>NC_069413.1:4786221-4868721 GCF_026875155.1 Cherax quadricarinatus
TAGCTTCCTTGGATGCTTTACTTTCAATTCCTTGATAATGTGAGTAGTCACGAAAGCGCTTGGAATTTCTCTATTCTTTCAGAGTGGTTGTTTTGCTTTTCTAAAATCCCCTTTTACTGGATCTTATTGCATATAATATATTTATATAAATATTAATTTATATATATATATATATATATTAAATTTATATATTATATATATATATTATATATTCAGGATAGGTTGGTAACGAAACCCCCCAGGGAGGTAACCGTCCTGCCAAGTGAGTGTAAAACTGAAGCCGAAATTGTTTTACACATGGTAAGTTTGATGGTGGTCTTTTTTTATTGTCTCTACACATGAAAAGATTTCAGGTTGTCTTGCTTTCTATTTACACTTGTACACTAACATACATGTACAAGCTATATATACACACCCCTTTGGGTTTTCTTCTTTTTTCTTTCTATTCGGGTTTTTGTTTTTTTCCCTTACCCCGGGGGAAAAGTGGAACAAAAATTTTTTCCTCCGAAGCCGGGTTTGTAAGAGGCGACAAAAAATCCCGGGAAGCAAGGAGTAGAAACCCCCTTCTCCTGTTTTTATTACAAATGAAAAAGGAAAAAACTTTCGTTTTTCCTTTTGGGCCCCCGCCTGGGTGGGAAGGGCCGGGTTGTTGAAAGAAAAGAAAGATTTCAGGGGACCCCCGCTTTAACGTTACCCCAATGTGCCCAAATTATGTAAGTTATTTATGAAAGTGGTTTGTATGTGTATGTTTGGGGGGCTGAAAGGGACTAATTTATTCAAATATTTCTTATGGGAAAAAAATTCGGTCGTACTGGCACCCGAACTACTTGGGTGAAAAAAAAAAAAATCGTTAAACCGGGGGTAAAAAAGAAATTTTAATTTTTCACACAGTGGACCCCGGTTAACGTATTTTTTTATTCCAGAAGTATGTTTTAGGTGCCAGATGACCGAATTTTTTCCCAAAGGGAAAATTTGAATAGATTAGTCCCTTTCAGACCCCCAAAACATACACGTACAAATGCACTTCATAAATGCACTTTTATAATTTGGGCGCTTGGGAGGTGATGTTAAACGGGGGGGCCATGTGTTGTTATATATATATATTAATATATTTATATTATATTTATTTATATATATTTTATTTATATTTATTTTTTTTATTTATTATTTTATTTTTTTATTTTTTTTATTTTTATTTATTTTTATTATTAAAACATGGCCGATTCCTACCAAGCCAGGGTGGCCCGAAAAAGATAAACTTTTACCATCATTCGCTCCATCACTGTCTTGCCAGAAGGGTGTTTTACACTACAGTTTTTAAACTGCAACATTAACACCCCTCCTTCAGAGTGTAGACACTGTACTTCCCATCTCCAGGACTTGAATCCGGCCTGCCAGTTTCCCTGAATCCCTTCATAAATGTTACTTTGCTCACACTCCAACAGCACGTCGAGTATTAAAAACCATTTGTCTCCATTCACTCCTATCAAACACGCTCACGCATTCCCGCTGAAAGTCCAAGCCCCTTACACACAAAACTTCCTTTTCCCCCTCCCTCCAACCTTTCCTAGGCCGACCGCTACCCCATATATATATATATGTGTGTGTGTGTGTGTGTGTGTGTGTTAGAATACATAATAAGAACAATTTTTAGAGTGAGATAAACGAGTTAAGAAAGATTAGGGAATGAATGGATTTGTCAGTTAACCCTTAAACTGTCCAAACGTAGATCTACGTTTTTTCAACATTTGAAAGTATGTAAAAAATGTAGATCTTTTTTTTTTTTTTTTTGCAACTGAAAATGTATAAAAAACACTGATTTACAATTTTTTTTTTTTTTTTTAAATCTGTAAAAAAAAAAAACGTAGATCTACTTTTGGAGCACTACGCATGTGAATGTAGATTTGTTTGGACAGTTCAAGGGTTAAAAACAAAGTAGGGAAGTTAGTAGATGGGGAGCTGGAGGTATTGGGTAGATGGTGGGGATATTTTGAGAAACTTTAAAATGTCGATGAAGAAAGAGAGGCGGTAATTTCATGCACTGCTCAGGGAGGTATAACATCTTTTAGGGATAAAGAAGAGCAGGATGTGAGTGTGGGGGAGGTGCGGGAGGCATTACGTAGAATGAAAGGGGGTAAAGCAGCTGTAACTGATGGGATCATGACACAAATGTTAAAAGCAGGGGGGATATACATGTATAGTGTTGCAGTGGTTGGTATTTTTGTTTAATAAATGTATGAAAGAGGGGAAGGTACCTAGGGATTGGCAGAGAGCATGTATAGTCCCTTTATATAAAGGGAAGGGGGACAAAAGAGACTGTAAATATTATAGGGAAATAAATTTACTGAGTATACCAGGAAAAGTGTACGGTAGGGTTATTATTGAAAGAATTAGAGGCAAGACAGAATGTAGGATTGCGGATGAGCAAGGAGGTTTCAGAGTGGATAGGGGATGTGTAGATCAAGTGTTTACATTGAAGCATATATGTGAACAGTATTTGGATAAAGGTATGGAAGTTTTTATTGCATTTATGGATTTAGAAAAGGCATATGATAGAGTGGATAGGGGAGCAATGTGGCAGATGTTACAAGTATATGGAACAGGTGGTAAGTTACTAAATGATGTAAAGAGTTTTTATGAGGATAGTGAGGCTCAGGTTAGGGTGTGTAGAAGAGAGGGAGACTATTTCCCGGTAAAAGTAGGTCTTAGACAGGGATGTGTAATGTCACCATGGCTGTTTAATATATTTATAAATGGGGTTGTAAAAGACGTAAATGCTAGGGTGTTCGGAAGTGGCGTGGGATTAAATTATGGGGAATCAAATACAAAATGGAAGTTGACACAGTTACTTTTTGCTGATGATACTGTGCTTATGGGAGATTCTAAAGAAAAGTTGCAAAGGTTAGTGGACGAGTTTGGGAGGGTGTGTAAAGTTAGAAGGTTGAAAGTGAATATAGATAAGAGTAAGGTAATGAGGGTATCAAATGATTTAGGTAAAGAAAAATTGGATATCACATTGGAGAGAGGGAGTATGGAAGAAGTGAATGTTTTCAGATAGTATTTGGGAGTTGACGTGTCAGCGGATGGGTTTATGAAGGATGAGGTTAACCATAGAATTGATAAAAGGGGAAAAGGTGAGTGGGGCATTGAGGCATGTATGGAGACAAAAAAACATTACTGTGGAGGCAAAGAAGGGAATGTATGAAAGTATAGTTGTACTAACTCTCTTATATGGGTTTTGAAGCTTGGGTTTGTAAATGCTGCAGCGGGAGGCGGAGTTGGAGGCAGTGGAAGATGTCCTGTCTAAGGGCAATGTGTAGTGTAAATAATATGCAGAAAATTTGGAGTGTGGAAATTAGGAGGTGTGGATTTTAATAAAAGTATAATCAGAGGGCTGAAGAGGTGTTTGAGGTGGGTTTGGTCATTTAGAGAGAATGGATCAAAGTAGAATGACATGGAGAGCGTATAAATCTGTAGGGAAGGAATGCGGTGTAGGGGTCATCCTGGGAAAAGGGTGGAGGGAGGGAGCGGGGTAAAGGTCTTGTGGGCTAGGGGCTTGGATTTCAGGCAAGCGTGCATGAGTGTGTTAGATAGGAGTGAATGGAGACGAATGGTTTTTGGGACCTGATGAGCTGTTGGAGTGTGAACAGGGTAATATTTAGTGAAGGAATACAGGGAAACCGGTTATTTTTATATAACTAGACTTGAATCCTGGAAATGGGAAGTACAATCTCTGCACATTAAAGGTTGGGTTTGGGGTTTTTGTAGTTTGGAGGGATATGTTTTATATCTTTATAGTACAGTGGTCCCTCGTTGTTCGTAATTAATCCGTTCCTGGAGCCGTTACTATAAACGAAATTTACAATTTACGAATCAATTTTCCCCATAAGAAATAATGTAAATACAATTAATCCGTTCCTGACACCCAGAAGTTTTAAAACAAAAAAATTTTTAACATGAAATATACATGTAGTACATAAACAATACAATGGGAAATGATGAATGAGACATTAACAGCATAACACTTACCTTTATTGGAGATTCTTCTTAGTGTATGGGAGACTGGAGGAGGAGAGAGAGTGGATTGTTCATAGTTTTGGAAGGGGAATCCCCTTCATCAACACCTCAGGTACCATTTGCTTTTTGGGGTTGCTTCTCTTCTCTGTTTCTTAATGCCACTAGGACCACCTTGAGAGTCACTGGAGTCCTGTCTCACAAATAACTGTGGAGAGAGTTTCTGTTTCTGGCGTCTCTTTAACACTTCCCTAAAATGCCCAAGACTTTGTCACTGTACATGTTGCCAACCTGGTTCGCAACAACCTTGTTAGGGTGATGTTTCTCCATAAAGCTTTCCATCTTACCCACTAGTAAAAATCTCTTTAATTTCTGAGAAGGCACCTTCTTCCATCTCTCTTCCTCCTCCTCTGCAGCAAGATCTGAGCTGCGATGTGTTGCTCTTCCTGCTGAAGCTCTTGCAGCTCCTCAGTGGTGAGCTCTTCATTGTGGTCTTCCACCAATTCTTCCATATCCTCCAAATCACATCCAACCCCATGGAACTCCCCAGTGCCACAATTGTTTTTTACAACAGACATAGGCCCTCATTAGGGTCAGTCCCAAATCCTTCAAAATCCCTTTGTCGACAAATCTGGCCACAATTTTCTCCAGGCAGAGTTCAAAGTTTTGGTAGTCACTCCCTCCCAAGCCATACCTAAAAGGGTTATGCAGTGGAGGATGCTGAAGTGTTCTCTCCAAAATTCCTTAGGGTCAAGTGAGTGCCCTGTGGTCACAGTCAAGCACCTGTGAAACATTGTTTTTTGTGTAGAGTTTTTTAAAGTTTGCAGTAACCTGCGGGTCCAGGGGTTTGGAGGAGAGGGGGGTATTCGGTGGCAAGAACTTTACTGTGATGAACCCAAACTCCTCAAAAATTAGGTCATCCAAGTTTGGAGGATGAGCAGGTGCATTGTCCATTACTAGGGGGCACTTGAGATCCAATTTCTTTTCCAGGAGATACTCCTTCACACTAGGGCCAAACACTTCATTGAGCCACTCGAACGAAAATTTCCCTCTGTGACCCATGCCTTACTATTAGATTTCCAAAACACACACAATTTACTCTTCATAACATTGTTTTTTTTCGAAAAACTCTGGGATTTTCAGAATGGTACACTATTAATGGCTTCACTTTGAAATCCCCACTAGCATTAGCGCAAAACTTTAAAGCGTCAGCCTGTCTTTCATAGGCTTATGTCCTAAACATTGCCTTTTTTCCCCTTTTTGTAATGAAGGTCCCTCTTTGGCATTTTCTCCAAAAGAGGCCTGTTTCATCACAATTGAACACTTGTTCAGGTTTCAGTCCTTCATGTTTATGTACTCCTGGAATTCATGCACATATTTTTCAGCCGCCTTGTGGTCCAAAGTGGCAGCCTTACCATGCCCCTTACCACACTGTGTATGCCAGTACGGTTCTTAAATCTCTCAAACCAGGGCCCTTTTCTGGCCTTAAATTCACTCACTTCACCACTATTTGCAGACAATTTCTTTTCCAAATCTTTATGCAACGCCCAGCCCTTTTCACAGGTAAACGAGTCATAAGAGTATCTCCTGCTAATTGTTTCTCATTTATCCACACCAATAATAACTTCTCAACCTCTTCCAGTACTGGGGATCTCATTTTTGTCAGCATTTGTTACTCCCTTTGCAACAACAGCATCCTTTATTTCATTTTTCTTGGCCACTATGGAACATAAGGTTGTGTAGGGTTTCTTTTTACATCCTGGACGTTCGGCCACACTTGTACCACTTTCATATTGTTCAATGATGGTTTTCTTAAATTCAATCGTAAATTTTTCACCTTCTTACCACAGGCTTGGCACTAGGAGCTTTCTTTGGAGCCATGGTAGCTTATTTAGTACTTGCAAGCACTAAAATAAATGGAATATTATGAAATATTTCGCTGGAGCACGCGAGGGGACCTTCGCTCACTGGTAAACAATGCCAGACTGGCTGCCGCCCTGGCTCACGCCGTGTGTATGCGTCCGGATGAACTACGACTCGCGAGTCAACCTATGAAAAGCGAGTCCATGTTTATACAAAAATACCCCTATGATTGGCGAATTTTACGATTGCCGGGAACTACGAAAAACGGGGGACCACTGTATGTATATGCTTCTAAACTGTCGTATCTTTTCGCCTCTGCGAAAACAGTGATTATGTATGAGTGAGGTGAAAGTGTTGAGTGATGATGAAAGTATTTTCTTGTTGGGTCACCCTGCCTCGGTGGGAGATGACCGATTTGTTAAAAAAAAAAAATGTTAGAATTTTTTTCCATTTTAAATATTTTCTTTCTGCTACCTCTTATGTATATGTATGTGTTAGAATATTTCCAGTTTTAAAAAATTTTCTTCCCTTACTACCCATGTAAGGGAATATTTTTGGTGATGAGGGGTTTCAAATGAGTTAGGTAAAAATAAAATTGGATATCACATTGGAAAGAGGAAGTATGGAAAAGTGAACGTGTTCAAATATTTGAGAGTTGACTTGTCATTGGATGGGTTTATGATAGATAAGGTAAACCATAGAATTGATGAAGGAAATAAGTGGTGCATTGATTTACCTGTGGAGGCATAAAACATTATCCATGGAGACAAAGAAGGGAATGTATGAGAGTATAATGAAACCAAAAATTCTAATATGGGGTGTGAAGCATGGGGTTTTAAAAAGTTCAGCGAGAAGGAAGTGGAGATGTCGTGTCTAAGGGCAATGTGTGGTGTTAATATTATGCAGAGAATTCATAGTGTGGAAATTAAAAGGAGGTGTGGAGTTACTGAAAGTATTCGGAGGGCTGAAAAAAAGGGTTGTTGAGGTGGATTGGTCCCTTTAGAGAGGCTGGAGCCCAAAATAGGATGACTTGAAGGGTGTATAAATTTGTATTCAAGGGGAGGGGGAAGGGTCATCATAGGAAAAGGATGGAGGGGGTAAAAGAGGCTTTGTGTGCATGGAGCCTGGACATGTAGCAGGCATGTGTGAGAGTGATAAATAGGAGTGAATGGTTTTTGGGACCTGACAAGCTGTTGGAGTGTGAGCAGGGTAATATTTTGTGAAGGGGTTTAAGAAAATTGGTTAGCTGGATTGTAGTCCTGGAGGTGGGAAGTACAATGCTGCACTTCAGAGGGGCTTAGGAAATTGCCTGTTTAGAGCAACATCTAAACTGTCATATCTGAGCGCCTCTGCAAAGGCAGTGATTATGTATGAATGATGGTGAAAGTTTCTGTTTTGGGTCACCCTGCTTCGGTGGGATAAGGCCAGTTTGTTGAAAGAAGATATGTATATGCATGCCTGCTGCATGTCCAAGCCCCTTGCACACAAAACCTCTTTTACCCCCTCCATCCTTTCCTAGGATGAACCCTACCTCTCCTTCCCTCCACTACGAATTTATACAGCCTCCAAGTCATCGTATTTTGCTCCATCCTCTCTAAATGACCAAACCACCTCAACAACCACTCTTCAACCCTCTGAATAATACTTTTAGTATCTCCACACCTCCTAATTTCCACACTACGAATTCTCTGCATAACACAGTGGACCCCCAGTATTCGATATTAATCTGTTCCTGAGAGCTCATTGAATACCGAAAATATCGAAAAGCGAATCAATTTTCCCCATAAGAAATAATGGAAATCAAATTAATCCGTGCAAGACACCCAAAAGTATGAAAAAAAAATATTTTACCACATGAAATATTAAGTTTAATGCAATAGAATAATTACAATAACAACAATAACAATAGAATAATAACAATAGAATAATTGATACTTACCTTGAATGAAGATCTGGTGATGATTGATGGGATGGGAGGAGGGGAGAGTGTGGATGGTGTTAGTGTTTAGAAGGGGAATCCCCTTCCATTAGGACTTGAGGTAGCAAGTCCTTTTCCAGGGTTACTTCCCTTCTTCTTTTAATGCCACTAGGACCAGCTTGAGAGTCACTGGACTTCTGTCACATAACTTATCTGTCCATAGAGGCCTGTACCTCCCATTCCTTTATGACATTCCTAAAGTGTTTCACAACATTGTCAGTGTAATAGTCACCAGCATGGCTTGCAATAGCTGTGTTAGGGTGATTGTCATCAAAAATGGTTTGCACTCACTTTAAGCCACATTGCACACATTTCCTTAATCTTTGAAGTAGGCAACTTCTTCAATTTCTCTGCCCCCCCCCCCCCTCCAAAGCAGTTTCCTCGGTCGGCCTCTTTTATTTATTTCCAATTTCAATTTGTGCAACACATACAGAGGAAACAAAAAAAATACAGATAAGAGCAGAGCCAAAGCCACTTTTACCTTGCATAGCTTTACGGGCTGGTTTAAAAATTTAACTTAAAGATTAACTAAGCAATGATTTTATTATTATTATAATCAAAAGAAGCGTAAGCCACAAGGCTAAGCGTGAACAAACAATGATGAAACATGATAAAACTTTAAATTTGAAAAAGAAACTATAAAGCACAAGTGATTTTTACAAAGACAGGTCATATGGTTGATTCAGTTGGTAGTGATTCTGTTAGGTAGTGTTTTTAAAAAATAATTAAAGTTGATTGGGTTTTAGGTTTAAATTTAGGTGGATGTGGAGAAACTTTAAGAGTATAAATTTAATTTCCATTATTCAGTTTATTGTTTTGGGTGAGTAAGTATCTTTGCAGAAGAGACTAATTATAAACAGGTTGGGGTTTGCTTTTATATTTCCCAAAGGTTACTCATTCCAGATTTTAAAAGGTTTTTCATTGCATTGAATTAATTTGAAATAGTGTGAGGTGAGCACAAAGTTGCACCACAAAGACATTGCACTTTCCTTAATTTTAATAGGATCTTGTTTTCTGTGAGTTGGCAAGGCCCCCCCCAAGATTTCTGGCTGTCTGGAAGATGATCTAGCAGTTCATCAGTGGTTAGTTCGTCATTGTCCTCCTCCACCAACTCTTCAACATCCCCCCACTAACCTCCAACCCCAAGGACTCCCAATGCCACAGTGGATTCCTCAACTGGCATAGGCTTCTCAGGGTTAGCCTCAAATCCTTCAAAATCCCTTTTGTCTACATATTCTGGCCACAGTTTTTTCCAAGCAGAGTTCAAGGTCCTCTTAGTCACTTCCTCCCAATTGTATAAACCTGTAAGGTTTATACAATTGAGGATATTAAAGGTGATCCTTCCAAAACTCTTTTAGAGTCAGTTGAGTTTCTGTGGTCACTATAAAGCACTTTTGAAGCATAGCTTTTGTGTACAGTTTCTTGAAGTTGGAAATGACCTGCTGGTCCATGGGCTGCAGGAGAGGAGTGGTATTAGGAGGCAAAAACTTGACCTTAATGAAGCTCCTGTCCCCAGAAAATCGGTCTGCCAAGTCTGTAGGATGACCAGGAGCATTGTCTAATACCAGGAGGCACTTCATGTCTAATTTCTTTTCAAGTAGGTAATTTTCACATGGGGGCAAATGCATAGTGTAACCAGTCATAGAAGAAGTCCCTAGTGACCCATGCCTTACTGTTTGCCCTCCACAGCACACACAAATTACCCTTGAGGACATTGTTTTTCCTGGACACACTGGGAGTTTCAGAGTGATACACCAATAAAGGCTTCACTTTGCAATCACCACTAGCATTGGCACACATCAACAGAGTAAGCCTGTCTTTCATAGGCTTATGTCCTGGGAGTGCCTTTTCCTCCTGAGTAATGTAGGTCCTGCTTGGCATTTTCTTCCAAAACAGGCCTGTTTCGTTGCAATTAAACACTTGTTCAGGTTTAAATTCTTCACTGTCTATGTAATCCTTGACTTCCTTCGCATACTTTTCAGCTGCTTTTTGGTCCGAACTGGCAGCCTCACCATGCCTAATCACACTATGTATGCCACTACGATTCTTAAATCTTTCAAACCAACCTTTGCTGGCCTTAAATTCACTCACATCACCACTAGTTGCATGCAATTTTTTTACCAAATCTTCATGCAACTGCCTAGCCTTTTCACAAATGATCGCTTGAGAGATGCTATCTCCTGCTATCTGTTTTTCATTTATCCACACCAATAGCAGTCTCTCAACATTTTCTAACACTTTCGGTCACTGTTTCATAATCACAATTGCACCTTTTGCAAGAACAGCTTCCTTGATTGTCGTTTTCCTGGTCACTATAGTAGAGATGGCTGATTGGGGTTTACTATACAACCTGACCAGCTCCGACACACGCACTCCACTTTCGTACTTTGCAATTATCTCTTTCTTCATTTCAATAGTCATTAGCACCTTTTTTTTCTCGAAGGTTGGCACTAGAAGCTTTCTTGGGGCCCATGGTGACTTATTTTGCAGAAACAAGCACCAAAAACAGTGATAATATGGAATGTACTGAATGTATCCTTAGATGCCCGCACACTGGCTGGCTTGTAAACACTGGCACACACGGGGCAGTTCAGGCCACACGTGGACACGTCTCATACAAATCGCATCGAATACCGGTTTTCGATCGGATACCGAGGCAAAATTTTTGCGTTAAAATGCATCGAATACCGGATTTATCGAATACCAATCCCATCAAATACCGGGGGTCCACTGTACAGTGGACCCTCGGCCAACGAAGGCATTGTCTAACGATAAATTCGTCCAACGAAGCATTTGAGCGTAAAAATTTTGGCCCAACCGACGATGAAAAACTCTACCAACATGATTCATCCCGAGCCTGTCCGTCCAGCCTGATCGCCTCAGCTGCCCTGCTGTCATTGTTTACAAGCCAGGGTGGATGGTTCAATGCATATACAGTGGACCCCCGGTTAACGATATTGTTTCATTCCAAAGTATGTTCAGGTGCCAGTACTGACCGAATTTGTTCCCATAAGGAATATTGTGAAGTAGATTAGTCCATTTCAGACCGCCAAACATACACGTACAAACGCACTTACATAAATACACTTACATAATTGGTCGCATTGGGAGTGATCGTTAAGCGGGGGACCTCTGTATAATACCTTAGGCCATTAATTTTTAAATGGGTGGACTGGTAAGCCAGCGGAAGGCCTCGGTCAGATGACCTAAAGCTCCAGTGGCGGGTCATCATCTGACTAAACCCCGCGTCAGGAAACACTTGCCCTGTTTCCTGATGAACCTTACTTAACCTAACCTAGGCCATTATCAAGGGTAATATGCATAAAGAGCTAGTTTTAATAACTATTAAGATACACAACCCACACATAGGAGAGAGGAGCTTACGATGACGTTTTAGTCGACTTGGACCATTTACAAAGTCAAGCTAAGACAAAGTGAGGGAGCCAGTATAAATAGGCGAGGTCCAAGTTGGACCAAACCAGGTCATAAGCTTCTCTCTCCTATGTGCGGGTTATTTGTATATTATTCCATTCACGGTATTGTGGGACCCACCTGTACAGCAGTAACCCGTAACCTAACCTGCTGTCCAAGTGAGACCCTCCTGTACAGCAGTAGCCCAGAACTTAACCTGCTGTACAAGTGAGACCCTCCTGTACAGCAGTAGCCCAGAACTTAACCTGCTGTACAAGTGAGACCCTCCTGTACAGCAGTAGCCCAGAACTTAACCTGCTGTACAAGTGAGACCCTCCTGTACAGCAGTAGCCCAGAACTTAACCTGCTGTACAAGTGAGACCCTCCTGTACAGCAGTAGCCCAGAACTTAACCTGCTGTACAAGTGAGACCCTCCTGTACAGCAGTAGCCCAGAACTTAACCTGCTGTACAAGTGAGACCCTCCTGTACAGCAGTAACCCAGAACATAACCTGCTGTACAAGTGACCCTCCTGTACAGCAGTAGCCCAGAACTTAACCTGCTGTACAAGCGAGGCCCTCCTGTACTTAATTAGGACTGAGAAATGAAAAAGAATTGTTATAAGTATGTGTGGAGTGCAGTCCTTATTTTTTTTTTATTAACATATTGACTGTTTCCCACCGAGGCAGGGGGCAATTATGTTCCAGTAATTTCACTGGAATTGTGTATTTTCTTTGAAAGAAGTTTTTCATTTCCAGCTGAAACTAATGCACCACTGTATTTGATGACAAATTTGCATGAAATAACTTCATTCTTGACAGTTTAATATGAGATGAAGGAATTACTTTCATTTTTATTGTCATTATCATCGTAAGATGTGAAGTGTAAAGTGGCTAGAGTTTATGATGGTGGGAAGGGCAGTGCCTGCACTCTGAAGGATGGAGTAGGTTAGTGCCTGCACTCTGAAGGATGGGGTAGGTTAGTGCCTGAACTCTGAAGGATGGGGTAGGTTAGTGCCTGCACTCTGAAGGATGGGGTAGGTTAGTGCCTGAACTCTGAAGGATGGGATAGGTTAGTGCCTGCACTCTGAAGGATGGGGTAGGTTAGTGCCTGCACTCTGAAGGATGGGGTAGGTTAGTGCCTGCACTCTGAAGGATGGGGTAGGTTAGTGCCTGCAGTCTGAAGGATGGGGTAGGTTAGTGCCTGCACTCTGAAGGATGGGGTAGGTTAGTGCCTGCACTCTGAAGGATGGGGTAGGTTAGTGCCTGAACTCTGAAGGATGGGGTAGGTTAGTGCCTGCACTCTGAAGGATGGGGTAGGTTAGTGCCTGAACTCTGAAGGATGGGGTAGGTTAGTGCCTGCACTCTGAAGGATGGGGTAGGTTAGTGCCTGCACTCTGAAGGATGGGGTAGGTTAGTGCCTGAACTCTGAAGGATGGGGTAGGTTAGTGCTTGCACTCTGAAGGATGGGGTAGGTTAGAGCCTGCACTCTGAAGGATGGGGTAGGTTAGAGCCTGCACTCTGAAGGATGGGGTAGGTTAGTGCCTGCACTCTGAAGGATGGGGTAGGTTAGTGCCTGCACTCTGAAGGATGGGGTAGGTTAGTGCCTGCACTCTGAAGGATGGGTAGGTTAGAGCCTGCACTCTGAAGGATGGGGTAGGTTAGTGCCTGAACTCTGAAGGATGGGGTAGGTTAGTGCCTGCACTCTGAAGGATGGGGTAGGTTAGTGCCTGAACTCTGAAGGATGGAGGTAGGTTAGTGCCTGCACTCTGAAGGATGGGGGAGGTTAGAGCCTGCACTCTGAAGGATGGGGTAGGTTAGAGCTGCACTCTGAAGGATGGGGTAGGTTAGTGCCTGAACTCTGAAGGATGGGGTAGGTTAGTGCCTGCACTCTGAAGGATGGGGTAGGTTAGTGCCTGCACTCTGAAGGATGGGGTAGGTTAGTGCCTGCACTCTGAAGGATGGGGTAGGTTAGAGCCTGCACTCTGAAGGATGGGGTAGGTTAGTGCCTGCACTCTGAAGGATGGGGCAGGCTGGTGCCTGCACTCTGGTGGACGGGGTGGGCTAGTAACCTGCACTCTGAACGGGGTGATCATGATGTTGTCCAGTGGGTAGGTAATATGAAGTGTGATGTCAGCATATTTTTGGAAACACGGCAATAGAAAAAATGATGATGAATATGTTTTCTTAGAGTCTTCCTCCCTTGTTGAGACATGGCTGATGAGCTAAAATAAAAAGTAAGCAGAATATCGCCTGAATAATGGGTAAAATAAAATATGTTGTATGTCAAATCTCAGTGGAATAATTTTGTATCTCCTATTGGAATATGCTGCTCAAGAGGAGGATTGTTCTGAAGAACAAAAAGGCACAATACTGTAGCTGGAACAATACATAAATAACTTGTACGTAAGAGAAAGAAACTTAAGACAATGTTCTGGTCTGACTTGGACCATTAACCAGTTACTAGTTGGACCAAAATGGTGTCATAAGCCTCTTTCTTCTATGTGAAGGTTATTTGCATAAAGGATTGCTCTGTTGAAATCTGGATATTTGGGCACTTTTAGTGTAGTAGAGACAAGTGCTTTTTTGGGCTGTGAAGGGCTATTGCGGTGTGAGTGATGTAATATGAAGGGATTCATGGAAACCAGTTAAATAGGACTTTAGTTGTGGAGGTGAGGAGTACAGGTCCTGCACTCTCAAGGATGGTTGGGAATGTTGCAGTTAAGACATAATGTGAATAGTGATATGTCTGCTCTTCTGGGTAGTCACCTATTGAATGAGTGATGATGAATTTGTTTCTTTTGGATCACACTAACTTAAAAATGTTGTAAAAATGTAGTGACATTTTTGTTTCTGTATTGTCAGTTTTTTTCAGTTAAGATATAGCTGTGTACATACTTGCAGTGACTACCAGCGGAACTTCACCAGCGCCAACACAGCCATCGAGATAGCAGCAGCTGGACCAGGGGTTCTTCAAGCAGTCTGGCTCCTGGCACTGGCACTTGTCTTCAAGGTTGGAATCTATCTATCTATCTCTCTCTGTCTCTATCTCTCTCTCTCTCTCTCTCTCTCTCTCTCTCTCTCTCTCTCTATTATATATATATATATATATATATATATATATATATATATATATATATATACAGGAGGGCCCCACTTATACGGCAGGTTAGGTTCCAGGCTACCGCCGTAAAGCGGAAATCGCCGTAAAGTGGAACACCCTTTTTTTCCACTTATAAATGCATACAAACACTAGATAACAAGTTTACACTAACATATATTAAGTTAGCAATAGAACCAGGCATCAAAAAACAATAAAAAGGTACAATACACACATAGTGCACTCATTACTTACCTTAAAATATTTATAGTCTTAATCTAGGGTGAGACAAGTAGTATTTATTGTAAGAAATCAAGTGTGGTATGTATTGTAATAGCCAGGCTACCTCACCAGGCCACCCCACCACACATACTATTCTATGATATTTAAGCATCCCAGAGCGATAAAATGTATATACAGTTCACTCATTACTTACCTTAAAATATTTGTAGTCTTAATGTAGGGTCAGGAGTAAGTAAATGAGATAAAACGAATAAATGAGAGAGAGAAAGAATGAGTACATGAGAGGTAACAGGCGCAGAGTTATGTAAACAAACCAGGCTCCCACATCTTATATTTATGTTTATTTATTCTATTGTGGGGTGTATTTATCATCTTTTTATGTTATGTATCGTGTTTATTATATAATTTTGAAAAAAATATCATGGCTGGATTAATGAAAATGTGTATATTACCGCAATATACGACATTTAATGAGACTCGGTGAGTATTGTTATTATCACCACTTGTGCAAGTCGTCTGCTACCACATCTCACATTTATGTTTATTTATTCTACTGTGGGGTGTATTTATCTTATTTATATGTTATGCATCGTGTTTATTATATAATTTTGAAAAAAATATCATGGATGGATTAATGAAAATGTGTATATTACCGTAATATACGACATTTAATGAGACTCGGCGAGTATTGTTATTATCACCACTTGTGCAAGTCGTCTGCTCACATCTCACATTTGTTTATTTATTCTACTGTGGGGTGTATTTATCTTATTTATATGTTATGCATCGTGTTTATTATATAATTTTGAAAAAAATTCATGGATGGATTAATGAAAATGTGTATATTAACGTAATATACGACATTTAAATGACTCGATGTATGTAAGTTTATTTAGGTACAGGTATACATAAGTATAATTATCAGAGTATATATAAAATATGAAATAACTTTTAAAAACATTTGAAATTTTGGAGTTTCCAGACAAAATGGAGAGACTTAGTGCTTACTGAGCTCATGGGAGAATGTAAACAAACAGGGTGGGGCACGGTGACCGTATTAGAAAGTCAGGTGGGGGGAGCCGTATAGTGAGTTTTGGTCATAATTTGAAATGTCCGTATTAGCGAACGCCGTAAAGTGAAACACCGTAAAGCGGGGCCTTCCTGTATATATATATATATCTATATCTATCTCTCTCTCTCTCTCTCTCTCTCTCTCTATATATATATATTATATATATATATATATATATCTATATCTCTCTCATCTCTATATCTCTCTTCTCATACTCTCTCTCTCTATATCTCTCTCTCTCTATATCTCTCTCTCTCTATATCTCTCTCTCTCTATATCTCTCTCTCTCTATATCTCTCTCTCTCTATATCTCTCTCTCTATATATCTCTCTCTCTATATCTCTCTCTCTCTATATCTCTCTCTCTCTATATATCTCTCTCTCTATATCTCTCTCTCTCTCTCTCTCTCTAATATATATATATCTCTCTCTATATATATATCTCTCTCTCTCTATATCTCTCTCTCTCTCTCTCTCTCTCTCTCTTCTCTATATATATATATATATATATATATATATATATATATATATATATATATATATATATATCTATCTATCTATCTATCTCATCTCTCTCTCTCTCATCTCTCTCTATATATATATATATATATATATATCTCTCTATATATATTCTCTATCTCTCTATATCTCTCTCTCTCTCTCTCTCTCTATATATATATATATATTTAATATATATATATTATATTAATTATATATATATATCTTATTATCTATCTATCTCTCTCCTCTCTCTCTCTCTCTCTCTCTCTCTCTCTCTCTCTCTTCTCTCTCTCTCTTTTTTTTTTTTTTTTTTTTTTTTTTTTTTTTTTTTTTTTTACTACACAGGGTTTGACAAGGTCAAGGATCCCTAGCTTTATTGACAAGCTATTTACAGGTTAAGGATTCCTAACTTTATTGGCAAGCTAAGAGCTGTTACCTACATCAGCTCATTTGAAAGCATTTTTATTGTTATGAGACATACAAGTAGGGAACAGGATGAAGTTGGAGCCATCTATGGGCCAGCATTTCATTTGATCAACTGACTTGATCTCATTGACATCATTATGCTATACAAATGTGTTCCATACTCAACTCATCCTGGGTATATTGATCTCAAATGGAATGATGTTCTGGAGTAAGGGTACAGCCAGAGTGAAGTTGCTGCTTTCTGCCCGTCTTGTGGCATAAAAGCTTGTTTCACGCTGTCCTCGAAGTGGATCCAAGTGTGGTATTTTGACAACATTGGCCTTGTACATAACAGTAAGGCCACCCACATCCTCCTATGTTGAAGGCTCTGCTGAAATGACAGATCTATCCAGGATGGGTCCAGGCGAGAGATGAGACGTCTTGCTCTGTTCTCTACTCTGTCAAGCAGTCGCAGATGAGAGGGGGGCAGGCGAACCAAGAAAGTGGAGCATACTCGAGGTGTGAGCATACTTGTGCCTCGTACAGAATCTTGCAACCTGTACTGTGAAGCAGATGCGAGATACGGCGAAGTGCTCTAAGCTTCCTGGCTGCCTTGTTTGCAAGATTTGCAACATGGTTCTTCATGGTTAGTTTGGAGTCAAATTTCACCCAAGGATATCAACTTCTTCTCCAGGTGCCAACATCCTCCCATTCATCCTTACCACTGCACCAGCATTACCATCATGGTGCCTAGAGACAATCATCATTTGCATTTTCAGGTGCAAATGTTACTTAACATCTATTTCCCCAAGCTGATATAACTCTCAGCTGGTGATTGATGTAGCTTAGAGCAGCTGGCATTTCTTCTCTTGGATAAGTGAATGTCAGTGTACAGTCGTCTGCATATGCATGTGATTCTGGGATGAGATGAAGAAGGTCATTGAAGTAGACATTCCATAACAATGGTCCCAGCACGCTTCCTTGTGGAACACTTGCCCCAGTAGGATGTCTTGCTGATTCCGTTCCATTGAGAACTACACTTAGAGATCTACCATGAAGGTAATCACTGAGGAGACATAGCGTAGAGCCTGCAATTCCCAGTGCTTGAAGTTTTGCTAAGAGGCCCTGGCGCCACACCCGGTCGAAAGCACCAGCAATGTCCAGTGCTACCACACAGCTGACTTGGGTTCATCCAGTGACTGGTGCAACTTAGTGGGGAGGTTTAATAACAGATCAGTAGCAGCGTAACCTTTCCTGAAGCCATATTGACGATCACAAAGTAGTGAGTGATAGTCAAAAAACTCTGTCATTTGTCTTGAGATTATTGTCTCAAAGGATCTTACCCGTGATTGGACAGGAGTGACCTGGTCTGTAGTTGCTGATTTTGCTCTGCTCTTCTTTTTGTGAACAGGGACTACATTTGCCTCTTTCCATAGAGAGGGCCATTTACACTGTACTAGGCAGTGCTGAAAAATGCGAGTTTAGAGGTGCTGCTAGCTGGGCTGCACATCTTCTCAACAATCTTGGGCTCAAACTTGTCTGGGCCCACAGCCTTTCTTGGTCAAGCGATTTAAATAGGAAATGCACCTCCTCCTGCCTTATTGTCACCACTGACCGTTTTGACACAGTTCTTGCAGCTAGCCAAGGAGGGTCCCTTGCTGGATCAGGAACTTGCATTTTGGTAGCAAAGTGTTCAGCAAAGAGGTCTGCCTTCTCTTGACTACTAGTAGAGGTGGTCCATTCCTGTCGATTTAGAGGTGGAATAAGTTCATCAGGCAGATAACCTTGTCTGTCCTTTACCCGGGACCACCAGGGTTTTGGAGCCTACCCTACCTGATGCTAACTTTCTTTTTAGTGTCCACCTCCCATTTAGCAATGGCCCACTTTTTACATCACCCCCTATGCCAAAAGGCTTGCCTGTGCAAGTTCCTGTTATAGGTGGTAGGATGTCTCTTATGCCTTTGCCATGCTTTGTACTTAGCAGTAGCTGCCTCTCTACAACGAAAGCCAAACCAAGGATGATCTGTAGGCTTCGTCACATATTGCCGGTGAGGAATGTGTTCTTGTTGTAGATTAAGGATGTGTCCAATGAAGGCTTTCACTTGGTTGTCAACATCCCCTTGGAGAAGAGCATTCCAGTCAGTGGTGGTGAGCTCAGAGCAAAGGGCTGGCCAATTACCTCTCCCATAGCCAGGTTGTGCCTGTGGACTCCTCACCTCGTTCTGTTGGGATCTTAAGTGCCATAAAAACAGCCTTGTGGTCAGGTGATCCAACATAGCCGAGGGGTTGACAAATTACTATACCTTCTGCCAGATCACTCGCTACTGGGTCAAGGGAGGAGCCAGAGATGTGAGTAGGGAAATCAACAAAGTTTCTCATGTCAAATACTGCAAGAAGGTCATCAAAGTCCCTCTGTATAAGGTGTTGGTTGAGGTCACCAACAATTATGATATGTTGACAGTTGTGTTGTAGCAGAAGGGAGTCAATATTTTCCATTAGGAAGTTGATGGGGTCTGCATGTTGACACTGAGGTTTGTACATTGCACATGCTAGTACAGAGGTGCAAGTGTTTATACAGAGCTTGAAGAACATCATTTCAAGATGAGTAGGGATGGCAACATCAATGTGCTGGGCATGAACACTTTTAGAGAAGCACACAGCAACACCTCCTCCTTGCCCTTGCCTGTCTCTTCTCATCCATGAGGTGTAGCCAGCAATTCTCTCTCTCTCTCTCTCTCTCAATCTCTCTCAATATCTCTCTCGCTCTGAATCTCTCTCTCAATCTCTCTTTTTTACACAGGGTTTGACAAGGTTAAGGATCCCTAGCTTTATTGACAAGCTATTTACAGGTTAAGGATTCCTAACTTTATTGGCAAGCTAAGAGCTGTTACCTACATCAGCTCATTTGAAAGCATTTTTATTGTTATGAGACATACAAGTAGGGAACAGGATGAAATTGGAGCCCTCTCTCTCTCTCTGTCTCTCTCTCTCTGTCTCTCTCTCTCTGTCTCTCTCTCTCTGTCTCTCTCTCTCTGTCTCTCTCTCTCTGTCTCTCTCTCTCTCTCTCTCTCTCTCTCTCTCTGTCTCTCTGTCTCTCTCTCTGTCTCTCTCTCTGTCTCTGTCTTTCTCTGTCTCTCTCTGTCTCTCTCTCTGTCTTCTCTTCTCTGTCCTCTCTCTCTCTCTCTCTCTCTCTCTCTCTCTCTCTCTCTTCTCTGTCTCTCTCTCTCTCTCTTTGTCTCTCTCTGTCTCTGTCTCTCTCTCTGTCTCTCTCTCTCTCTCTCTCTCTCTCTCTCTCTCATACAAAACTGGTTGGCAGTTAATAATAAGATATACAATAAAACTTGTGTAAGGACACTATCAGTGTACAACAATAAAACATGTGTAAGGACACTATCAGTGTACAACAATAAAACTTGTGTAAGGACACTATCAGTGTACAACAATAAAACTTGTGTAAGGACACTATCAGTGTACAACAATAAAACTTGTGTAAGGACACTATTAGTGTACAACAATAAAACTTGTGTAAGGACACTATCAGTGTACAACAATAAAACTTGTGTAAGGACACTATCAGTGTACAACAATAAAACTTGTGTAAGGACACTATCAGTGTACAACAATAAAACATGTGTAAGGACACTATCAGTGTACAACAATAAAACTTGTGTAAGGACACTATCAGTGTACAACAATAAAACTTGTGTAAGGACACTATCAGTGTACAACAATAAAACATGTGTAAGGACACTATCAGTGTACAACAATAAAACTTGTGTAAGGACACTATCAGTGTACAACAATAAAACTTGTGTAAGGACACTATCAGTGTACAACAATAAAACTTGTGTAAGGACACTATCAGTGTACAACAATAAAACATGTGTAAGGACACTATCAGTGTACAACAATAAAACTTGTGTAAGGACACTATCAGTGTACAAAATAAAACTTGTGTAAGGACACTATCAGTGTACAACAATAAAACTTGTGTAAGGACACTATCAGTGTACAACAATAAAACATGAAATTCAAGATTAGGTAAAAGTACTGTTGACCTCTGTTTATCAAATAGTGAACGGAGGTGGTAATGGTTTGTTGTTTGCCCTCACTTTCTTATTATTAATGCATGATGGACAAACAGTTATAATGTGGTACACAGTGGCATGCCAAGTTCTGGTGATGCCCAGAGCCAACTACTTGATTGCATACCCCAAAGACTCCAGTACTGTAAAAGGCCTAGTACTGCGAAATATTATGAGAACGGGAGATATTTTGAATATGTAAACACAGATGAAACATGAAATAAACACTTCATTCAATTTAAATATAAATCAACCAGATTTATTAAGTTCTTTTCCCCAAATGATTCCTGCTGTCAGAAAACACTTGAACTACTACACTTTTTACATCAGCTGTGAGAAATTCTTTTTCAGTGCTTATTAAAGCCAGGTTGGTCAGTCGCTCTTGTGATGTGCTAGACCTCAGATATGTTTTTATTAATTTCAGTTTTGAAAATGACCTTTCACAACTTGCGACTGAAAATGCAGTTTTAAGCAGTAATGTGTATGAAACACACAGCGTGGGAAAGACATCCCTCCCATACTGCAGTAAAGACTCCAGAGCAACTTTATGGTCAGGAGGGATTCTATTCCCTCCAGCTCAAAGGAGCATCACAAAATCAATAATTTCTTCATATAACTGAATGGCTGCCACATCATTATCATAATAATTTGCAAAGTCTGAACATTCCTTTTTTAATTTCTCTCTTTCTTGTTCATCTTCTAGTGGGGGGCACCATTTTCTCTGGGCAGAAAGGGTACACCATGTTAAAGGAATAAAGGGCTAACCACTGCCTCTCTAGTGTGGTGAGCCTCCAAAAATTGATATATGTCACTGCTAAAATTTCAAGATCACACTCTTATTTCCCTCTCTGATTGAATGTACCCCCTCCATTTGGATGACCGGGGCCACTACCCCTTCACCTCCTCCCCTCTGCATGCCACTGGTGGTACAGTCTAGTATTATTATCTACATTACTTTTATTTAACACACTGGTCATCACCCACCAAGGCAGGTGACCCTAAAATAACCCACTTTCACTCTCACTCAGTCCATCACTGTCTTGCTGGAGGTGTGCAGATATAATGGTTCACATACCCCTCCAAACTTCAAATATCCCCACCCCCTCCTCCAGAGTGCAGGCACTGTACTTCCCACCTCCAGGACTTAAGTCCAGCTAACTGGTTTCTCTGAATACCTTCATAAAATGTTACCTTGCTCAGACACCAATAGCTCGTCAAGTCCCAAAAACCATTTGCCTCCATTCCTATCTAACACGCTGGATGTCCAAGCCCTTTGCACACAAAACTTCCTTTACCCTCTCCCTCCAACCTTTCCTAGGGTGATCCCTACCTTTCCTTCCCTCCACTATATCACTTTCCTGTTCACGCTATCATATGCCTTTTCTAAATACATGAAAGCAACAAAACTTCCTTACCCTCAATCTAAATATTGTTCACTGCTATGCTTTAACCCTTTCAGGGTCCCCAGGCCCTCTCCCAGACTTGTTCTCAGGGTTGCCCAAATT
This sequence comes from Cherax quadricarinatus, assembly GCF_026875155.1. Taxonomy (NCBI): domain Eukaryota; kingdom Metazoa; phylum Arthropoda; class Malacostraca; order Decapoda; family Parastacidae; genus Cherax; species Cherax quadricarinatus. The sequence goes on from NC_069413.1 coordinate 4,808,396, forward strand.
TAAAAAATAATTTTTTTTTCTTATGAAAAGATAGAGAATCTTTTCCCGATCATAATGACACCAAAAGTATGAAATTTGATGGAAAACTAACAGAATTATGCTCTCGCGAAGTTAGCAGTCTCGACGATGTTTACGCATCGGCGATTTTGCCCACTTTGAGCCCTATTTTTGGCCAATTCCAGTGTACTAGTCGACAAAAATCGTAACTATTTTGCTAGAACTCCATTTTTTCTATCAAATGAGTACAAGAAACTACCCATTTACCAATTTCAACTATCCAATACAGTAGTCAGAATTTAGCAATTTTGCCAATTTCACACAAATTTCAAAAGATGCCAATTTCCAAATAGGGTCCAGAATAAACAAGAAAGACATTCCTGGCACTAAAATAACATTTCCTCTGTTCATTAGTCACGTCCCCAGGCCCCTCTTACATTCTTTTGCTTTCCACTTTGAATTCTTATTCTCACAAAAAACAGAAGATTTACTGTTATGCAGACTACTGCAATAGTGTAGAAATGGTATAAATAATATCGGCGCACTTGTGAAAGACTATTAGACTCACCAGTTGACGTGTATTGGACGCTTAGTATGATTTGTTTACTTTTGAACTTTGGTAAAAATCGAACATTTCTGTTACTTTGAGCTCAATTTCAAGGTACTTTTCATTGTAAAAACCAGTCAAAATCATGTCAATTTCTGTAATATGTCTTCCATTCTGTAAAATCAGACCAGGAAAACTAGAATACAACAATAAATACCATACGAAAATACAGTGCAAAGTCGCTGTTTTAATCCAAAAACACGGTCAAAGTTTTTTTTTTCTCATTACGCACTGTGTGCTGCAGGATTTTTCTTATACTGCGCACACTGACCACATAGACCCATTCTTTCATATGTAGGCCTACCAGCTTTTTCTCACTAGATTTGAGGGCGCTAGAATTTAGGCGTACTAGTACGTCAAAAACCCTGGTGCGTAAGCCATACTAGTACGTCCGAAACCCTGAAAGGGTTAATGTAAACACTTGGTCTACACATCCACTACCATTCCTAAAACCTGCGATCCTGCTCTCCGTCTTAATTTTAATTTTTTTAATAAACACTCTACCATACCCTTTACCTGGTGTGTGTGTGTGTGTGTGTGTTTGTGTGTTTGTGTGTTTGTGTGTTTGTGTGTGTGTGTTTGTGTGTTTGTGTGTGTGTGTGTGTTGTGTGTGTGTGTGTGTGTGTGTGTGTGTGTTTACCATACACTTTACATGGTGTACTCACCTAGTTGAGGTTGGAGGGGTTGAGTCCTAGCTCCTGGCCCTGCCGTGTGTGTGTGTTTACCATACACTTTACCTAGTGTGTGTGTACTCACCTATTTGTGGTTGCAGGGGTCGATTCATAGCTCCTGGCCCCACCTCTTCATTGATTGCTACTAGGTCCTCTTTCTCCCTGCACCATGAACTTTATCATACCTCATCTTAAAGCTATGTATGGTTCCTGCCTCCACTACCTCACTTCCTAGGCTATTTCACTTCCTGACTACTCTATGACTGAAGAAATACTTCCTAACATCCCTTTGACTCATCTGGGTCTTCAGCTTCCAGTTGTGACCCCTTATTTCTGTGTCCCCTCTGGAACATCCTGTCTCTGTCCACCTTGTCTATTCCACGCAGTATTTTGTATGTCGTTATCATATCTCCCCTTAACCCTCCTGTCCTCCAGTGTCATCAGGCTGATTTCCCTTAACCTTTCTTCGTAGGACATTCCCCTTAACTCTGGAACTAACCTTGTCACAAACCTTTGCACTTTCTTTAATTTCTTGATGTGCTTGATCAAGTATGGGTTCCAGACAGGAGCTGCATACTCCAGTATAGGCCTGACGTACACAGTGTACAGTGTCTTGAACGATTCCTTTCTAAGGTATCGGAACACTGTTCTCAGGTTTGCCAGGCGCCCATATACTGCAGCAGTTATCACGTTGATGTGTGCTTCTGGAGACGTGCTTGGTGTTATATTCATCCCAATATCTTTCTCCTTGAGCGAGGTTTGCAGTCTTTGGCCACCTAGCCTGTACTCCATCTGCGGTCTTCTTTGCTCTTCCCAGGTCTTCATGACTTTGCATTTGGCAGGGTTAAATTCAAGAAGCCAGTTGCTGGACTAGGTGTCCAGCCTGTCCAGGTCTCTTTGAAGTCCTGCCTGATCCTCATCTGATTTAATTCTCCTCATTAACTTCACATCATCTGCAAACAGGGACACTTCTGAGTCTAACTCTTCCATCATGTCATTCACATATACCAAAAATACCACTTATCCTAGGACTGACCCCTGTGGGACCCTGCTCGTCACAGGTGCCCACTGTGATACCTCATCACGTACCATGACTCACTGTTGCCTCCCTGTCAGGTATTCTCTTATCCATTGCAGTGCCCTTCCTGTTATATGCACCTGATCCTCTAGCTTCTGCACTAATCTCTTGTGGGGAGCTGTGTCAAAGGCCTTCTTGCAGTCCAAGAAGATGCAACCAACCCATTCCTCTCTCTCGTGTCTTCTGTTACTTTATCATAACACTCCAGAAGGTTTGTGGCACAGGATTTGCCTTCCATAAATCCGTGCTGGTTGGTGTTTATACTCTTGTTCCGTTCCAGGTGCTCCACCACTCTCTTGATAATCTTCTCTATGACTTTGCATACTATACACATCAGTGACACTGGTCTATAGTTTAGTGCCTCTTTTCTGTCTCCTTTTTTAAAAATGGAAACTACATTTGCTGCCTTCCATACCTCAGGTAGTTGTCCAGTTTCAAGGGATGTGTTGAAGATTGTGGTTAGTGGCACACACAGCATTTCTGCTCCCTCTCTAAGGAGCCACAAGGAGATGTTGTCCGGTCCCATTGCCTTTGAGGTATTAAGGTCCCTTAGCAGCTTCTTCACCTCCTCAGTTGTATGTATGTCATCCAACACTTATTGGTATATTCCTTGTTGGTGCCCCCCCCCCTTCCTGTCTCCACTGTAAATACTTCCTTGAATCTCATATTGAGCTCCTCACATACCTCTTGATCATTTCTTGTGAGTTCCCCACCTTCTTTTCTCAGCCTAATCACCTGGTCTTTGACTCTTCCTCCTAATGTGGATATATAGCAGTTTCAGGTCAGACTTGACTTTCAATGATGTGTCGTTTTCGTACTGTCGCTCGGCCTCCCTCCTTATCTATGCATACTTGTTTCTGGCTCTTTGACTAATCTCTTTATTTTCCAGGGTCCTTTGCCTCCTGTACCTTTTCCATTCTCTGGTGCACTTAGTTTTTGCCTCCATACACCTTAATGTAAACCAAGGACTCACTTTGGTCTTTTCATTATTTCTATTGCCCTTGAGAACAAACCTTTCCTCTGCTTCCTTGCATTTTGTTGTCACATATTCCATCATCTCGTTTACTGACTTTCCTACCAGTTCTCTGTCCCATTGAACCTCCTGCAGGAAGTTTCTCATACTATAAAAGCAGTTTTATAGTTTGGCTTTTCCCATTCAATCCCTGTTACCCTCCACTTGTAACTCTACTATGTATTCAAAACTCAGAACCACATGATCACTAGCTCCAAGGGGCCTCTCGTAAGTGATGTCTTCAATGTCATGTCTGAACTGCTCAGGGTGAACACAAGGTCCAGTCTTGCTGGTTCATCCCCCCTTCTCTCTCTGGTAGTGTCCCTAACATGTTGATGCATGAGGTTTTCCAGTACCACACCCATCATCTTGGCTCTCCATGTTTTGGGACCCCCATGTGGCTCCAGGTTTTCCCAATCAATCTCCCTGTGGTTGAAATCACCCATAACCAGTAACTTTGCTCTGCTCAAGTGAGCTCTTCTTGCCACCTCAGCCAGTGTGTCCACCATCGCTCTGTTGTTCTCTTCGTATTCCTCTCTTGGCCTCCTGCAGTGTGGTGGGTTATACATCACTCTAATGACTACTTTGTGTGTGTGTGTGTGTGTTAGTTACCATTTTGTCCTAGGCACATGTTGATTAGACACTAGGCCTGTTGTATATGCGTGCGTGTGCGCGTGTGTGTGTGTGTGTGTGTGTTTGGGCATGCGTGCTTGGGCATGCCTGTGCATGCGTGCGTGCGTGCGTGCGCGCACGCGCTCTTCACCCAATTTTTTGCGTCTCAAAATTTTGTACGTTATCACATCACCCCTGTTCTTCTGTTTTCTAATGCCATCAGTTTTAGCTCCTAAGTTTCTCCTCGTAGTTCATACCCCTTAGTTCGTGGAATAGTGTCGTTGCCATCCTCCGCAGTTTTTCCACATTCTTGAGATGGAAAGCTCTGTTTCTCAAGGCATGATACTCACCCCACTTCTGTCTCTCATTTTTATATCGGACATTGACAAGGACACACATCATAGTACCATAACATCCTTTGCTGATGACACTAGAATCTCTGTGAGAGTGACATCCGTCGACGACACAGCGAAACTTCAGGAAGCTATAAATCAAGTCTTCCAGTGGGTCTCAGACAACAGTATGATGCTTAACGAGGACTCGTTTCAGTTGCTCCGCAGTGGAAGAATGGAAGAGATAAGGATTCCTGTGGAGTACATATCCAAGACTTAGTAATGATGTCAGAAGATCTCACTTTCAAGGATCACAAAAATGTCAGTACTACTGCAAGGAAATTGATAGGTTTGATAATCAGACCGTTAAAAAAAAGAGACTGAGCTGGGTAATATCTTCGATCATTTTTTTTCTCCGGCAAAAAACTTGCTTGCCTTGAAGGGGACCGTTGTATACTACAACTATGTGTGTGGTGTGGTGTGTTTTGTATGTATTATTAGTATGTATTGTGTGGGGTGTGTGTGTGTTTACCTACACTTTCCCTGCTGTGTGTTGTTTCCTAAAATTTTCCCTGATGTGTGTGTTGTTTACCATACACTTTTTTTATTGGTGTTGTGTGTGTGTGTGTGTTTTTTTTACCATACACTTTCCCTGGTGGTGGGTGTGTGTGTGTGTGTTTTTTTGGTGTGTGTTGTTTTGGTGTTTTTTTTCCCATAACTTTACCTGGTGTGTGTGTTGTGTGGTGTTTCCATACACTTTACCGGGTGTGTGTGTGTGTGTGTGTTTACTCACCTAGTTGTACTCCCATTTGAGGTTGGGGGTGAGTCCAAGCCCCTGGCCCGCCTCTTCATTTGGTCGTACTAGGTCCTCCCCCTGAACTTTGAGCTTTATGTCCCTTTGCTTAAAGCTATGTTGGATCCTGCCCCCATACATCGTCCAAAACTTTTCCCACTTGTGACTACTTGTTCTAAAAATTTTACTTCCTAACACCCTTTGATTCTCTGTGTTTTCGCTTCCAACTGTGTCCCCGTGTTGCTGTGTCAGTCTTGGAACTCCTGTCTTTGTCCCCTTGTCAATTCCCTCTCAGTTTTTTTGTAAGTCTTTATCTGCCCCCCTATCTTCCTGTCCTCCGTTTCGTCGGGTTTTTTCCCCTTTAAAACCTTCTATAGGAATACTCTTAACTCTGGGACTAGTTTTTGAAATTTTGCACTTTCTTAGTTTTTTTATTTGTTTGGGCTAGGTGGGGGTTCCCAAAAAATGGTGCGCTACCAATAGGGGCCCAAACGTACCGGTGTAAGGGTCCTGAACGTTTCCCTTTTAAAGTGTGGGAAATGCTGTTTGAGGTTTGCCAGGCACCCGATGCTGCGGCAGTTTTGGTTGATGTGCCTTCAGGAGTGTCCCGGGTGTTATACTCACCCAGATCTTTTTCCTTGGTGATTTTGTAGTCTCGGGCCCCCCCTGATGTACTTGTCGGGTTTCTTTGCCCTTCCCAATCCTCATGACTTTGACTTGGTGGGATTGAACTCCAGGAGCCAGTTGCTGGCCCAGGTCTGGGGCCCTGCCAGACCCCTTTGTATTTTCCTGGCTTCGATCGAATAAAATCTTCTCATAAACTTCACTCTTGAAAACAGGGACCCCTCGGAGTTTTTTCCCTTCCCGTCATGTCGTTCAAATTCCAGAAACAGCACTAGTTGGATGCCCCTGTGGGCCCCCGTGGTACAGGTGCCCACTCTGACACCTCGCCACTTCCTTACTCGCTACTGTTTCCTGACAGTATTCCCTGTCCATTGCAGTGCCTCCCCTGTTACCCCTTTTGGGTCCTCCATTTTTTTGCACTAATCTCTTGTGTGGTACTGTTCAAAGCCTTCTTGCAGCCCAAGAAAATGCAATCCCCCCACCCCTCTCTTTTGTCTTATGCTGCCCATGTCATAAAACTCCAGTGGTTTGTGACACAGATTTCCCGTCTCGAAACCATTTTGGTGCTGGTGATGGATCATTCCTTTCTAGATTTCCCCCATTCTTTTTCTGCAATTTTTTCCCATTATTTTGTTTTGCTTCATTCATGCACGGTTTTAGTTTGTGTTTTATGTCTGTCCCCTTTTTTAAAAGATTGGGACCACATTTGCTGTTTTCCCATGCCTCAGGCAATTCCCTTTTTCGATGGTATTAAATATTGTTGTTAGGGGTCACTTGCCCTCTGCTCTCTTCAGGACCCATGGAGAGGTTATCTGGCCCCATTGTTTTGAGTTATTAGCTCATCAGAAGCCTCTTCACTTCTTCCTCGGTTGGGGTTTACTGTCCCCAGCAATGGTGGTGTACCCCACCTCTCCGTCCCCGTCTTTTGGACCCCCTTGTTCCTTGTAAAACATTCTTTGAATCTCTTGTTGAGTTCCTAAAACCTTCCGGTCTTTTTGTTGTCTTCCTCCTTCCTTCCTTGCTGATTCCCGGGCCCGACGGTTCAAACACAAATCCTGAACATAAAAGAGAAAAGTTACGACGAGTTTCGGCCCGATTGGCCCAGCAAAGCCCACTAACAGGGTGGAGCAGGACGGGGTTATAGGCAGGAAGGGTGGTAGTATTTGTAGTGTACAAGAATTGTATATAATCGCGGATGAAATTAAGCACTGCACAAACCGGGCATCCCCATCGTAGACGCTTCGCCACCCACCCGCCACTGGGGGCGAAAAGCCCACAACAAAGACAACCGGGCCCCGCACATGTGTTAAATTTAAACAGTGTTGTAGTAGAAGAAGAAGAGGTGTAAGGGGGTAGGGAAGAAGGGGGAAATAAGGAAGAGAGCAGTAAAAATAAAAAGGAAGGGGAGCACTGAAAGAGAGTAGTACCCACAGAGGAGAGCAAGCGCACAGAGGTGTGTAAAAGGGGGAAAAAGTGGTGAAAAAAAATAAATGAAGAAGGAACAGAAACACGAGAAGGAGGAGAAAGAAAACCCCAGAGGAAAAAAGGAGAGAGGAAAGGGGAAAAGGGGAAGAAGAAAAAAAAAAAAAAGTGAGGATTCGGGTTAAGCCCGGGGTGTTCTGAATTTTGGAGTTTTTTTACAATTTTGGGGAGGGAAAGGCATCTAAAGATGAAGCCAGGGCAAAGGTTCATAAAAGGGAAAATTTGTGTATTAGAGAGGATCAACTAGCGGGGATGTTGATTGGGAAAGTGGGGAAGACATTTTTTACAAAAGACCAGTAAATAGGATGGCTATGATCTTGAGTGCAGAAAAAGAGCTCGATACAGGGTTTTTCTTTTCCGTTTACCGTAAACCTATCCCAAAAAAATGGCATGTACATTCACTACTTTTCCTTCTGCCCCCCCTGTCAAGAAAAGTGTTTTATCTCCTTTTCCCCGGCCCTCCCATCGTGATCCTCAGTTCTTCCAGCAGAAATTTTCCCACTCTTATAATTCGTTCTCCCGTCTTGGCTCCCTTCCTTTTTCTAGATCTGCCCTTCCGGCTAAACGCAATTTCTTCTCTCCCAAATCTCTATCATGGGAACTTTTCTACCTTGCCTTCCCTCATTTCGGTCTTTTAATTAAAAATTTTCTCTCGTCCCTTAGACATTAGTTACCTTCCCCCGGGACACATCTTCGACAAATCTCATTCATGCCTTTCCCTAAGATGTTCCTGGTGTTTTACTTATTTCTGCTCCCCTGTCTCTTAAATATTGGAAAAAAATGGTCGTCTCTTTCTGACAGACTTAGGGAGCACAAAAATAGTTTAGGCTTGCCACACAAACAGTGCTCTTTCTGCAGTCGAGATCATCCCCATCCTTTTGACTGGTTTTGCAAAAAACTGTTTCCCTATTTCCCAATGGGAACAGTCGCCGTTTAGTTAAACCTCTCTAATACACAATTTCCTTGTATGAACTTCCCCTGGCTTCGTCTCTGTAGATGCCTTCCTTCCCTACATTGTAAAATGCTAAACTTCAGAACCCGTGACTTAAAACCTGAATCCTATTTTTTTTTTTTTTTTTTTTCTTCCCCTTTCCTCTTCCTTTTCCCCTTGGGTTGTCTTCTCTCTCCGTCTCGTGTTTCTTTTCCTTCTTCTTTTATTTTTTTACCCTTCCCCCTTTCAGGGCCCCTTGTGAGCTTGCTCTCCCTTGTGGGTATCTAGTCTTTGCAGTGCCCCCCTTCCCTTTGTTTTGATGGCTCGTCTTCTTTTTTCCCACTTCTTCGCTCCATCTTACTTTTTCTTCTACTACAACTATTTTGAATTGAGACACATGGCGGGTTGGTTGTCTTTTTGTGGCTTTTCGCCATCCAGTGGTGGTGGAGGGTTTTAAAAGCTTTCTACGAGGGGGTTGCCCGGGTGTTGTGTGTGTTTTAATTTCTCCTGTCGGTATTATTAAAATTTCTTGTATATACTCTACTAACCCACCACCTCTTCCTCCCCTATATACCCCGTCCTGTCCCCCTCTGATGTGTGCTTTGTCAATGGCCCAAGTCGGAAAAAAACGGTCGTAAGTTCCCTTCTTTTATGTGGGGTTATTTGTGTTTTTCCGTCACGGTTTGGGCCCTTTTTTTTGTTATTTACCTTGAGGTTGTTTTCTTTTGTGTGGTTTGTAAAACGTTGGGTCAGTTTTGGGCTTTTGTGCTTGTGTTTTCAATTGACTTTGGGGCCCCCCTTTTTACTGGCTATTCGTTTCTGGCTCTCGTGCTCTCCTTTTTCCCCGGGGCCCTTTCCCTTCTAATTTTTCCTTCCCCAGAAATTTTTGTTTTTCCCCCCTTGCATTTTTGGGGTGACCATGGGTCACCCGGGTTTTTTTCCTTTTTTCCCTGTTCCCTTGGGTAAAAAACCTCTCCTCACCCTCCTTGACATTGTTGCTACTTTTCCATCTTCTCATTAAAACTGGCTTCCCCCCAGTTCTCGTCCCAGAACCTTTCGGGAAATTTTCCCTTTCCCTGTGTGCCCCCTTTTCCGGTTTTTTGGGTTTTATTTGCCCTGGCCTTCCTGCTTCCCCCCCCACTTGTAGCTTACTGTGTATTCAAAGCTCAAAACCACTGATCGCTGGCCCCAAGGGGTTCTTTTATGTGATGTCCTCAAATCTGCATACTCAAGGTGAATCTAAGTCCAGTTTTGTGGTTCACCCTCCCCTCTCTCTCTTGTAGTGTCCCTTCGGTTGTACATGAGTTTTCCGTACCCCCTCTATTCTTAGCCCTCCTTGTTCTTGGCCCCATGTGGTTAAAGTTTCCCATTGTCCCCTTGTGGTTAAAGTCCCCCATGATCAGGAGCTTTCCCTGATGCTGAGCTCTTCTGGCCCTGCACCCTTTTTGTAAACCCATCGCTTTTGCTTCGTTACTCTTGCCTTGGCCCCCTGCTGTTCTGTGGGGGTTTAATCACTGCAATTATCACCCTTGGGACCCCCAGAGGGCGTTCCCGCATGTAACCTTTCTTCTCCGCTGTTCCTTCCCCGCTCATCAAAACCCATCGGTGTTTGATCGCAATCCCACCCCTCCCCCCACCCCTGTTCCTTCTGTTTTTTCAGGATTGGTACCCTGTGGAAAGATCCCAGGTTATCTACTGTAAATTTTGGTTTTGTGTTTGCTATGAGTCTGGGATGGTCTTTGACTCTTTCGGCCCCTCCACTTGTTTGTTTTCATCGGTTTGTGTACATACCTTCGTTTCCTTTCCAACACTGTGGTTTGGGGGGCCTGTGGGGGTGGGAGGACCTGGTACATATGTGGGATTTATGGTTGGGGGTTGGGGGAAGCTGTGGGTATGGATTGTATTGTGTGTTGGGGGGTGTGAAGGTTTGGGGTTCTGGGATTTTGTGGTGTGCTTCCCCTTGCTGCTTGTTCTGTTTGACTGACCTCTGCGGTTTCCCCACCCTTTTTCCCCTTTTCCCCAGCTCCTTTCGTTTTTTGTCCTCTCCCTCAGCTGCTGTCTCTGTTTGGTTTGTCTCTGTTAGGAACACCTTCTTGTATCTTGGCTTTTAAACCCGTTGGTTTTTTGGGGGGACCCTGTTCGCACTGTTTTGTCCTGAAAAATCGCTTGATCGGTCGGTTCACTTTTCAAGTACCCCCTATTCTCTGAAATTTACAATTCATCCATGTTTCTCCCCCTATTTCCGTGATGATTTTTCAATCCCCTTTCTTTTTCCTGCCGTTTTCCTCTCTCTCCAAAGCCCATGGATAATCACTGTTTTGCCTTTCTTCCCCCATTCCCTTTCCCTCTGTGTTTGGGTTTCCCTGTCTGTATGTGGTCATTTTTTTCCCTGATTTTTCAGTGGCTCTTGGTAGCAGGGTTTTGTGCTCAGCATCGCCTATTCCCTCCCCATCTGCACCCTCGCTCTTCCCTTCCACTCCCGGCCCTTTCTTTGCAGGCTGTTGACCTTGCAAAATTCTTTCCCCTTCCCTTTCTGTTCAGCCTTCTCTTCGTATGGTGTGTCTTCCTGGTAAATCCCCCTGAGATTACTTCAGGCCTGTTTCCCTAAATTCTAGGACCTTTCCCTGGCTCTGAGTTTCGATTTTGTGCCCCCCAATTCTTCGTCCCCTTCCCCAACCTCTTTTTCCCATTTCACAGAGAGCTTTTTCCCCATTTTTTCAGAAAGTTTCCCCTTAATTTTCTCCCATTCTTGCTCTATCCTTTCATGTTCCTCCACCCATTCCTCCCTCCAGTCCCATTGTATCTGATTCCTGAGAGTCCCAACCATTTTTTTTTTTTTTTTTTTTTTTTTTTTTAGGAAAGAGAGAGAGAAAGAGAAAAAGAAAAAGGGGGAGAGGAGGAGGGGGAAATAGGGGAAGAGAGAAGGGGGGCCTAAAAGGGGGGAAAAAAGAAGGGGAAAGGGGAGAAAGTGAGAGGGGGGAAAAAAGGTAAGAGAGGGGGGGAGGGTTAGTGCAGGGGAAGAGGAGAGAAAAAAAGAAGGGGAAGAGAGAGAGGGGGAGGGAGAGAGAGAGGGAGGGGGAGAGGGGGAAAGAGAGGGGAGGAGAGAGAGAGGGAGAGAGAGGGGAAAGGGGGAGAGAGGGGAAGAGAGAAAGGTGAGGGAAAAGGAGAGGGATGAGAGAAAGGGGGGAGAGAGAAAGCTATAAAACCCCCCCCCACGAACTCCCCCCCACACGAAACCACCCACCCTTTTCCCCTGGAATTTAAACCTCAACCCTCCTCTGGGGCTTCACACCGCAAAATAGCAAGAATACTCGCTATTGGCTATTGTCCCATGTTATGAGTTTTTGTGGGTTTCCCAAAAGGGAAAAAAATTTTCTTAGTGTAAGGAGCCACTTGTTCAACTAGCCCAAGTTGCTTCCCAAAAGAAGAATTTTGTTGCAGCCGGTAAAAAATTCAAAAAAAATTTTAAGGATATCCATATCCTGTGGTATATGTGGTAAAAAACCCTGGAGTACAGGAGGAAGGTTCAGAGCCCTCCCCTCAGGGATCCGTCCAAAGTCAAGACTCCCCTCTGGGCGTTTTTTTAAAGTTGCAGCTAAGTAATCCTCACAGGGAAGCACTTAGGCCCCTCAATCATTAGATAAACCCCAAGCTATTTGAAGGCCAGTGCAAGCCTGCATCAAGTGACGTAAGCTGCTCGTGATGGTGACATATGACAAAGCTGGGAAATCCACATGGGCTTAAAAAAGGGGTAAACAAATGGTGGAATTTGTCATCGCTAAGGTTCCACAGACTGCAGAGTTCAAAACACTACCTTGGGAATTCTAACACAAATTCCTTGACACCAAGGGGAACAAATCCTCTTCCGAAACGAGGGAAACCTTTGGGTCTGTTAATTCTCCTACCCTGCATCTTGCTTCAGCCACTGCCCGTCATTGACAGGTACAACCATCTCTGATCCAACTGTGCCACCCGCCCACACTATTCTAGAATCTGGTAGCAGTGCTTTGTCAGCAAGGCTGGCAGGAGTTTCTCCACCAGGAACGGTGCAGTTTAAAGATCGGGAATTCACTGCAGACACTACTGCGCCGAAGTACGAAGGGGACCATTGTCAGAACTGGTAGAGGCGGGCAGAGGGGGAGGGGATGGAGGAGGAAGACATCACAGCCGTCTCACCCCACTACAAGTTCCCGCGCAAATCGGGCAAAACTGAAAACACAGGAGGTGCAACAATCCTTGTCACCCTCCCCGGCCCCCTAGGCGTGCTCTCGCTTTTCACGGAAAGGGGACACTGCCAAAAATGCCGCGAGATACAGGGTAATTACTGCACAAGAAAGGACTAAGGAGGACCAGTGTCGGAAGAAAAAGGAACTTTACAGAAAAGGGCCCCTGTTTAGAGACCCGTTTCAGAACAAACCAGCAGGATCTCTGAAAATTTGGGGAACACTCCCGTCACCCACTTAGCTACTCCTATCCCCGCCCAGCGGTGGGGTTTTGGGCCCTTTTAAAAAACCCCCGCCTACATCCCCGCGCGCCCCAGTACCCACCTCTCTCAAGGGCAGGCACCCCTTTCATTCCTAAAACCCACCCCCTCAAGCTGACCATTTTTATGAGGGGCCGTCTATCAGTCCGTCGGCCAAATTAGAGGTTTATTACTAAGTTGGAGAGCTCACACATAGTTTTGTGACACTGACATCTGACAGATAGCTGTTTTTGAAAAAATTTTTTTTGGTGACAGGACTCCAGAAAATTTTGCAAGAATTGCTGGCTACACCCCATGGATGAGAAGAGACAGGCAAGGGCAAGGAGGAGGTGTTTTCTGTGTGCCCTTTTCTAAAAATGTTTGCCCGCACATTGTGTTGCCACCCAAAAAATCTTGAAATGATGTTTTCAAGCTCTGTATAAACACTAGTACCTTTACTGATTGCAATACAGCCTCAGTGGCAACTGCAGACCCTTCCAACTTCAATGGGAAAATAGACCCTTTGCTACAAAAACAACTGTCAACATATTTTAATTTTTGGTGACCCCAACCGCACCTTTACAGAGGGACTTTGATGCTTCTTGCAGTGTTTTAATGAAAAAAATTTGTTTATTTTTCCACTCATATCTCGGCCCCCCTTGGCCCGTTGTGGTGATCTGGAGAAGGCATGTCATTGTCAAACCCCCCGGTGTTGGAACCCCTTTACCCAAGGCTGATTTTTTTCGCATTAAGATCCCAAAGAAAGTGGTGAGGAGTCCACACGCACAAATGGCTAGGGAAAGGGTAATGGCCAGCCCTTTGCTCTGAGCTCGCCCCCACCGCTTACATTCTTCTCCAAGGGGATGTTGAAACCAAGTGAAAGCCTTCATGGAACTCTTAATCTACAAAAAAAACCCCCCCACCCCGGCAATATGTGACGAAACCCACAGGGTCGTTGGTTTGGCTTTCGTTGTAGAGGGTGCTATGCTAAGACAAAGCATGGTGAAAGGGATAAGAGCATCCTACCACCTTAACAGGAACTTCACATGCAAGCCTGTAGGATAGGGTGATGTTCAAAATGGGCCCTTTCTAATTGGGGGGGGGACACTAAAAGAAAATTAGCTCAGGGGGTAGGGTTCCCCAAAACCCGGGGGGTCCCTGGTAAGGCAACAAAGGGTTTTCTGCCTGAGAATTTTCCACCCCCTAAATCGACAGGATGGGCCCCCTTACTTTTCTACCAAAAGCAAGTTCCTGATCGCAAGGGACCCTCCTTTGGGTAGCTGCAAGAACTGTGTTTAAAAATGTCAGTGGTGGGCAATAAAGGGGAGGAGGTGCATTTCCCACTTAAAACGCTTGACAGAAAAGGCTGTGGGCCCAGACAAGTTGAGCCCCAAAATTGTTTAGAAGATGTGCAGAAAGCTAGCAGCACCCCTAATCCCTCTTTCAGATGCTGTACAGTGTAAAAGGCCCTCTCTATGGAAAAAAGGGAAATGTAGTCCCCGTTCACAAAAAGAAGAGCAGAGCAGAATCAGCAACTAAGACCAGTGTCATCCGTCAATCACTGGGAAGATCCCTTTAGACAATAATTCAAGCAATGACAGAGTTTTTTTTATACCATCACTACTTTGTTTTCGTCAATACGGCTTCAGGGAAAATTAATCTGTGCTGATCTGTTTTTTAAACCTTCCACAAGTGCACCCGTACTGGATGAATCCAAAATCAGTGTGTGGGGAAAACATGGAATTTTCTGGGCTTTGACCCCGGGTGTGGAAGGGGCCCCTTAGCAAAATTCAAGCACTGGGAAAGCAGGTCGCTTGTCTCCTCAGTGATTACCTTATGGTAGATCTTAGTTGTGTTTCAATGGAAAAGGAATCAGCAAGACATCCTATTGGGGCAAGTGTTACAAGGGGGTGCTGGGTCCATGTTATGGAAAGTCTACTTCACGCTTCTTCATCTCATCCAGTCAATGATTGCAGAACTGTACACTGACATTCACTTATCCAAGAGAAGAAAAGCGCTGTCTAAAAAATACACAATCACCCGCTGAGAGTATATCAGCTTGGGGGGAAAAAGATGGAAGTAACATTTGCACCTGAGAAAAAGCATATGAGTTTCTTTTGGACCAGATGGTAATGCTGGTGCGTAGTAAGGAGAATGGGGGATGTTTGGCAGGGGAAGAAGTTGATATCCTTGGGGTGAAATTTGATCCCAAAATCCATGACGAAAACCTGTTGTAATCTTGCAAACAAGGGCCAGGGAAACTTCGCACTTCGCCGTTTCCCATCTGTTGAAATGGGGTTGCAAAATCCTTACGAGGGACAAGTCGTCGACCCTGGTATGTCCATTTCTTGGTTTGCCCGCCCCCCTCTTTTGTGATGCTTGACAGAGTAGAGAAGAGCAAAGACGTCTACTCTCGCCGGACCCATCCTGGTTTAAACTGTCATTTCAGCGAGCCCTTTAAATAGGAGGGGTGGGGTGGCCTTTCTGTTATGTAAAGGCCAAAGTGTCAAAATACCACACTTGGATCACTTCGAGGCGCTAACCCGCTTTTATGCCCAAGAGGGGGGAAACAGCAACTTTTTTCTGGGTTACCCTTTCAGAACATCACTCCTCTGGATCATAATACCAGGATGACTCGGGGAAAAGGAAAACACATTGTACGCTAATGTGTCAAAGAGATAAAGTGTTGATCAAAAAAAAAATGTGGCCCCCGATGGCTCCAACTTTCTGTTTCCTACTTTTATGTCTCATAACAATAAAATGCTTTCAATGGTGATGAGGGAAAAGCCCCCTTTTGTTTCCAAATTTTAAATTAGGGAAACCCTTTAAATGTAAAAAGCTGTCAAAAAAAAGTGGGGTCCTTAACCTGTCAAACCCCCGTGTAAAAAAAAAAAAAAAAAAAAAAGAAAAAAGGGGAAAGAGAGAGAGGGGAAAAAAAAAGGAGAGAGAGAGAAAGAAAGAGGAGAGAGAGAAAAAAAGAGAGAGGGAAAAAAAAAAAGAGAGGGAGAGAGAAAGAGGGGAGGAGAGAGAAAAAAAGAAAAAGAGAGAGGGAAAAAGAGAGAGGAAAAAGAAAGAGAAAAAGAGGGAGAGGGAGAGGAGGGGGGGGGAGGATGGGGGGGGGGGAAAAAGGGTATAGGGTCACTTCACAGGAAATTTTTAAAAAATTTTTTTTATGGGTGTGTGTGGGTGTGATGTGTGTGTGTGAATTTGTGTGGTGTGTGTGTGTGGTCCGTATTCAAGTGCCTAAAAAGAGAGCTGTCCACCTAGTGTGTGGCAAATGTTATGTAAACAGTCCCTTTTTTCCCCCGATGTACAATTGTATTGATATTACCCGATCTTTGGTTCCATGTACGTCTTATGCGTTTAAAATTTCGTTCAAAAATAAATACACTAGGCTTCCCCATTGCCCCTACCCCAAATTCTATTTAAAAGCCCGTAAAAGCTGCTTATTCTAAATTTGATAGCTCGAGGAGAGTGACCCCCAATTCCGCTGGGACAGGTACTATTGACCCCCTGAAAACAAACTAGGTGAATATATTGTGGTGGCAGTGGAGTAAAGTTGCGGGGGGTTTTCCTGTCCCAGAAAAAACCCAACCATACCCCAGCGGGATTGAACCCGCGGTTAGAGTCTCAAAAATCCAGCCCCTGCGGGTTTGCCACTAGACAGCTAGCCCCTAAGATTATCCCAATAGGATTTTCTACACCATGGAAGGTTAGACAGGCACTTCTGTGACCACAATGCAAGTTTTTTACAGCGAATTCCAGTGCGGCGTGACGAACTCTAGCTCAAGTCCCTTCATGCCGTCAACATGATAAGAAATGTAATGCACGATTGCAAAAAAACCAACCCCCCGGCGGGATTGAACCCGCGGTTTGGCCCCCCCCCGCCGTCGCGTTAGCCATAGACCAGCTAGCCACAAAAAAATTATCCCAATAGGTATATTTCTACCCATAGGAAAGGGTTGACAGGCACCCCTGTGACCACAAATTGTGTGCCTGTGCTAACCTTTCCCATGGTGTAGAATATATTTGTTGGTGAATCTTATTGGGCTAGTGGTCTAGTGGCTAAAGCGACGGGTGGAGTTCTCCCGGCCGGGGGGTATGGTTTGGTTTTTTCAATCGTGTCATTCGTTTCTTGAGTCCTGTCCCCCGAAGTTTAAGAAGTTTGATGCTTCTCGGTAAATTTTTACTTTAAATTCTGTATGCACATAGTCTCTAGCTCTTTAATTTTTTACTCACTCATGTATTTATGACACATCTATCATATCTCTTTTTCCCTGGTCTTGGTCGCACTTTTTTTCAAAAAAACCCCCCCTGTGTTTTATGGGAAACAATTTGGCCCGACAAACCCTTACCCTTCAAGGCCCCCCCTAAACATAGCCCTATTTCCTTTTTTTTTTTTTCTGTGCATTTTTTTTTTTCTTTTTCGGGGCTTTTTTTTAAGTGTTTAGATCTTATGCGTGCACACGCCTATATCCCCCCTTCCTTTTGACACAGTCGAAATTACACCAAAACACGAGCTAAACCCCATGATCCTCCACGGTTACTTTCCTATTTTTACTCCCTATTTGTGGTTGCGGGGTCGAGTCTTGCTCCCGGCCCCCCTCTTACGGTTGCTCTGGGCCCTCTTCTCCCCCCCCCCTGAGCTTTACACCTTGTCTTAAATGTGTATGGTTCTGCCCCCACTGCTCATTTTTAGGCTATTCCATGCCTTACAAATCTTGATGAAGAAAAATTTCCCACTATCTCTCTGTCATTTGTGTCTTCAGCTTCCAATTGTGGCCTCTTGTTTCTGTGTCCCCTCCCTGGAACATCCTGTCTTTGTCCACCTTGTCTATTCCACGCAGTATTTTTTATGTCGTTATCATGTCTCCCCTGACCCTCCTGTCCTCCAGTGTCGTCAGGGCGATTTCCACTTAATCTTTCTTCATAGTGTGTATGTGTGTGTGTGTGTGTGTGTGTGTGTGTGTTTTTACTATACACTTTACCTGGTGTGTGTGTGTGTGTGTGTGTGTTTTTACTATACACTTTACCTGGTGTGTGTGTGGTGTGTGTGTGTGTGTGTGTGTGTGTGTGTGTGTGTGTGTGTGTTTTACACTTTACCTGGTGTGTGTGCATTTACCATACACTACCTGGTGTGTGTGTTGGTGTGTGTGTGTGTTTTTTTTACCATACACCTACCCGGTGTGTTGCATTTACCATACACTACCTGGTGTGTGTGTGTGTGGGGTGTGTGTGTTTTTACCATACACCTTACCTGGTGTGTGTGCATTTACCATTAAAACTACTGGTGTGTGTGTGTGTGTGTGGTGTGTGTGTGTGTGTGTGTGTGTTGTGTGGTTTACCATCCCCTTTACCCGGTGTGTGTCCCATTTACCATACACTACCTGGTGTGTGTGGTGTGTGTGTGTGTGTATTTGCAGTTTACCTGCTGTGTGTGTGCATTTACCATACACTTTACCTGGCGTGTGTGTGTTTTTAAACCATACACTTTCCTGGTATGTGTGTGTGTTTACATTTTAAACCTGGTGTTGTGGTGTGTGTGGTTTTTACCATACACTTTACCTTGAAATGTGTGTGTTTACTATACAGTTTACCTGGTGTTGTGTATGTGTGTTTACCATACATTTTACCTGGAGTTGGGTGGTGCTGTCAACACACCTGTATGTGGTTGCAGGGATTGAGTCACAGCTCCTGTGTGTGTGTCTGTGTTTGTGGGCATATGCCTGCATGTGTTTCATTTATTTATTTATTTATATATATTCTTTTGTTAACAGTGTGTGGTTACAGTATTTACATTTGGAATCAAGGTGCCTTGTGGTCTCTTTATACCATCTCTGGCCATGGGTGCCATCATTGGGCGCCTGGTGGGCATTGGCATGGAGCAACTAGCATAGTGAGTATTCTACTTCATGCTGTATATATTTTGTACACTTGCAACATGTTTTAAGATTAAATCTTGTAATGAGTTACTGAAAATCAAACTAATGTGAAATGCTCTTGAAAGAACTCTTCAATAATTGTTTTATACTTACTGCATAATTATATATCCAGAAGATGAAATTCTCAGGCTTTGTAATTTATCTAGTTCATTGGCCGATATTTTTCTGAGGGACATCGGTCGAGTTCTTGCTTGGAGTAAAAATATGAGGGAAAGGTCACTTTCCTTTTGTATTTCAGCAATATACAAATTATTACAGTTTCTAGGTTTGTTTCATTTAGTACATAGTATAAATACAGTCTCTCCTCACTTAATGATGTACTCATTCCTCTAGTCTGTTTATTACAGTATACAGCACACTACTGTATAAACATTTAAAAATACTGTACTAAAAATGTTATAAATGGTATCAAGGTAACATTAAAACAATATCAAAGATGGTTGACACAAACACACTACCATTATAGTGTGCTCACTTAACGAATATTTTATTTACTGACCTACTCTTAGGAACAGAACTCCGTCGTTAAATGAGGAAAGACTGTAATGTAGTCCAGGAAAAAATTGAGTGTATACGGAGAAGAAAGAGGCACAAAACCATAATTGGGACAATACACAAATAATCTGCACATAAGAGAGAGAAACTTATGACAACATTTTGGTACGACTTGGACCATTAAATAGTCCAGGTTGGGCTGAAACATTGTCATAAGTTTTTCTGCCACATTTGGGTTATTTGTGTATGTAATATGTGTATAGTACATTATGTGGATAAGAGGGCTGCTACTTGCTACACACCCTCACATCTCCACTTACATCTCACATTATAACAAAAAAAAAGGCACAGTACTGTACATTATATATCAATAGAGTGATCACTTGAAGTCTTATATTTTGAAGGAAATCTCTGGATATTTCAGGAAGGTACTACATCCTGCCAAGTGAGTGTAAAGCGAAAGCCTGTAATTGTTGTAAATGATGGTAGGATTGCTGGTGTCTTTTTTCTGTCCCATAAACATGCAAGATTTCAGGTATGTCTTTCTACTTATACTTACATGTAGGTCACACTACACATGCATGTACAAGTAAATATATCCACACCTTTCTGGGTTTTCTTCTATTTTTCTTACTAGTTCTTGTTCTTGTTTATTTCCACTTATCTCCATAGGAAAGTGGAACAGAACTCTTCCTCCACAAGCCATGCATGTCGTAAGAAGTGACTAAAATGCCAGGAGCAAGGGGCTAGTAACCCCTTCTCCTGTATATACACCTACCATCCGACTCGCAACCAAGCTTGGTTCCGACCAACTGGTCATAAGTCAAAATGGACGCAAGTCGAGCCTTACTACTGAATATCAACATGACATTTTTGTAATGACTTTATTTTATTGTTTTATTCTGGTATTTCATTTTTTTACATTAATTTTTATGCTGTTAGTACAGTGGACCCCCGCCACTACGATTTTAATCCGTGCAAGAGGGTCATTGTTATGCGAAATAATCGGTATGCGAATGAATTTTCCCCATAAGAAATAATGGAAATCAAATTAATCCGTGCAAGACACCCAAAAGTATGAAAAAAAAAAAAATTTACCACATGAAATGTTAATTTTAATACACACAAACTGAAAAAGGCATGCACAATTACATGACACTTACTTTTATTGAAGATCTGGTGATGATTGATGGGATGAGAGGAGGGGAGAGAGAGTGTTAGTGTTTAGAAGGGGAATCCCCTTCCATTAAGACTTGAGGTGTTGAGTCCTTTTCTGGGGTTACTTCCCTTCTTCTTTTAATGCCACTAGGACCAGCTTCAGAGTCACTGACTTCTTTCGCACAACATATCTGTCCATAGTGGCCTGTACCTCTCGTTCCTTTATGACTTCCCTAAAGTGTTTAACAACATTGTCAGTGTACAGGTTGCCAACACGGCTTGCAATAGCTGTGTGAGGGTGATTTTCATCAAAAAAGGTTTACACTTCAAGCCACTTTGCCACATTTCCTTAATCTTTGTAGTATGGCAACTTCTTCAATTTCTCTCTCCCTCCTCTGAACCAGTTTCCTCAGGTCTGGCCTCTTGCTGTTGAAGTTGATCTATCAGCTCATCAGTGGTTAGTTCTTCATTGTCCTCCTCCACCAACTCTTCCACATCCTCCCCACTAACCTCCAACCCAAGGACTTTCCCAATGCCACAATGGATTCCTCAACTGGCATAATCCTCTCAGGGTTAGCCTCAAACCCTTCAAAATCCCTTTTGTCTACACATTCTGGTCACAGTTTCTTCCAAGCAGAGTTCAAGGTCTTCTTAGTCACTCCCTCCCAAGCCTTACCTATAAGGTTTGCACAATTGAGGATATTAAAGTGCTCTCTCCAAAACTCTCTTAGAGTCAGTTGAGTTTTGAGGTCACTACAAAGCACCTTTCAAACAGAGCTTTTGTGTACAGTTTTTTGAAGTTTGCAATAACCTGCTGGTCCATGGGCTGCAGGAGAGGAGTGGTATTAGGAGGCAAAAACTTGATGTTAATGAATTTCATGTCCCCATAAAGTCGCTCTGCACGTCTGTAGGATGACCAGGGGCATTGTCTAACACCAGGAGGCACTTAAGTTCTAATTTCTTTTCAGTTAGGTAATCTTTCACATTGGGGGCAAATGCATGGTGTAAACCAGTCATAGAAAAAGTCCCTAGTGGACCCATGCCTTACTGTTTGCCCTCCACAGCACACACAAATTCTCCTTGAGGACATTCTTTTGCCTGAACGGTCTGGGAGTTTCAGAGTGATACACTAATAAGGCTTCACTTTGCAATCACCAGTAGCATTGGAACACATCACAAAGTAAGCCTGTCTTTCATAGCTTATGTCCTGGGAGTGCCTTTTTCCTCCAGAGTAATGTAGGTCCTGCTTGGCATTTTCTTCCAAACAGGCCTGTTTCATCACAATTAAACACTTGTTCAGGTTTCAGTCCTTCAGTCTCTATGTACTCCTTGAATTCATGCACATATTTTTCAGCCTCTTTGTGGTCCGAACTGGCAGCCTCACCATGCCTTATCACACTATGTATGCCACTACGCTTCTTAAATCTCTCAAACCAACCTTTGCTGGCCTTAAATTCACTCACATCAGCACTAGTTACAGGCATTTTTTTAATTAAATCCTCATGCAACTTCCTAGCCTTTTCGCTTATGATCGCTTGAGAGACACGATCTCCTGCTAGCTGCTTTTCATTTATCCACACCAATAAGAGTCTCTCAACATCTTCCATCACTTGCGATCTTTGTTTCGAAAACACAGTTAAACCTTTGGCAAAAACAGCTTCCTTGATTGCCTTTCTGGTGCCCACAATAGTAGCGATGGTTGATTGGGGTTTCTTGTACAACCTGACCAGGTCGGCGATACGCACTCCACTTTCATACTTATCAATGATCTCTTTCTTCATCTCTATTGGAATTCTCACCCTTATTGCTGTAGGGTTGGCACTAGAAGCTTTCTTGGGGCCCATGGTCACTTATTTTCCAGAAAAAGCACCGAAAACACTGTAATAATACGAAATATTCCGATTGTATGCTTTAGCAAGCCGCTAACCAGACTGAGAGTCGAAGATCAAAATGAATTTTTTATGAGAGAGCCACAAAATTTGATTAACACAAAGCCTATCCGATGTTATCCTGACGCCAAATGACTTCGAACAGGTGATAAATGACATGCCCATGCACTCTGCCCCAGGGCCAGACTCATGGAACTCTGTGTTCATCAAGAACTGCAAGAAGCCCCTATCACGAGCCTTTTCCATCCTATGGAGAGGGAGCATGGACACGGGGGTCGTCCACAGTTACTAAAAACAACAGACATAGCCCCACCCCACAAAGGGGGCAGTAAAGCAACAGCAAAGAACTAAGACCAATCACTAACATCCCATATAAAAAAATTTTTGAAAGGGCCCGAAGAAGAAGCACCCCCCCATCTAGAAACCCATCAGTTACAAACCCGGGCCAGGGTTTAAAAAAGGTCGTCCTGCTGTTCAACTATTGGACCACTCGAAAAGGTCCAAATGCACTAGAAGAAAAAGAAGAAGATGTAATATATACAGATTTGAAAAACCCTTCGAAAAGTGTGACCATGGCGTAAAGCGCACAAAAGGTGCTAAAGAAAAAAGGGAAAAAGTGGTGAGGGATTATAATTTTCCTATAAAAAAAAACACAAGAGTAGTCTTCAACAGGTAAAGCCGGGGCGGGCTACGGTGGAAAAGTTTTTCCCCAAAAGGCACAGTACTGCTCCCATTTGTTCCTCACCCTTTATCCGCATAACAAGGTGTCGCCAAGAAACCGTGTTTCCTTTGCGATGACACAAAATCGCATGACATGTCTTCCATTGGAACTGCAAAGCCCCAGGCAGACATCAAAAATCTTTCGGGGGCTGCAGAAAACAATTGAAGTTAAACGATGAGAAATTTAAATTATCGATATGGTAAACATGAGGAAATTAAATTTATCAGAGTCAAAACAAATTCTGGCCCACAAAAAATAGAGCGAAACCCCAAACGTCAAAGACCTGGGAGTTCAGTCGAGGATTCACCTTAAAGGCCCAAACTTGTATAAATGCATCTGCTAGAAAAATAAAAGGGGAAAATGGAACCCTTCAAAACGGGGCCCAAACCCCATGGGGAAAACTCTTCGGGTCATTTTTCATCTAGGTGGAATATTGTCCCACATAACAGCACCTTTAAGGCGGTGAAATTGCCGACCTAGAAATGTCAGAGAACTTTCACGGCGCGCTCGGAGATAAAACACCTCAATTATTGGGGCGCTTGGGGTTTCCTAAACCTGTTTCCTGGAAGCAGGGGGGATACTGTTTAACCCTGGAAAATCCTAGAGGGACTAGTCCCGAACTTGCAACGAAAATCATCACTCGAAAGAAAAAAGACTTGGCAGACGATGCACATCCCCCCAATGAAAAGCGGGGTGTCATACCCGTTAAGAGACATACAATAAATGTCAGGGGCCCCAGATGTTCAAATGCCTCCCAGCAAACCCTAAGGGGGTTTCCACAGCCCCGGCTCTTTAAGCTGGACTGGACAAGCACCCAAGTCAGTTCCCGGGTCAGCGGGCTGTGGTTTGTCGTTGGTTTGCGTGCAGCCGCAGCAAAGCCTGGTTTATCGGCTCTGATCCACCAGGAGCCTGGTCCAGACGGGCCCGGGGGCGTTGCCCCCCGGAACTCTTCCAGGTAAACTCCTCCCGGATGTTACCCCGGAGGGTGGTGGTAAACAATGCCCCCAGGGGCCCTGTGAGGCTGGGTGGGGCGCACATTGGCGCGTCTCGGGCGAAAACGGGGGGTTGGGGGGGGGTTTTTGGGGGTATGCGAGGCAAAATTTTTTCGATTAAAGCAAGCGGTATGCGGATAATCGTTTTGTGTGCATCGGTATGCGGGGGCCCGATTTTTGTGTTTTATATGTAAGGGTTTTGGAAAAAACTGTTTACATCACAAACAGTTGTTTATTTCCAGAAATTTGGCATAAAAACACGTCGTAAGTCAAGTGGGGTTGTCGAGCGGTCTAAGGGGATGGTAGGGTTTACTGAACTGGTGTGTTAAAAAAAAAGAAGACTGGATATTTTGTCCACTGTGCCAAGCTCTAGATATATAATTTTTTTGTTGAATTGAGGCAAAAAGAGGGGAAAGTGTGGTTAGATTGACTGTTTGTTTATCTTCATAAATCGTAAGTTGGTTTTGGCTATAGCTGGGAGTGGGACCATGGTTTTTGTTGAATTAGTAAGATTCAACAAGGCAGCATGTACCTTTAGTGCCCCGGGAGGCAAGAGAAAAGGGCCCGGTCCTAGGATGGGCTGTGAGAATAGGGAAAACTTTCAAAATTGGGGGGCCAGGAAAATCAAAATAAGTGGACCCCCGGGGTTTCCGTTATTAATCATTCTGAGAGTCATCGAAAGCAAATTATCTGAAAAACGAATCAATTTTCCCATAAGAAATAATGGAAAACAAATTAATCCGTGCAAAACGCCCCCAAAAATATGAAAAAAAAAAAATTTTACCACATGAATATTAAGTTTTTGCAAAGAATAATTACAAAAACAATAATAAAAATGAATAATCACAATAGAAAAATTGATTTTTTTCACAAGTCGGCCGTCTCCCACCGAGGCAGGGTGACCCAAAAAAGAAAGAAAATCCCAAAAAGAAAATACCTTTCATCAACAATCCACACTTTCACCACACTCGCCCATTATCATCTGTTTTTGCAGAGTTCTCCAGAATACAACAGTCAAAGAAGGCATACATATATAAAAGATTACACAACAATCCCTCCAAACTGCCAATATCCCAAACCCCTCCTTTAAAAGTGCAGGCATTGTGCTTTCCCAATTCCTCCCGGACTCAAGTCGATTATGCGAAATTAACCTTTCCCTGAATCCCTTCACTAAATATTACCTGCCTCACACTCCCACGGATCGTCAGGTCCCAAGTTACCAAATCGTCTCCCATTCACTCCTATCTAACCGCGCACAGCACGCTTGCTGGGAAGTCCAAGCCCCTTACCCATAACCCTTACCTTAACCTTATATATATATATAATCTGTAAACGTATAGATATACAGTGGTCCCGACCGCTTGTCGTAGTTCCCCCGGCAATCGTAAAATTCGCCAATCATAGGGGTATTATTTTTGTATAAACATGACTCACTTACATAGTTGACTCGCAGTCAAAGTTTTCGTCCGTGTCGTGATAGTCACTGTGGTTGTTTAATATTTTATAGATGGGTTGAAAAGATGAAGAAAGGCGAGGTCTTAGGCAAGAGGTTGGCGTGGAAAAGATAAAGAATCACACACATAAAGTGGGGAGTTGGTCACAGTTCTCTTTGCTGATGACACTGTGCTCTTCGGAGATGCTGAAGAGAATTTGCAGAGATTGGCTGAGACTTTGTAGGTGTGCAAAAGAAAAAATTTGAAAGTGAATACAGGAAAGAGTAAGGATTATGAGGATAACAAAAAGATTAGGTGATGACAGATTGATATCAGATTGAGGCAGGGAGAGGGTATGGAGGAGTGAATGTATCAGAATTTGGGAGTGGACGTGTCAGCGGATGGGTCTTATGAAAGATGAGGTGAAATCTAGAATAGATGAGGGAAAAGGGTGAGTAGGTGCCTTAGGATCAGTGAGACAAAGAACACTTTGTCCATGAGGGCAAAGAGGGGATGGGTATGACAGAGTATAGGTATTACCAACGCACTTATAATTGGGTTTGTGAAGCATGGGTGATAAGTTGCAGCGAGGAGAAGGATGGAGGCAGTGGAGACTGTCATGTCTGCGAGCAATGTTGGTGTGAATATACTGCCGAGAATTCGAAGTTTTGGAAGTTAGGAGGAGGAGCGGGATTACAAACTGTGGTCCAGAGGCTGGAAGAAAGGGTGTTCGGGTGGTTCGGACAAGTGGAGAAGAATGGAGCGCAACAGAATAACTTCAAGATTGTATCACGTCGGTAGTGGAAGAAGGCTGGGATAGGGGTCGGCCTAGGAAAGGTTGGAGGGAGGGGGGTTAAAGTAGGTTTTGTGTGCGAGGGGCTTGGCCATCAGCCCAGGCATGCTGTGAGCGTGTTTGATAGGATGATGGAGACAAATGGTTTTTTATACTTGATGCGTTGGAGTGTGAGCAAAGTTAACATTTATGAAGGGTTTCCGGTCAACGCGGCCGGACTTGAGTCCTGAGAAGGGAACATACAGGTGCCTGCACTCTGAAGGAGGGGTGTTAATGGTTGCCGTTTAAAAACAGTAGTGGTAAAGCACCCTTCTGGCAAGACAGTGATGAGTGAATGATGGTGCAAGGTTTTCCTGTTTTGGGCACACCTGCCTGGGGTGGAATTCGGCCAGTGTGATACTAACAACAAAATATATATAGTATATATAGCAACTATCATAGTAATATATATCAAACTATAAATATATATAATATATATATATAAAAATATATCTATATATATATATAAATATCTATATATATATATATATATATATATAGATTATATAGTAACACCCCTTCTCCTGTATAAATACTAAATGTAAAGGAGAAACTTTCGTTTCTCTTTTGGCACCCCAGCCTCGGCGGGATACGGCCAGTGTGTTGAAAGAAATATAATATAATATATATATATATATATATATATATATATATATATATAATATATATATATACTATATATATAAAATATATATATATATATATATAAATATAATTGTAGCACGAGTACGTCTCACACACACACACCACCACACACACACCACACACACACACACACACACACACACACACACACACACACCACACACACACACACACACACTTCACTACACACAACACACACTCCCTCACACACACACACACACACACACACAGCGCGCCTCACCGAGTCAGATGTTGTCCTACCTTGGTTGTTGTTTGTATTTTGTTTTATCCAGTAACTGATGAGAAATAAAATGGCACAATACATGGACTGGAACAATATACAAATAACCCACATGACAGGAGAAAAAACTACAATGACAATTTTGGGCCCAGCTTTTACCATTTATTAGTCACTCTAACACAAGAAAAATGAGGAGACAAGTATATATAGGAAGGCAGCGAGGGGACAAAAGAGGAAATCAAGTGAGGTGTGTGATTATTTTTCCTCTTTCCTCCGACCGTTCAAATTTGTGACCCTCAGTAATCCTTGTCTGGAAAATTCCACTCTTTGCTATTCGTTCTCTCCGCCTGGGCTAAACCCTCATGATTTATCCATACCTCTGACCTCTGCCTTTTCACTGCTAAACAGACTCTTCTGTTCTCTGCCTTCCCTGTATTACCGTCCTGTCTGATCTCAACAATTCTCTCTTTTCCTAGACCATTAAACTTACTTTTGTCAAACTAACACCTCACAGTAATCCTAGTTCATTACTCCCTACCACTCCTTCTGCTATTGTGATCTCCTGGAGTCTTCCTTCCTGGTCCCCTCTTGTCCTATCTAGTACCTTGAAGAGACTGGCTGCTCTCTTTCATGCAAACTTAATGGTGTTTAGACGGCTAACACCAATAAGGCTCTTTCCTGACGCAAGAAATCGTAGATGACAACGATTGCATACAAACCATAACCCCCGGCCGGACTTCAACCCGCGGTCATAGAGTCTCAAAACTCCCGCCCTCGCGTTAGCCACTAACCAGCTAGCCACCTAAGATTCATCCAACAATGTATTTTCTCCTCATAGAAGGTTAGCACAGGCACCATCTGGGGACACAAATTTGCAAGTTTACAGACGAATCTCCAGCAAGCGTGCCGGAGACGTTGTCATTTACGATTTCTTGAGTCATGGTGACGGCGTGAAAGGGACTTGAGCTAGAGTCGCACGGCCACGCGCCTGAGATTTCGTCGTAAAAACTTGGGCATTTGGTGGTCACAGAGGTGCCTGGTGCTAACCTTCCTATTGTGTAGAAATATACCTAGTTTGGATGAATCTTATTGGGCTGAGCTGGTCCTAGTGGCTAACCGCGACGGCTGGGAGTGTGTGCAGACCCTATGACCACGGGGTTCAATCCGCGGCCGGGGGTATGTAAGGCTCTTTCCTATCATGTTAGAGATCATAGGCATCCTATTGACTGTTCCTCTTCTCTGCTAAAATTGTCTACCCCCGCCTTCACTACAAGCACTGTCTTCTTGAAGGTATCCCTTATGCACAACGTTCCTAATATGAATCTTAGTCCTGGCTTTGTCTCTAGATGGCCAATTCCTTTCCATACATTGTCAAATGTTCCAGACTTCAGAAGACTCGTGACTTTAACTTGGTCTTTTCTCCCTTCTCTCACCCCTCGTCATTCCATTTTTTTCCCTTTTTTTTTCTTTGTTTTCCTTGTCTTCTGCTTAAGTAAGTTCTGGCCTTCAGCGTGTCCCCCTCATTTTTGTCCCACCTTTCATGGCCCATTAGCTCTCCTGCAGAGCTCCTTTCTCTTATCCTTAGACTTATTCCACTTCTACTCCTATTGAGTTCGCTATTCCCCTTTATGTCTCTTTGTATTACTACCACTACTACTACTACTCACTAGCACCAACCACCACACCACCACTACTAATACAGCCCACTACCAGCATTATCTCTACCACTACCTACGCCACTCCTTCTTTCCTTCCTCTCTCCAATCCCTGTCCTCCTCCTCCTCCTCATCCTATGAACTGGCTCCCTCATCTTCGTGTGTTAATATGATAGTCAATGGTCCAAGTCAACCAAATGGTGTCATAAGGTTCTTTCTATCTGTGTTTGTTACTTGTGTAAAAGCTATACTCTTGGCTGGCTCATTTTATAGATTAAAATACATCAATCATATATCAACAACCAAGGTATAGGACTTTGAGTCTTAAGTGATAGCATAAATTGACCAACAGATATTCTGTGCATAATGTGTATGTTTTCAAACGTACCTTCCACTTTGTGAGCTGACAACTCAGAACCCCAGTTTGAGCCTTCTAAACATTTCAGTTTTTTGGCTTAAGATATAGAGCTCGGCAGTCAATGATAATCTAAGAAAATAAACTTTAGGTGTTTGACTTTTGTACCCCTAATTTCTATAATAATATGGATGACATTAGTTGGAGGATAAACAAATCTCTGTATTGTAATATTTAAAATGGTTTACCTTTACAGATCAAGCCAAAAAGAATACAGAATGGTATAGTTGGTGAGTCATTGTGTTGTTCACAGCTTCTGTACCATCACCGTGGATGGGTCCCTCCACCTCTCCGCCTCCGCAAGATCCTGGGAATCTTCTCCCATCACCATCACTGCTCACGACTCAATGGAGACCGTGGGTGACAATTCAGAAAGCTTTTGATTGAGGCAAACTCTTGGTCTTCACACAATGGTATGTCTAGTCCGTGTTGACTAGAAGTGCTTGCCTAGTATCCATTATTGACCCGTTGACTATAGGATCCGTAATTCTAAAGTCTCGTTCTGTGTCGAAAAATATTTGAAAAAAAAAAAAATATTTTTTCTTGCCAGTATCTAAGAAATTTTTTGTACAGTTATTGTTAAAACCAAAAGTAAATTTCCTATCAATACTACTGAGATATAAGGCGTGAAGTTGACAAAAGGGAACTGCTTATGGTAACATAGGGACTGCTGCTCACTCAGTAATCTTTATAGTTTACTTTTTATTGTACTTTTTTCTTATTTTTTTAATATTTTATTTTTTTTCAAGTAACTTTTGATGGCTGTGATACCCAATATAGTGCATAATGTATGTAAATCCAGTCGTTGTATGCAACACAGTAAACTGCACAAATATTTTATCATTATGTTTGTACAGACCTGCATACACAAACCTACAATAAAAGAAGTTGTTTTATTACTAGTGTTCTATATTATATAATACACACAGTGGGAACCTCTACTTGCGGAGTTTAATATACCGTTCCCATGACCTTGCTCGCCAACTGGATTTGTTCGTTTGCGAGTCCAATTTTCCTCATTTAAATTAACTGAAATGCAATTAATCCCTTCCATGGAAGTCAGGTACTTTCAATAATTTTCGCTAATATCAACTCTACGGCGTATTTATCTATCTCACTTCATCTAATATGACATAAAACAATATAAATAACAAAGAGACCGATACTTATCCTAAAATGAATGAAATATATTTTTTTTTTTTTTTTCCAACAAGTCGGTCGCTCCCACCGAGGCAGGGTGACCCAAAAAAGCCAGCAAATCCCAAAAAGAAAATACGTTCATCATCATTCAACACTTCACCACACTCACACATTAACACTGCTTTTGCATAGGTGCCCAGAATTACAACATTTAAGAAGGGCATAGACGTATAAAGATACACAACATATCCCTCCAACTGCCAATCTCCAAACAAACCACTCCTTAAAGTGCAGGCATTGTACTTCCCATTTCCAGGGATCAAGTCCGACTAAATGAACATAACAGTTTTCCTGAATCCCTTCCCTAAATATACCCTGCTCACACTCCAACAGATCGTCAGGTCCCAAGTATCATTCGCCTCCCATTCTCTCCTAGCTAACACCTCATGCACGCTTGCCTGAAGTCCAAGCCCCTCGCCCCACAAAACCTCCCTTTAAACCCCCTCTTTCCAACCCTTTTCGAGGGCCGACACCCTACCCCACTTCCTTCCCCTTAGATTTATATGCTTTCCATGTCATTCTAACTTTTGATCCATTCTACTCTAATGACCAAACCACCTCAACAACCCTCTTCTGCCCTCTGACTAATGCGTTTATGAACTCCACACCTTCTCCTAATTTCCACACTCGCGAATTTTTCTGCATAATAGTTACACACACATGGCCCTAGACAGGACATCTCCACTGCCTCCAACCGTCTCCTCGCTGCTGCAAATTACCACCCAACTTCACATCCATATAAGAGTGTTGGGTACACTATACTTTCACTACATTCCCTCTTGACTCCATCGATAACGGTTTTTTGCATCCCCATATACGAGGGGCTTGGACTTCCAGCAGGCATGCATGAGCGGTTTGATAGGAGTGAATGGAGACAAATGGTTTTTTTAATATGTGACTGCTGTTTGGGAGTGTGAGCAAAGTACCATTTAATGAAGGGATTCAGTGAAACCGGCAGCCGGACTTGAGTCCTGGAGAATGGAAGTACATGCCTGCACTCTGATGAGGGGTTAAGTTGTTGCAGTTTTAAAAACTAGTAAGTGTAAAGCACCCTTCTGGCAAGACAGTGATGGAGTGAATGATGTGATAGTGTTTCTTTTTCGGCCACCCGCCTTGGAGTGGAATCGGCCAGTGTGATAATAAAATAAAATAATAATAATAAATAGACCCCCTCCCCAAACCCCCTGCCAAAAAAACAAAAACCCTCACCTTTTTTCCCCTCATCAATTCTATGATTAACCTCATCCATCATAAAATCCATCCGCCGACACGTCGAACTCCCAAGTATCTGAAAACAGTCACTTCTTCCTATACGCCCTCCTCCCCAATTTGATAGCCAATTTTTCTTTATCTAAATCATTTGATACCCTCATCACCTAATCTTTTCTATGTTCACTTTCAACTTTCCCTTTACACACATTTCTTAAACAGCATCCACTAACCTTTGTCTAGTTTTCTTAGAATCCCCATAAGCCAGTATCATCAGCAAAAAGTAACTGTGTCAATTCCCATTGTGATTGATTACCCCAATAATTTAATCCCACCCCTCCTCCCCGGTACACCCTAGCATTTACTTCTTTTACAACCCCATCTATAAACAATTAAACAACCAATGGTGACCCATTTACCATCCCTGTCAAGACCTATTTTACCGGGAAGTATTCTCCCTCTCTTCAACATACCCTAACTGACCTCACTATCCTCATAAAAGCTCTTTACACAGCATTTGGTACATACCCAACCTATCCAATACTTGCAATCAGCCACATTGCTCCCCTATCCACTCTAATCATATGCCTTTTTCTAAATCCGTAAATGTAAATACAAACTTCCCTACCTATATCTACATACTGTTCACATATATCTCAATGTAAACCACTTGATCTACACATCCCCACCCACTCTGAAACCTCCTTGCTCATGCCGCAATCCTATATTCTGTCTTACCTCTAATTCTTTCATTTAACCCAATTCTAACAGAAAAAATATAAGAATTTACTGTTATTCCTTATTGCAATAATTGTAATAAAAAATGTCCAACCCATTCACGACCTGCATAGTGGAATAGACCGTAAACGTCATTGTTTTCTCGGAAACAGCCAAGCAATGGGACTAGTTCTCCACGGTTGAGGCTCTGTTTTCAAGTACTTGTTTTCGTCGTTCAAGCCAGATAAAAATCATATCTTTTTCTGTAATATATCTCCACTCTAATCAAATGAGACAACAAAAACGAGAATACAACCATAAAATCCATTCAAAATTACCGCAAAGGTTGCTAATGCTGAGAAAGTGAACTCCATTATTTACTGCGTAGATTTCTCTCATTTTTGGTGTAACACTAAGAGCATCTTTCATCATACATTGCCCAAGTTTTTTTTTTATTTTTTTTTTTTTTTGTTTTATTTTTTTTTTTTTTTTTTTTTTTTTTTTTCAACAGATAGTCCTAACAAACAAATGAGATACAATCCCCCGAGATCAGAGCAGAGTGCCCTCACCATGTCCAAGGAACTGCCTTGAGGTCTCTTCGCTTGTGAAATTTTTGCTTGCATATTGGAACAAAAAATCGACCCTTCGACTGCTCGTATTTGGCAAAAGAAACTCGCACATGCAACCTCGCAAGTAGAGATTCCACTGTATATGTCACTGGACAACGTTCCTAGACACTGCACATCTTGTGGAAGTTGTGTGGGGTTCTTTCTTAGTTGTGAATGTGCTGACGCGGTGTGGATGGTGTCACAATGAAGCATTAACCACCACCACCCAATACCACTACTGTCTTCCCCAACAAGCATGCAGTCTTCCCCGCCACACACGTGAAATAATCAGGTTGTCTGACTTTTTTTTGGTTTTCCTAGTGATATTGTCTCGTCGTTCCTTCCTTTCTACTTTCCTCCCTTAATTCGCCTTCCTTCCTCTCATCTCTTCCTTCCTAACCTTCCTTCCTTCTCCCGCCTTCCTCCCTTCTTTTCTTCCTTCTGGTATCCTGGGCAATTGCTTTTGGTCACAAACCCTGAAAACCAGGAAAATCATCTTCACTGACACTTCCATCTGTGTTTATAACTATTACTTGGGAAAAAGAGAGTCCCAGATTTGCCCGGGGAGTCCGGATATTTCTTACCACTAGGCAATGCCTGAACAAGGACTACTGAAATGACGTTCCAAAAATGCACTGCTGGCTCCCCGATTTTTTTATCCTGTAACAAGTAGAAAAAAGCCAAACAAGTGCAACTAATGTGACATTATGGTGGCAACTTTCGCTCCTCCAAGCTTTATCAAGCCATTATAAACAATACATGGGGAAAAAAACCCACCCCCAGAGGGATATAAGGCTCAGAGTGAGTTGAATACTAGTGAGGTACCATTCGATGTTTCACTAGTGGAAGTAGTAGTAGTGGTAGTGAACAAAAAGCAATTAATTCGTACATGAGTAAAAGGATATAAAAGCTAGTACTTGGTAATAGCTTTTTATATCCTTTTCACATGTAACGGAATTAATTGCTTTTG
This sequence comes from Cherax quadricarinatus, assembly GCF_026875155.1. Classification (NCBI taxonomy): domain Eukaryota; kingdom Metazoa; phylum Arthropoda; class Malacostraca; order Decapoda; family Parastacidae; genus Cherax; species Cherax quadricarinatus. The sequence goes on from NC_069413.1 coordinate 4,842,119, forward strand.
TCACACCATACTAACTACTACTACTACCACAAGTAACATCGGAATAGGTCCCTCCAGGATCACCTCACTCCGGAGCCATTACTATACCCTCTGTGTCCATGTAATAGATTGTATGGCTTGATAAAGCTCCTGGAGTAGCGAAATGGCGTTGCCACAATAAATGTCACATTAGTTGCACTTTGTGTCCTTTTACCATTTACCTATTGTCGGTAATTCTACCAACTTTATTATTTTTTTAAAGACTGCTCACACTGACCTGTAGCCTCTTCTCCCACATGGTAGGGCCTACCACATTCTAACCGCTCGATTTTGAAGCCACTAGAATTTTGGCGTAGTCCTATGCACCAACACTGGCTCGTAGCCATAGTGCTATGGCCACCACCAGTGAAAGGGTTAAGTAGGTCTGGAAAAGTGCCTTGAAGTAGTTTATGACTTAAACTGCCTTGTCTGGATTGGTTTCACTTTTAATGATGTAAATGGTTTAGAAAACCAACAATTGAAGTTTAGACCCACTTTTGTAACATTTGGGAATCTATTGTGGAAATGTATTGCTGGTCAGCTGGCCTTCCTCACACCAGCAGAGGGCCGATTCCCTCAGACTCCTCATCCGTCCCCCTCTGATAGAGTGAGTTGAAGGTGCTGCTGTTCTCCCACCCAACCTCAGTGGAGACAGCCAGCATGTTAAAAAAAAAAATCTAGCCCCTCTACCACTGCTAACATTCGAGCATCACACCCATATAAAAGGTTGACTATACTATACCCAGGTACTTTACTCATGTGCCTATATAGCCGAGAACCTATTTTCTTCCACAATGTCTCTATACTCCCATATCTTTTATTCCTCATCCTGCTGTGGTTCACCTCTGCTTTCCATAGACCCAGTTCCTTGCTTTTTTCTATGGTTCACTTTTAATTTCCTTCATTTATGCATCTTCATAATGAGTCCATCTGTATTTGTATATCTTAACTTCAAAATCTCCCATAAGAACTGTCACTGACAAGATCACTTGAGACTGGACCACTTCATATCATATATGAATCATTTAATCCCACACCTGACACCCAACACGTTTACTAAAAAATATTTCCCTTCTCGCCCGCATCCCTAAACATAGCCTTGTCTCTACAACATCAAAACTAACTCTTCTTAATGACCCTACTACCTATTTCCTACAACTGTAAACATCTGCCACATTGCTCCCTACTCACCCTTTCATATGCCTTTCCAAATTTTATAAATGCAGCGAACAGTTCCTTACCCTTACTTAAATCTTATTCAATATACTTCCATGTAAACAAGACTTATTTTTAAATCTTCCTTGTTCCTCTGCAGTCCTGTTTTTCTCTCTAGTTCTAACTCTGGCCTTAACCCCCATTCTGCTTACACTTAGCCCAGTGTATTCAGCAGGCTTATTCCCTTTATAATTCTTAAAACATACTCTCCTTATGTGCCTTTTCCTTTATAGTAAGGGAACTTTTCTTGTAGGCTATCTGCAATCCTTAGATACCTAACATTAGTTGTTGCATATACAGTGGGAACCTCTGCTTATGAATTTAAATCCGTTCCATGACCTTGTTCGTATCCTGAGTCAATTTTCCTCATTTAAATTACTAGAAATGCAATTATCCTTTCCAGCCTCTTAGGAGGCATGACAAAATAATGCTAATATCAACTCAGTGGCTGCGTTAACTACACAATTCATCTAATATGACATAATAAACAATATTAATAACATGATAATACACTAGAATGAATAAAATAGGCCGTAATATGGGCAAGTGGGACAGGCGACAAACCGGCAGCACAAAAGCATCCGCCATTTACTGTCCCACTCCCCCCCCCTAGTAATCTTCCGTCCATAACCCCAACACCTAGCTTATGTTTATCTATGATTAATGGTGAAGGTGTCCCACATAAGTAACCACAGTGGGTCAAGACAGATGTATATATATATAGTGAAGACATGTCACTGTGGCCACAGTGGTGGGTGGTGACGCCCACTGCCCACTCTGTGCTGCGCCCTATCGTTTTCATCTAGTTCTTTTATTCATATTTCAATCGCATTCTTGTTGCTGATTTGTACCACAACTACTGTCTCTTTGGGTGAGCATTGTGGTAGAAATATTTGTCCAATATAAACAAATTACACACCCATGGGTACCTGTGCTGCAATCACTCAGAGCGCATAACCTCCTCTACCTTTGGACTCTTGTTTGGCACTGAGGTAGCCGTTGGTCGTGCAGCTGTACCCACAGCCACCCCAGAGGTTACTATTTCTAGTTTGAAGCAGTTGACACAAAAAGATGACAAAAAAAAAAATACGAAAAAAATGCCTAAAAATGACAACACATTAATTATTACTATTAATTTGTATTATTATTTTAGTAGTAGCAGTATAAGTAGGTATGTAAGTATTATTACATATGTAATTATTATTATTATTATTAGTTTGGGAACTGAGGAGCACAGAAATCCAGTTCCATAATCAAGACCCATTCCACATACATACTAATAAATAAATTATTATAATAATAATAATAAAATACAATGTTAGAAAATAACAGAAACTTCAAAAGGCTGCCAAAAGTTGACACCACCATCAGCAAACCATTGGTAACTACTACTAGTACACTTTCACCTGTCTAGACTTAAGTAGTCTATAAGTATTAAGGTTAAGTCTTCCGAAATGCCTCAGCATGATAGTGGCTTCTCTGCTCCAAGCATAGTATGATATGTAAACCACACATTTGTAACCATTGCAAATAAAAAAAATATTTTATACTTTATTTAAGGAACCATTCCATTGAAGGGAAAGTTCACATCCTGAAATTTCTTTCTTCCGTATCCAGAACAAAATAATCGCCAACGACGGTCCCATATCCGGAAAAAAATCACATGGTGGGCGTTTGTAAGCGGAGGTTCCACTGTAGCGAAAACATGCACTACCACTTTAAACTATATCCCAACCTGCATATTTTTTTCTTTTCACATACACGTCAGCTGTTTCCCACTGAGGCAGGTGATCCAAAAAAGAAGAAACACTTTCTCATGACTCATTTCCATCTCTGTCCTGCCAGAGGTGTGAAGATGCCTAACAGTTCAAACACTGCAGCATATTCCACCCCTCTTCCAGAGTTCACAGGCCTGTACTTCCCACCTCCATGGCTTCCATCTAATCCCATTTTTCCTACCTGCTCACCCAATTTCATTCTATTCATTCCTTCACATTAGCGAGGTATGCCAAACAGCCTCTCCTCACTTATGACATACACGTTTACCTGATGTCTCAGACATAGGACCGGGAGTCATGACCAGTTGCTTCCTAAAAATGTATATTAGAGAGTGTTTTCCTCTGTTCTGTTTCATTACAGTAAAAGTAATGTTACTGGTGTAAACATTTAAAAAATTATAAAATACATCAGAAATGTTATAAATGGTGCAAAGGAGCCTTACAACAATTATCAAAGAAGTTGACATAACCCAGTACATTATCGTAGCTCAGGTCCTCTCTTAGCGACATATTTGTTTACCGACGGGGTTGTCTATAAAGAACGGAACTCCATCGTTTAAGTAAGGAGCGAGGCTGTACTTGCGTTTGTCCATTAGGCCATCAATTTCATTTGCTCATATACCCTCCACAGGAAGAACAGAGTTCATCTATGGGATACACCAGACAGCATGACTCTGGGATGATGTGGAGCAAGCTTCTCCGAGAGACGGACCACAATGGATTCCCCTGTAGTTGTAAGCAGCAGCCTCAGTACCTGGTTGGCTTTGACGCCAGACGAGACTTAAACATCGCCATCAGTAAGTAAACAGTCTTCTTTCTTTTCGGGTGGTTTTCCGTGTATTTGACAGGATGATGTTTTAAAACATATAGTGATAGTAAATATGTTGCACTTGATGGTACTGTGATACTGTGTGTCTTTCTCTCTCAGTAATGTTTCTACCAACAATATATGTCACTGGTTTATCAAGACACATAGACAGAATAAAACTTTTTGCTTTGGATTGACTTGGTGAAGAACCAAGTCATATTTGATAAAGCTCAATCCTGAGGGAATTGTTTCCAAATAAAGGTTTTACTTTGGGGCAGAACTTCAATTCTAATACCCTCTGTCACTTGTCCCAGTCAACCATGGTTGTCCACTAGTTGAAGTCACCGTAACCTTGGCTACAAGCAATTCACACTAACTAACCTTACATATTGAGATACCGTCCTTATTCAAGAGTCACCTCTGGTACAGGAACCACTTCTTGACTTGTACAGGAGTGGCCCTGTTTTAACACCTGGCTATAAATAGGCTAACGGCTGTACCGTGAAGCAAAGTCCTTATTAATCACTTTCAAAACTCACACAAAAGCTGGTAATCTGTTTTATTCATATTATATATTAATGAGCGATAGTGCTAGGGCCTAAACAAAATGCATAAACTGTAACTGTATTACTTAACTTAAAATATTTCTCTGAAGCTTATAGTGAGTGGTGAATATATTTATTGTAGAAGATCACCTAAATAAGAAGTGTAATAAAGTTAAAATAGCTGCATTAATCGAAACGTAAAATAAGGCACTGTAACGGGCTCTCCTTATTTACCTGGTGCGTTCACATGCTATCATAATAACAAAGACGTACCAGTTTCTTCGAGTTCCAGAATAGCTAGAGCCACGAGACTATATAGGTCTGCTTACTCCATCGGCAGCAACAGCATGATTGATTGGATAATTCACAGAAACCATCCACTTGTGCAGACTTGCATTGGCTGCAGAACTAGTTGAGAATCTCAAAACTGGTCCATAGTTAAATCTATTAGAACATTGGGAAGACGGCGGACTTGTAAAAATAAATAAGTAAATAAATAACTATTTTTTTTTTAACAAGTCTGTGCAGCCGTCTCTCCACTGAGACAGGGTTGACCGCAAAAAAATGAAAGAAAATCTCCAAAAAGAAAATACATTCATCATTCAACAATTTCAATCACACATCAACATTGTTTTTTTTTGCAGGAGGAGCACAGACACAAACAGTTTAGAGAAAGCATATATACATAAAAACACACAACCTATCCTCCAAACTGGATAAGATCCTGAACCTCTTCATTTAGAGTGCAGGCACTGTACTCCCATTTCCCGGACTCAAGTCCGGCTACATAGAAATAACCGGTTTCCCTATTTTTTTTTTTTTTTTTTTTTTTTTTTTTTTATTATCACACTGGGCCGATTCCCACCAAGGCAGGGTGGCCCGAAAAAGAAAAACTTTCACCATCATTCACTCCATCACTTCTTGCCAGAAGGGTGCTTTACACTACAGTTTTTAAACTGCAACATTAACCACCCCTCCTTCAGAGTGCAGGCACAGTACTTCCCATCTCCAGGACTCAAGTCCGGCCTGCCGGGTTTCCCTGAATCCCTTCATAAATGTTACGTTGCTCACACATCCCAACATCACTCCAAGTATAATAACCATTTGTCTCCATTCACCTCCTATCAACACGCTCATGCATACTCTGCGGAAGTCCAAGCCCCTCGCACGAACAAAACCTCCCTTTACCCCCGCCCTCCAACCTTCCTAGGCCGACCCCTACCCCCCTTCCTTCCACTATCAGACTGATACACTCTTGAAGTTATTCTGTTTTCGCTCCATTCACTCCACATGTCCGAACCACCTCAACAACCCTTTCCTCAGCCCTCTGGACAACAGTTTTGGTAATCCCGCACCTCCTTCCTAACTCCAAACTACGAATGCTCTGCATTATATTCACAACCACACATTGCGGCTCTCAGACATGACATCTCCACGCCTCCAGCCTTCTTACCTCGCTGCAACATTCATCACCCATGCTTCACACCCATATAAGAGCGTTGGTAAAACTATACTCTCATACATTTACCCACTTTGCCTCAAAGGACAAAGTTCTTTGTCTCCACAGACTCCTAAGTGCAGGCACTCACTCTTTTCCCGCATCAATTCTATGTATTCACCTCAACTTTCATAGACCCATCCGCGGACCACGTCCACTCCAAATATCTGAATAACGTTACCCCTCAATACGCTCTCCCTCCAATCTGATATACAATCTTTCATCACCTAATCTTTTTGTTATCCTCATAACCTTACTCTTTCCTGATTCTCTCAATTTTCTTAATTTGCACACCCTACAAATTCATCCACCCATCTCTGCAACTTCTCTTCTCAAAATCCTCCCAAGATGAAAACAGTGTCATCAGCAAAGAGTCAGCTGTGACAATCCCACTTTGTGGGGTGGATTCTTTATCTTTTAACTCCCACGCCTCTTAGCCAAGACCCTCGCATTACTTCTCTTACCACCCCATCTATAAATATATTAAAGCAACCACGTGACATCACACATCCTTGTCTAGGCCTACTTTACTGGGAAATAATTTCCCTCTGTTCTACAACTCTAACTGAGCCTCACTATCCTCGTAAATACTACTTCATCTGGCTGTATTCAGAACCTACCGCCTACACCATACACTTGCAACATCTGCCACAATTGTCCCCCGAATCCACCCTGGCAACCCTTTTCCAAATCCATAATGCCACAAAGCCTCTTTAGCCTACTAAATACTGTTCATTATAGTTTCACTGTAAACACCTGGTCCACACCACCCCCTACCTTTCCTAAAGCCCTCCTTGTTTTCCTTCTGCTATCCTATTCTCCCGTCTTACTCTTAATTTCTTACAATAATAACACTAAACCATACACTTTGCCAGGTATACTCAACACGACTTATCCCCCCTATAAGTTTTGCACTCTCTTTTATCCCCTTTTCCTTTAGACCAAGGAACTATGCATAATAATATAATCTAATAAAATATAATCTATAATATATAAATATATATAGTTATATATATATAACATATATTATATATATTAATCATATATATAATATAAATATTATGATATATATATATATATATATAAATATATATAATATATATATACATGGACCCCCCGGTTTAACAACTTTTTTCATTCCAGTAGTATGTTCAGGTGCCAGTTACTGACCAATTTTTCCCACTAAGGAATATTGTGAAGTAGATTAGTCCATTTCAGACCCCCAAAATACACGTCAAACGCACTTACATATATCCACTTAACATAATTGGGTCGCATTTTGGAGGGTGGAACGTAAAGCGGGGGGGCCACTGTAAATATAATCGTATACATAATATATTTATATAATATATATATATATAATATATAGTATATATATATTATATATATATATAAATATATATATCAATATATAATATATATATATTTTTATTTTTTTTTTTTTTTTTCTTTTTTTTTTTTTTTTCACAAGTCGGCCGTCTCCCACCGAGGCAGGGTGACCCAAAAAAGAAAGAAAATCCCAAAAAGAAAATACCTTTCATCAACAATCCACACTTTCACCACACTCGCCCATTATCATCTGTTTTTGCAGAGTTCTCCAGAATACAACAGTCAAAGAAGGCATACATATATAAAAGATTACACAACAATCCCTCCAAACTGCCAATATCCCAAACCCCTCCTTTAAAAGTGCAGGCATTGTGCTTTCCCAATTCCTCCCGGACTCAAGTCGATTATGCGAAATTAACCTTTCCCTGAATCCCTTCACTAAATATTACCTGCCTCACACTCCCACGGATCGTCAGGTCCCAAGTTACCAAATCGTCTCCCATTCACTCCTATCTAACCGCGCACAGCACGCTTGCTGGGAAGTCCAAGCCCCTTACCCATAACCCTTACCTTAACCTTATATATATATATAATCTGTAAACGTATAGATATACAGTGGTCCCGACCGCTTGTCGTAGTTCCCCCGGCAATCGTAAAATTCGCCAATCATAGGGGTATTATTTTTGTATAAACATGACTCACTTACATAGTTGACTCGCAGTCAAAGTTTTCGTCCGTGTCGTGATAGTCACTGTGGTTGTTTAATATTTTATAGATGGGTTGAAAAGATGAAGAAAGGCGAGGTCTTAGGCAAGAGGTTGGCGTGGAAAAGATAAAGAATCACACACATAAAGTGGGGAGTTGGTCACAGTTCTCTTTGCTGATGACACTGTGCTCTTCGGAGATGCTGAAGAGAATTTGCAGAGATTGGCTGAGACTTTGTAGGTGTGCAAAAGAAAAAATTTGAAAGTGAATACAGGAAAGAGTAAGGATTATGAGGATAACAAAAAGATTAGGTGATGACAGATTGATATCAGATTGAGGCAGGGAGAGGGTATGGAGGAGTGAATGTATCAGAATTTGGGAGTGGACGTGTCAGCGGATGGGTCTTATGAAAGATGAGGTGAAATCTAGAATAGATGAGGGAAAAGGGTGAGTAGGTGCCTTAGGATCAGTGAGACAAAGAACACTTTGTCCATGAGGGCAAAGAGGGGATGGGTATGACAGAGTATAGGTATTACCAACGCACTTATAATTGGGTTTGTGAAGCATGGGTGATAAGTTGCAGCGAGGAGAAGGATGGAGGCAGTGGAGACTGTCATGTCTGCGAGCAATGTTGGTGTGAATATACTGCCGAGAATTCGAAGTTTTGGAAGTTAGGAGGAGGAGCGGGATTACAAACTGTGGTCCAGAGGCTGGAAGAAAGGGTGTTCGGGTGGTTCGGACAAGTGGAGAAGAATGGAGCGCAACAGAATAACTTCAAGATTGTATCACGTCGGTAGTGGAAGAAGGCTGGGATAGGGGTCGGCCTAGGAAAGGTTGGAGGGAGGGGGGTTAAAGTAGGTTTTGTGTGCGAGGGGCTTGGCCATCAGCCCAGGCATGCTGTGAGCGTGTTTGATAGGATGATGGAGACAAATGGTTTTTTATACTTGATGCGTTGGAGTGTGAGCAAAGTTAACATTTATGAAGGGTTTCCGGTCAACGCGGCCGGACTTGAGTCCTGAGAAGGGAACATACAGGTGCCTGCACTCTGAAGGAGGGGTGTTAATGGTTGCCGTTTAAAAACAGTAGTGGTAAAGCACCCTTCTGGCAAGACAGTGATGAGTGAATGATGGTGCAAGGTTTTCCTGTTTTGGGCACACCTGCCTGGGGTGGAATTCGGCCAGTGTGATACTAACAACAAAATATATATAGTATATATAGCAACTATCATAGTAATATATATCAAACTATAAATATATATAATATATATATATAAAAATATATCTATATATATATATAAATATCTATATATATATATATATATATATATAGATTATATAGTAACACCCCTTCTCCTGTATAAATACTAAATGTAAAGGAGAAACTTTCGTTTCTCTTTTGGCACCCCAGCCTCGGCGGGATACGGCCAGTGTGTTGAAAGAAATATAATATAATATATATATATATATATATATATATATATATATATATAATATATATATATACTATATATATAAAATATATATATATATATATATAAATATAATTGTAGCACGAGTACGTCTCACACACACACACCACCACACACACACCACACACACACACACACACACACACACACACACACACACACCACACACACACACACACACACTTCACTACACACAACACACACTCCCTCACACACACACACACACACACACACAGCGCGCCTCACCGAGTCAGATGTTGTCCTACCTTGGTTGTTGTTTGTATTTTGTTTTATCCAGTAACTGATGAGAAATAAAATGGCACAATACATGGACTGGAACAATATACAAATAACCCACATGACAGGAGAAAAAACTACAATGACAATTTTGGGCCCAGCTTTTACCATTTATTAGTCACTCTAACACAAGAAAAATGAGGAGACAAGTATATATAGGAAGGCAGCGAGGGGACAAAAGAGGAAATCAAGTGAGGTGTGTGATTATTTTTCCTCTTTCCTCCGACCGTTCAAATTTGTGACCCTCAGTAATCCTTGTCTGGAAAATTCCACTCTTTGCTATTCGTTCTCTCCGCCTGGGCTAAACCCTCATGATTTATCCATACCTCTGACCTCTGCCTTTTCACTGCTAAACAGACTCTTCTGTTCTCTGCCTTCCCTGTATTACCGTCCTGTCTGATCTCAACAATTCTCTCTTTTCCTAGACCATTAAACTTACTTTTGTCAAACTAACACCTCACAGTAATCCTAGTTCATTACTCCCTACCACTCCTTCTGCTATTGTGATCTCCTGGAGTCTTCCTTCCTGGTCCCCTCTTGTCCTATCTAGTACCTTGAAGAGACTGGCTGCTCTCTTTCATGCAAACTTAATGGTGTTTAGACGGCTAACACCAATAAGGCTCTTTCCTGACGCAAGAAATCGTAGATGACAACGATTGCATACAAACCATAACCCCCGGCCGGACTTCAACCCGCGGTCATAGAGTCTCAAAACTCCCGCCCTCGCGTTAGCCACTAACCAGCTAGCCACCTAAGATTCATCCAACAATGTATTTTCTCCTCATAGAAGGTTAGCACAGGCACCATCTGGGGACACAAATTTGCAAGTTTACAGACGAATCTCCAGCAAGCGTGCCGGAGACGTTGTCATTTACGATTTCTTGAGTCATGGTGACGGCGTGAAAGGGACTTGAGCTAGAGTCGCACGGCCACGCGCCTGAGATTTCGTCGTAAAAACTTGGGCATTTGGTGGTCACAGAGGTGCCTGGTGCTAACCTTCCTATTGTGTAGAAATATACCTAGTTTGGATGAATCTTATTGGGCTGAGCTGGTCCTAGTGGCTAACCGCGACGGCTGGGAGTGTGTGCAGACCCTATGACCACGGGGTTCAATCCGCGGCCGGGGGTATGTAAGGCTCTTTCCTATCATGTTAGAGATCATAGGCATCCTATTGACTGTTCCTCTTCTCTGCTAAAATTGTCTACCCCCGCCTTCACTACAAGCACTGTCTTCTTGAAGGTATCCCTTATGCACAACGTTCCTAATATGAATCTTAGTCCTGGCTTTGTCTCTAGATGGCCAATTCCTTTCCATACATTGTCAAATGTTCCAGACTTCAGAAGACTCGTGACTTTAACTTGGTCTTTTCTCCCTTCTCTCACCCCTCGTCATTCCATTTTTTTCCCTTTTTTTTTCTTTGTTTTCCTTGTCTTCTGCTTAAGTAAGTTCTGGCCTTCAGCGTGTCCCCCTCATTTTTGTCCCACCTTTCATGGCCCATTAGCTCTCCTGCAGAGCTCCTTTCTCTTATCCTTAGACTTATTCCACTTCTACTCCTATTGAGTTCGCTATTCCCCTTTATGTCTCTTTGTATTACTACCACTACTACTACTACTCACTAGCACCAACCACCACACCACCACTACTAATACAGCCCACTACCAGCATTATCTCTACCACTACCTACGCCACTCCTTCTTTCCTTCCTCTCTCCAATCCCTGTCCTCCTCCTCCTCCTCATCCTATGAACTGGCTCCCTCATCTTCGTGTGTTAATATGATAGTCAATGGTCCAAGTCAACCAAATGGTGTCATAAGGTTCTTTCTATCTGTGTTTGTTACTTGTGTAAAAGCTATACTCTTGGCTGGCTCATTTTATAGATTAAAATACATCAATCATATATCAACAACCAAGGTATAGGACTTTGAGTCTTAAGTGATAGCATAAATTGACCAACAGATATTCTGTGCATAATGTGTATGTTTTCAAACGTACCTTCCACTTTGTGAGCTGACAACTCAGAACCCCAGTTTGAGCCTTCTAAACATTTCAGTTTTTTGGCTTAAGATATAGAGCTCGGCAGTCAATGATAATCTAAGAAAATAAACTTTAGGTGTTTGACTTTTGTACCCCTAATTTCTATAATAATATGGATGACATTAGTTGGAGGATAAACAAATCTCTGTATTGTAATATTTAAAATGGTTTACCTTTACAGATCAAGCCAAAAAGAATACAGAATGGTATAGTTGGTGAGTCATTGTGTTGTTCACAGCTTCTGTACCATCACCGTGGATGGGTCCCTCCACCTCTCCGCCTCCGCAAGATCCTGGGAATCTTCTCCCATCACCATCACTGCTCACGACTCAATGGAGACCGTGGGTGACAATTCAGAAAGCTTTTGATTGAGGCAAACTCTTGGTCTTCACACAATGGTATGTCTAGTCCGTGTTGACTAGAAGTGCTTGCCTAGTATCCATTATTGACCCGTTGACTATAGGATCCGTAATTCTAAAGTCTCGTTCTGTGTCGAAAAATATTTGAAAAAAAAAAAAATATTTTTTCTTGCCAGTATCTAAGAAATTTTTTGTACAGTTATTGTTAAAACCAAAAGTAAATTTCCTATCAATACTACTGAGATATAAGGCGTGAAGTTGACAAAAGGGAACTGCTTATGGTAACATAGGGACTGCTGCTCACTCAGTAATCTTTATAGTTTACTTTTTATTGTACTTTTTTCTTATTTTTTTAATATTTTATTTTTTTTCAAGTAACTTTTGATGGCTGTGATACCCAATATAGTGCATAATGTATGTAAATCCAGTCGTTGTATGCAACACAGTAAACTGCACAAATATTTTATCATTATGTTTGTACAGACCTGCATACACAAACCTACAATAAAAGAAGTTGTTTTATTACTAGTGTTCTATATTATATAATACACACAGTGGGAACCTCTACTTGCGGAGTTTAATATACCGTTCCCATGACCTTGCTCGCCAACTGGATTTGTTCGTTTGCGAGTCCAATTTTCCTCATTTAAATTAACTGAAATGCAATTAATCCCTTCCATGGAAGTCAGGTACTTTCAATAATTTTCGCTAATATCAACTCTACGGCGTATTTATCTATCTCACTTCATCTAATATGACATAAAACAATATAAATAACAAAGAGACCGATACTTATCCTAAAATGAATGAAATATATTTTTTTTTTTTTTTTCCAACAAGTCGGTCGCTCCCACCGAGGCAGGGTGACCCAAAAAAGCCAGCAAATCCCAAAAAGAAAATACGTTCATCATCATTCAACACTTCACCACACTCACACATTAACACTGCTTTTGCATAGGTGCCCAGAATTACAACATTTAAGAAGGGCATAGACGTATAAAGATACACAACATATCCCTCCAACTGCCAATCTCCAAACAAACCACTCCTTAAAGTGCAGGCATTGTACTTCCCATTTCCAGGGATCAAGTCCGACTAAATGAACATAACAGTTTTCCTGAATCCCTTCCCTAAATATACCCTGCTCACACTCCAACAGATCGTCAGGTCCCAAGTATCATTCGCCTCCCATTCTCTCCTAGCTAACACCTCATGCACGCTTGCCTGAAGTCCAAGCCCCTCGCCCCACAAAACCTCCCTTTAAACCCCCTCTTTCCAACCCTTTTCGAGGGCCGACACCCTACCCCACTTCCTTCCCCTTAGATTTATATGCTTTCCATGTCATTCTAACTTTTGATCCATTCTACTCTAATGACCAAACCACCTCAACAACCCTCTTCTGCCCTCTGACTAATGCGTTTATGAACTCCACACCTTCTCCTAATTTCCACACTCGCGAATTTTTCTGCATAATAGTTACACACACATGGCCCTAGACAGGACATCTCCACTGCCTCCAACCGTCTCCTCGCTGCTGCAAATTACCACCCAACTTCACATCCATATAAGAGTGTTGGGTACACTATACTTTCACTACATTCCCTCTTGACTCCATCGATAACGGTTTTTTGCATCCCCATATACGAGGGGCTTGGACTTCCAGCAGGCATGCATGAGCGGTTTGATAGGAGTGAATGGAGACAAATGGTTTTTTTAATATGTGACTGCTGTTTGGGAGTGTGAGCAAAGTACCATTTAATGAAGGGATTCAGTGAAACCGGCAGCCGGACTTGAGTCCTGGAGAATGGAAGTACATGCCTGCACTCTGATGAGGGGTTAAGTTGTTGCAGTTTTAAAAACTAGTAAGTGTAAAGCACCCTTCTGGCAAGACAGTGATGGAGTGAATGATGTGATAGTGTTTCTTTTTCGGCCACCCGCCTTGGAGTGGAATCGGCCAGTGTGATAATAAAATAAAATAATAATAATAAATAGACCCCCTCCCCAAACCCCCTGCCAAAAAAACAAAAACCCTCACCTTTTTTCCCCTCATCAATTCTATGATTAACCTCATCCATCATAAAATCCATCCGCCGACACGTCGAACTCCCAAGTATCTGAAAACAGTCACTTCTTCCTATACGCCCTCCTCCCCAATTTGATAGCCAATTTTTCTTTATCTAAATCATTTGATACCCTCATCACCTAATCTTTTCTATGTTCACTTTCAACTTTCCCTTTACACACATTTCTTAAACAGCATCCACTAACCTTTGTCTAGTTTTCTTAGAATCCCCATAAGCCAGTATCATCAGCAAAAAGTAACTGTGTCAATTCCCATTGTGATTGATTACCCCAATAATTTAATCCCACCCCTCCTCCCCGGTACACCCTAGCATTTACTTCTTTTACAACCCCATCTATAAACAATTAAACAACCAATGGTGACCCATTTACCATCCCTGTCAAGACCTATTTTACCGGGAAGTATTCTCCCTCTCTTCAACATACCCTAACTGACCTCACTATCCTCATAAAAGCTCTTTACACAGCATTTGGTACATACCCAACCTATCCAATACTTGCAATCAGCCACATTGCTCCCCTATCCACTCTAATCATATGCCTTTTTCTAAATCCGTAAATGTAAATACAAACTTCCCTACCTATATCTACATACTGTTCACATATATCTCAATGTAAACCACTTGATCTACACATCCCCACCCACTCTGAAACCTCCTTGCTCATGCCGCAATCCTATATTCTGTCTTACCTCTAATTCTTTCATTTAACCCAATTCTAACAGAAAAAATATAAGAATTTACTGTTATTCCTTATTGCAATAATTGTAATAAAAAATGTCCAACCCATTCACGACCTGCATAGTGGAATAGACCGTAAACGTCATTGTTTTCTCGGAAACAGCCAAGCAATGGGACTAGTTCTCCACGGTTGAGGCTCTGTTTTCAAGTACTTGTTTTCGTCGTTCAAGCCAGATAAAAATCATATCTTTTTCTGTAATATATCTCCACTCTAATCAAATGAGACAACAAAAACGAGAATACAACCATAAAATCCATTCAAAATTACCGCAAAGGTTGCTAATGCTGAGAAAGTGAACTCCATTATTTACTGCGTAGATTTCTCTCATTTTTGGTGTAACACTAAGAGCATCTTTCATCATACATTGCCCAAGTTTTTTTTTTATTTTTTTTTTTTTTTGTTTTATTTTTTTTTTTTTTTTTTTTTTTTTTTTTCAACAGATAGTCCTAACAAACAAATGAGATACAATCCCCCGAGATCAGAGCAGAGTGCCCTCACCATGTCCAAGGAACTGCCTTGAGGTCTCTTCGCTTGTGAAATTTTTGCTTGCATATTGGAACAAAAAATCGACCCTTCGACTGCTCGTATTTGGCAAAAGAAACTCGCACATGCAACCTCGCAAGTAGAGATTCCACTGTATATGTCACTGGACAACGTTCCTAGACACTGCACATCTTGTGGAAGTTGTGTGGGGTTCTTTCTTAGTTGTGAATGTGCTGACGCGGTGTGGATGGTGTCACAATGAAGCATTAACCACCACCACCCAATACCACTACTGTCTTCCCCAACAAGCATGCAGTCTTCCCCGCCACACACGTGAAATAATCAGGTTGTCTGACTTTTTTTTGGTTTTCCTAGTGATATTGTCTCGTCGTTCCTTCCTTTCTACTTTCCTCCCTTAATTCGCCTTCCTTCCTCTCATCTCTTCCTTCCTAACCTTCCTTCCTTCTCCCGCCTTCCTCCCTTCTTTTCTTCCTTCTGGTATCCTGGGCAATTGCTTTTGGTCACAAACCCTGAAAACCAGGAAAATCATCTTCACTGACACTTCCATCTGTGTTTATAACTATTACTTGGGAAAAAGAGAGTCCCAGATTTGCCCGGGGAGTCCGGATATTTCTTACCACTAGGCAATGCCTGAACAAGGACTACTGAAATGACGTTCCAAAAATGCACTGCTGGCTCCCCGATTTTTTTATCCTGTAACAAGTAGAAAAAAGCCAAACAAGTGCAACTAATGTGACATTATGGTGGCAACTTTCGCTCCTCCAAGCTTTATCAAGCCATTATAAACAATACATGGGGAAAAAAACCCACCCCCAGAGGGATATAAGGCTCAGAGTGAGTTGAATACTAGTGAGGTACCATTCGATGTTTCACTAGTGGAAGTAGTAGTAGTGGTAGTGAACAAAAAGCAATTAATTCGTACATGAGTAAAAGGATATAAAAGCTAGTACTTGGTAATAGCTTTTTATATCCTTTTCACATGTAACGGAATTAATTGCTTTTGTCACACCATACTAACTACTACTACTACCACAAGTAACATCGGAATAGGTCCCTCCAGGATCACCTCACTCCGGAGCCATTACTATACCCTCTGTGTCCATGTAATAGATTGTATGGCTTGATAAAGCTCCTGGAGTAGCGAAATGGCGTTGCCACAATAAATGTCACATTAGTTGCACTTTGTGTCCTTTTACCATTTACCTATTGTCGGTAATTCTACCAACTTTATTATTTTTTTAAAGACTGCTCACACTGACCTGTAGCCTCTTCTCCCACATGGTAGGGCCTACCACATTCTAACCGCTCGATTTTGAAGCCACTAGAATTTTGGCGTAGTCCTATGCACCAACACTGGCTCGTAGCCATAGTGCTATGGCCACCACCAGTGAAAGGGTTAAGTAGGTCTGGAAAAGTGCCTTGAAGTAGTTTATGACTTAAACTGCCTTGTCTGGATTGGTTTCACTTTTAATGATGTAAATGGTTTAGAAAACCAACAATTGAAGTTTAGACCCACTTTTGTAACATTTGGGAATCTATTGTGGAAATGTATTGCTGGTCAGCTGGCCTTCCTCACACCAGCAGAGGGCCGATTCCCTCAGACTCCTCATCCGTCCCCCTCTGATAGAGTGAGTTGAAGGTGCTGCTGTTCTCCCACCCAACCTCAGTGGAGACAGCCAGCATGTTAAAAAAAAAAATCTAGCCCCTCTACCACTGCTAACATTCGAGCATCACACCCATATAAAAGGTTGACTATACTATACCCAGGTACTTTACTCATGTGCCTATATAGCCGAGAACCTATTTTCTTCCACAATGTCTCTATACTCCCATATCTTTTATTCCTCATCCTGCTGTGGTTCACCTCTGCTTTCCATAGACCCAGTTCCTTGCTTTTTTCTATGGTTCACTTTTAATTTCCTTCATTTATGCATCTTCATAATGAGTCCATCTGTATTTGTATATCTTAACTTCAAAATCTCCCATAAGAACTGTCACTGACAAGATCACTTGAGACTGGACCACTTCATATCATATATGAATCATTTAATCCCACACCTGACACCCAACACGTTTACTAAAAAATATTTCCCTTCTCGCCCGCATCCCTAAACATAGCCTTGTCTCTACAACATCAAAACTAACTCTTCTTAATGACCCTACTACCTATTTCCTACAACTGTAAACATCTGCCACATTGCTCCCTACTCACCCTTTCATATGCCTTTCCAAATTTTATAAATGCAGCGAACAGTTCCTTACCCTTACTTAAATCTTATTCAATATACTTCCATGTAAACAAGACTTATTTTTAAATCTTCCTTGTTCCTCTGCAGTCCTGTTTTTCTCTCTAGTTCTAACTCTGGCCTTAACCCCCATTCTGCTTACACTTAGCCCAGTGTATTCAGCAGGCTTATTCCCTTTATAATTCTTAAAACATACTCTCCTTATGTGCCTTTTCCTTTATAGTAAGGGAACTTTTCTTGTAGGCTATCTGCAATCCTTAGATACCTAACATTAGTTGTTGCATATACAGTGGGAACCTCTGCTTATGAATTTAAATCCGTTCCATGACCTTGTTCGTATCCTGAGTCAATTTTCCTCATTTAAATTACTAGAAATGCAATTATCCTTTCCAGCCTCTTAGGAGGCATGACAAAATAATGCTAATATCAACTCAGTGGCTGCGTTAACTACACAATTCATCTAATATGACATAATAAACAATATTAATAACATGATAATACACTAGAATGAATAAAATAGGCCGTAATATGGGCAAGTGGGACAGGCGACAAACCGGCAGCACAAAAGCATCCGCCATTTACTGTCCCACTCCCCCCCCCTAGTAATCTTCCGTCCATAACCCCAACACCTAGCTTATGTTTATCTATGATTAATGGTGAAGGTGTCCCACATAAGTAACCACAGTGGGTCAAGACAGATGTATATATATATAGTGAAGACATGTCACTGTGGCCACAGTGGTGGGTGGTGACGCCCACTGCCCACTCTGTGCTGCGCCCTATCGTTTTCATCTAGTTCTTTTATTCATATTTCAATCGCATTCTTGTTGCTGATTTGTACCACAACTACTGTCTCTTTGGGTGAGCATTGTGGTAGAAATATTTGTCCAATATAAACAAATTACACACCCATGGGTACCTGTGCTGCAATCACTCAGAGCGCATAACCTCCTCTACCTTTGGACTCTTGTTTGGCACTGAGGTAGCCGTTGGTCGTGCAGCTGTACCCACAGCCACCCCAGA
Source organism: Cherax quadricarinatus (assembly GCF_026875155.1). Taxonomy (NCBI): domain Eukaryota; kingdom Metazoa; phylum Arthropoda; class Malacostraca; order Decapoda; family Parastacidae; genus Cherax; species Cherax quadricarinatus. The sequence continues at coordinate 4,860,769 of NC_069413.1, forward strand.
GGTTACTATTTCTAGTTTGAAGCAGTTGACACAAAAAGATGACAAAAAAAAAAATACGAAAAAAATGCCTAAAAATGACAACACATTAATTATTACTATTAATTTGTATTATTATTTTAGTAGTAGCAGTATAAGTAGGTATGTAAGTATTATTACATATGTAATTATTATTATTATTATTAGTTTGGGAACTGAGGAGCACAGAAATCCAGTTCCATAATCAAGACCCATTCCACATACATACTAATAAATAAATTATTATAATAATAATAATAAAATACAATGTTAGAAAATAACAGAAACTTCAAAAGGCTGCCAAAAGTTGACACCACCATCAGCAAACCATTGGTAACTACTACTAGTACACTTTCACCTGTCTAGACTTAAGTAGTCTATAAGTATTAAGGTTAAGTCTTCCGAAATGCCTCAGCATGATAGTGGCTTCTCTGCTCCAAGCATAGTATGATATGTAAACCACACATTTGTAACCATTGCAAATAAAAAAAATATTTTATACTTTATTTAAGGAACCATTCCATTGAAGGGAAAGTTCACATCCTGAAATTTCTTTCTTCCGTATCCAGAACAAAATAATCGCCAACGACGGTCCCATATCCGGAAAAAAATCACATGGTGGGCGTTTGTAAGCGGAGGTTCCACTGTAGCGAAAACATGCACTACCACTTTAAACTATATCCCAACCTGCATATTTTTTTCTTTTCACATACACGTCAGCTGTTTCCCACTGAGGCAGGTGATCCAAAAAAGAAGAAACACTTTCTCATGACTCATTTCCATCTCTGTCCTGCCAGAGGTGTGAAGATGCCTAACAGTTCAAACACTGCAGCATATTCCACCCCTCTTCCAGAGTTCACAGGCCTGTACTTCCCACCTCCATGGCTTCCATCTAATCCCATTTTTCCTACCTGCTCACCCAATTTCATTCTATTCATTCCTTGCGCTAGAATTTAGGCGTACTAGTACGTCAAATAACACTGGTGCGTAAGCGTATAGTCGTCAGAAACCCTGAAAGGGTTAAGTCATTTATTAAGTCTCCAGTAGGGCTAGGCCTAAAAAATAATGATGCAAAAGTAAAAATAATAAGAATAACGTCACTGCTGAAAATAATGAACGTGTATATAATAGTTTTAAAAATGCAGTGTTCGAATGTAGGGCAGCAGTTTGTGGGTATAGGAGGGTGGGTGGGAGGAAAGATGAGGTAAAGGGTGCGATAAAAGAGTAAAATGTAGCTTATGAGAGGTTTTTACTAAGCAGAAGTGATATAAGAAGGGCAGAGTATATGGAGAGTATAAGAAAGATGAAGGGAGTGGTGAGAGAGTGCAAAAGGAGAGCAAATGATCGAGTGGGACAGGCACTATCAACAAATTTTGCTGAGTATAAGAAAAAATTTTAGAGTGAGGTAAACAGGTTAAGAAAGCCTAGGGAATGAATTGATTTGTAAGTTAAAAACAGAGTAGGGAGTTAGTAGATGGAAATTATTGGGTAGATGATGGTAATATTTTGAGTAACTTTTAATGTTGCTGAAGAAAGGGAGGCAGTAATTTCATGCACTGGTCAGGAAGGTATAACATCTTTTAGGAGTGAAGAAGAGCAGGATATGAGTGTGGGGGAGGTGCAGGAGGCATTACATAGAATGAATGAGGATGAAGCACTACAACACTATACCCCCCCCCCCCCTGTTTAAAAGCAGGGGAGGATATAGTGTTGGAGTGGTTGGTATTTTTGTTTAATAAATGTATGAAAGAGGGGAAGGTACCTAGGGATTGACAGAGAGCATGCATAATTCCTTTATATAAAGGGAAGGGGGACAAAAGAGATTGTAAAAATTATAGAGTAAGAAGTTTACTGAGTATACCAGGAAAAGTGTACGGTAGGTTTATTATTGAAAGAATTAGAGGCAAGACAGAATGTAGGATTATGGATGAGCAAGGAGGTTTTAGAGTGGGTAGGGGATGAGTAGATCAAGTGTTTACATTGAAGCATATATGTGAACAGTATTTAGATAAAGGTAGGGAAGTTTTCTTTGTATTTATGGATTTAGACAAAGCATCTGATAGAGTGGATAGGGAAGCAATGTGGCAGATGTTGCAAGTATATGGAATAGGTGGTAAGTTACTAAATGCTGTAAAGAGTTTTTATGAGGATAGTGAGGCTCAGGTTAGGGTGTGTAGGATAGAGGGAGACTACTTCCCGGTAAAAGTAGGTCTTAGACAGGGATGTGTAATGTCACCATGGTTGTTTAACATATTTATAGGCGGGGTTGTAAAAGAAGTAAATGGTAGGGTGTTAGGGAGAGGGGTGGGATTAAATTATGGGGAGTAAAATACAAAATGGGAGTTGACACAGTTACTTTTTGCTGATGATACTGTGCATCTGGGAGATTCTAAAGAAAAGTTGCAAAGGTTGGTAGACGAGTTTTTGGATGGTGTGTAAAGGTAGAAAATTGAAAGTGAACATGGATAAGAGTAAGGTGATGAGGGTATCAAACGATTTAGATAAAGAAAAATTGGATATCACATTTAAGGGAGGGAGCATGGAAGAAGTGAATGTTTTCAGACATTTGGGAGTTGACTTATCAGTGGATGGGCTTATGAAGGATGAGGTTAACTATAGAATTGATAGAGGAAAAAAAGGTGAGCAGTGCATTGATGTATCTATGGAGACAAACATCATCCATGGAGGCAAAGAAGGGAATGTATGAGAGTATAGTGGTACCAACACTCTTATATGGATGTGAAGCATCGGTTGTAAATGCTGCAGCGAGGAGGAGGTCTAAGGGTAATGTGTGGAGTAAATATTATGCGGAGAATTTGTAGTGTGGAAATTAGGAGGAGGTGTGGAGTTACTAAAAGTATTAGTCATAGGGCTGAACAGGGGCTGTTAAGGAGGTTTGGTCATTTAGAGAGAATGGATCAAAGTAGAATGACATGGAGAGCATATAAATCTGTAAGAGAAGGAAGGTGGGGTAGGAGTTGTCCTCGAAAAGGTTGGAGGGAGGGGGTAAAGGAGGTTTTGTGGGCGAGGGGCTTGGACTTCCAGCAAGCATGTGTGAGCATGTTAGATAGGAGTGAATGGAGTCGAATGGTTTTTGGGACCTGGTGGGTTGTTGGAGTGTAAGCATGGTAATATTTTGTGAAGGGATTCAGGTAAACTGGTTAGCCGAACTTGAGTCTGGAAATGGAAAGTACAATGCCCGCACTTTAAAGAGGGGGTTTGGCATATTAGCAGTTTGGAGGGACATCTAAACTGTTGTATCTGAGCACCTCTGCAAAGACATTGATTATGTATGAATGATGGTGAAAGTGTTGAATGATGAAAGTTTTTTTCTTTCTTTTTGGGTCACCCTGCTTCAGTGGGAGACGGCCAACATGTTAAAAAAAAATAATATTTTGTGAATATAATATGTTGTGAAGAGATTTAGGGAAACCAGTTAGCCGGCCTTGTGTCCTGAAGGTGGGAAGTACAGTGATTGCACTTTGAAGAGGGGGTTCAGAATATTTTCTGTTTTAGAGGGACATCTAAAGTGTCGTACCTGCATGTATCTGGCAAGACAGTGATAATGTGAGTGATGGTGGAAGTGTTTCTTTTTCGAGTTACCATGCCTTGGTGGGAGATGGCCAGAAAATGGAAAGCGTCATATTAGCGAAGCACTCAAAAGCAAAGCGCCACATTAGCGAGGTATGCCAATACAGCCTCTCCTCACTTAGTGACATACACGTTTACTGATGCCTCAGACTTAGGACCGGGGATCTGACCAGTTGCTTACCTAAATAATGTATATTAGAGATGGTTTCCTCTGTTCTGTTTATTACAGTATAAAGTATGTTACTGTGTAAACATTTAAAAATACATCAGAAATGTTATAAATGGTGCAAAGGTGCCATTAAAACAATATCAAAGATGGTTGACATAAACCCAGTACCATTATAGTATGGTCCTCTCTTAGCGACATATTTGTTTACCGACGTTGTCTTAAGAACGGAACTCCATCGTTAAGTAAGGAGAGGCTGTACTTGCGTTTTGTCCATTAGCCATCAATTCATTTGCTCATATACCCTCAACAGGAAGAACGAGTCATTCTATGTGATCACACAAGACAGCATGACTCTGGATGATGTGGAGCAGCTTCTCCGAGAGACGGACCACAATGGATTCCCTGTAGTTGTAAGCAGGCAGTCTCAGTACCTGGTTGGCTTTGTCGCCAGACGAGACTTAAACATCGCCATCAGTAAGTAAACAGGTCTTCGGTGTTTTCGTGTATTTGAGGATGTGTTTAAACATGATAGGTGATAGTATATGTTCTCTTGATGGTCTGTGATACTGTGTGTCTTTCTCTCTCAGTAATGTTTCTACCAACAATATTGTCACTGGTTATCAAGACACATAGACAGAATAAAACTTTTTGCTTTGGATTGAGCTTGGTGAAATCCCAAGTCATATTTGATAAAGCTCAATCCTGAGGGAATTGTTCCAAAATAAAGGTTTACTTTGCAGAACTTAATTCTATACCCTCTTGTCAACTTGTCCCGGTCACCAGTGTTGTCACTGTTGAAGTCACAGTACCTTGGCTACAGCAATTCACACCTAACCTACATATTGGAGATACCTCCTTATTCTAGAGTCACCTCTGGTACAGAACCTCTTCTTTGTCTTGTACAGGAGGGCCCTGTTTAACCTGCTATATAGGCTACTGCTGTAAAGTGAAGCATAGTCTTTTATCACTTTCAAACTCACATAAAAGCCTGGTAATATGTTTATTCTATTATATATTAAGTGAGCGATAGTGCTAGGGCTAAAAAAAATGCATAAACTGTACATGTATTACTTAACTTAAAATATTTCTCTGAAGCTTATAGTGAGTGGTGAATATATTTATTGTAGGAAGTCAGAATAAATGAAGAATGGGTATAATTTAAAATTGCTGCATTATCGAAACTGTAAAATAAGGCACTGTAAAGCGGGGCTCTCCTGTATTTACCTTGTGTGATTCACATGCTATCATAATATGAAAGAACTGTACCAGTTTCTTCGAGTTCCAGAATAGCTAGAGCACGATGACTATATAGGTCTGCTTACCATAGGCAGCAACAGCATGATTGATTGGATAATTCACAGAAACAATCTAATTGCAGACTTGGCTGCAGAAATAGTTGATATCTCAAAACTGGTCATAGTTTAATCTATGTAAGAACATTGGGAGACGGCGGACTTGTTAAAAATAAATAAGTAAATAAATAAATATTTTTTTTTTAGCAAGTCTGCCGTCTCCCACTGAGACAGGGTGACCCAAAAAAGAAAGAAAATCCCCAAAAAGAAAATACATTCATCATTCAACACTTTCACCTCACACATAATCACTGTTTTTGCAGAGGTGCTCAGAACACAACAGTTTAGAAGCATATACATATAAAGACACACAACCTATCCCTCCAAACTGCTAAGATCCTGAACCTCTTCTTTAGAGTGCAGGCACTGTACTTCCCATTTCCAGGACTCAAGTCCGGCTACATAGAAATAACCGGTTTCCCTGATTTTTTTTTTTTTTTTTTTTTTTTTTTTTATTATCACACTGGCCGATTCCCACCAAGGCAGGGTGGCCCGAAAAAGAAAAACTTTCACCATCATTCACTCCATCACTGTCTTGCCAGAAGGGTGCTTTACACTACAGTTTTTAAACTGCAACATTAACACCCCTCCTTCAGAGTGCAGGCACTGTACTTCCCATCTCCAGGACTCAAGTCCGGCCTGCCGGTTTCCCTGAATCCCTTCATAAATGTTACTTTGCTCACACTCCAACAGCACGTCAAGTATTAAAAACCATTTGTCTCCATTCACTCCTATCAAACACGCTCATGCATACCTGCTGGAAGTCCAAGCCCCTCGCACACAAAACCTCCTTTACCCCCTCCCTCCAACCTTTCCTAGGCCGACCCCTACCCCGCCTTCCTTCCACTACAGACTGATACACTCTTGAAGTTATTCTGTTTCGCTCCATTCTCTCCACATGTCCGAACCACCTCAACAACCCTTCCTCAGCCCTCTGGACAACAGTTTTGGTAATCCCGCACCTCCTCCTAACTTCCAAACTACGAATTCTCTGCATTATATTCACACCACACATTGCTCTCAGACATGACATCTCCACTGCCTCCAGCCTTCTCCTCGCTGCAACATTCATCACCCATGCTTCACACCCATATAAGAGCGTTGGTAAAACTATACTCTCATACATTTCCCCTCTTTGCCTCCAAGGACAAAGTTCTTTGTCTCCACAGACTCCTAAGTGCAGCACTCACTCTTTTTCCCTCATCAATTCTATGATTCACCTCATCTTTCATAGACCCATCCGCTGACACGTCCACTCCCAAATATCTGAATACGTTCACCTCCTCAATACTCTCTCCCTCCAATCTGATATCCAATCTTTCATCCCCTAATCTTTTTGTTATCCTCATAACCTTACTCTTTCCTGTATTCACTTTCAATTTTCTTATTTTGCACACCCTACCAAATTCATCCACCAATCTCTGCAACTTCTCTTCAGAATCTCCCAAGAGAACAGTGTCATCAGCAAAGAGCAGCTGTGACAACTCCCACTTTGTGTGGGGATTCTTTATCTTTTAACTCCACGCCTCTTGCCAAGACCCTCGCATTTACTTCTCTTACAACCCCATCTATAAATATATTAAACAACCACGGTGGACATCACACATCCTTGTCTAAGGCCTACTTTTACTGGGAAAATAATTTCCCTCTTTCCTACATACTCTAACTTGAGCCTCACTATCCTCGTAAAAACTCTTCACTGCTTTCAGTAACCTACCTCCTACACCATACACTTGCAACATCTGCCACATTGCCCCCTATCCACCCTGTCATACGCCTTTTCCAAATCCATAAATGCCACAAAGACCTCTTTAGCCTTATCTAAATACTGTTCATTTATATGTTTCACTGTAAACACCTGGTCCACACACCCCCTACCTTTCCTAAAGCCTCCTTGTTCATCTGCTATCCTATTCTCCGTCTTACTCTTAATTCTTTCAATAATAACTCTACCATACACTTTGCCAGGTATACTCAACAGACTTATCCCCCTATAATTTTTGCACTCTCTTTTATCCCCTTTGCCTTTATACAAAGGAACTATGCATAATATATAATATAATATAATATAATATATATATATATATATATATATTATATATATTACAGTATATATATATATATATATATATATATATATATTATATATATATATATATATATATATATATATATATATATATATATATACAGTGGACCCCCGGTTACGAACTTTTTTCATTCCAGTAGTATGTTCAGGTGCCAGTACTGACCGAATTTTTTCCCATAAGGAATATTGTGAAGTAGATTAGTCCATTTCAGACCCCCAAACATACACGTACAAACGCACTTACATAAATACACTTACATAATTGGTCGCATTTTGGAGGTGATCGTTAAGCGGGGGTCCACTGTATATATATATATATATATATATATATATATATATATATATATAATATATATATATATATATTATATATATATATTAATATTATATATATATATATAATATATTTTTTTTTTTTTTTTTTTTTTTTTTTTTTTTTTTTTTTTTTCAACAAGTCGGCCGTCTCCCACCGAGGCAGGGTGACCCAAAAAAGAAAGAAAATCCCCAAAAGAAAATACTCTTTCATCATCATTCAACACTTTCACCACACTCGCAACATTATCACTGTTTTTGCAGAGGTGCTCAGAATACAACAGTCTAGAAGCATACATATATAAAGATACACAACATATCCCTCCAAACTGCCAATATCCCAAACCCCTCCTTTAAAGTGCAGGCATTGTGCTTCCCATTTCCAGGACTCAAGTCCGATTATGTGAAAATAACCGGTTTCCCTG
>NC_069413.1:4873721-4921012 GCF_026875155.1 Cherax quadricarinatus
AATTAATCCATTCCAGTGGAATTCTGTACTTCAATAATTTCGCTAATATCAACTCTACGGCTTATTTATCTATCTCACTTCATCTAATATGACATAAACAATATAAATAACATAGAGACCTGATACTTAGTCTAAAATGAATGAAATATATTTTTTTTTTTTTTCAACAAGTCGGTCGTCTCCCACCGAGGCAGGGTGACCCAAAAAAGAAAGAAAATCCCCAAAAAGAAAATACTTTCATCATCATTCAACACTTTCACCACACTCACACATTATCACTGCTTTTGCAGAGGTGCCCAGAATACAACAGTTTAGAAGCATATACGTATAAAGATACACAACATATCCCTCCAAACTGCCAATATCCCAAACCACTCCTTTAAAGTGCAGGCATTGTACTTCCCATTTCCAGGACTCAAGTCCGACTATATGAAAATAACCGGTTTCCCTGAATCCCTTCACTAAATATTACCCTGCTCACACTCCAACAGATCGTCAGGTCCCAAGTATCATTCGTCTCCATTCACTCCTATCTAACACGCTCATGCACGCTTGCTGGAAGTCCAAGCCCCTCGCCCACAAAACCTCCTTTACCCCTCTTTCCAACCCTTTCGAGGACGACCCCTACCCCTCTTTCCTTCCCCTATAGATTTATATGCTTTCCATGTCATTCTACTTTGATCCATTCTCTCTAAATGACCAAACCACCTCAACAACCCCTCTTCTGCCCTCTGACTAATGCTTTTTATTAACTCCACACCTTCTCCTAATTTCCACACTCCGAATTTTCTGCATAATATTTACACACACATTGCCCTTAGACAGGACTCTCCACTGCCCCCAACGACATCCTGCAAGTTTTTTTTTGCAAAATTGTACCCTAACAGTTTGTGAGTGACCGTATTCAGCGACCAGCCGGTACCGTCCGCCATCACCGTGCGCACAAAGCCAGTCTCCCACACCAATGTTTCACCTCATGTGCCATTGTTTACCAGCACATGGCCATCACCCCACGGTTCATACAATAACATTTCAGAAATAAAGCCATGGTTAGTGTGTATGCAACTGCCTAAATAAGTCACCATGGGCCCAAGAAAGCTATTGCAAGCCATTTGTAAAGAAAGCGAGGAACACGTGTATTAACGCTCCTGTGGGGAGCCAACAGCAGGATAATACTGCACCAGCCTCTCGGGGCCCTTAAACACAACAACAAGTTTGGTGAGTGTCATGTGCCGAACACATGGTGTGTGATTCCTTCTCGTATATATCCATATATTAGTGATGCAAGATTACATGGGGAGTTTAAAATGTGGGCCTGTAGTTATAGCTTTCTTTTTTCTTACAGAAGCAAGACATCACCATCCCTGTAGAAGCCGTTCTTAGATTTCAGAAGTACTATGAAGATTCTAGAGTTCAATAAGCCTAGAGATAAGGCCTGTGTTTCTATCACAACAATTTATAGAACATAGAAATCCTGGGCTACCTGGTGGTATCCGCGCTAGGACTACATCACAACATGGAGCGTTTACTGGAAACCTGAGCGGCTAGAAGACTGTGACCCAGCTATCCAACGGCTGCTCCGGAATGGAGCACTGGTTTAACCTTTCAAAAACATTCTTCTTGGACCCTTACTACAGAAATCTAGATAAACTAAAGTCTGCTCATGCAATTTTGGTCACCTAAGATAATGATGCTATTTTCTGAGTTTAATGACCCACGAAGAAGCTATCAAATCCCTCAAGTCTCAGTATATTAAAACCTTCAAATGAAATCTTTGCACGCTACTCGCCTTGCAACTCGCCGCCAGCAGATTGATGAATCCTTAGAGGAATACCTTCAAGCACCGAAAATTTTAGGTAAGACAGTCCAACTTCCAAGCATGACATCTGCTCTGTAGTGTGGAAAGTCCCATCATGGATGCTTTTTCATTGGCCTTGCAATCACCAAAATAAGGCAGCTTTTTGGAGAATAAAACTCTCGACTTAGCCGCTGCCCTTTGACCAGGCAGAGAGCTCTTGATTCAGCCCAGAAGAATTCTGAAGTATACAGTACCACACAGCCTCTTGAGTGGTAACGACTGCAATTCCTGACCAAGACTCTTGCAATGAAGTTACTGTGGAACCTGCCTCAGTGACAGCACACAGTTAACGGTGTTTTTCTTTGTGTTTTTCAAGACATCCACGTCCTAAGTGGTCCTGCTCGTGAATCAATGTGCCATAAAAGCCACAAGGAGAGGTCACTTTTATTTATTTATTAATTTATTGTAGTTTATTTATTTAAAAATGAAAAAAATTTGTGCACACATACAGAGGTACAAAAATACATGAAAAACAGTAATGCCAAAGCCACTTATACTATGGATAGCATTACGACGGGCTGGCTTAAAATTAACTTTAAGATGAACTAAGCAAAGATGACATCGGTGTTAAAACTTAATGTAAAACAGATTACATAAAGCACAAGTGAGTATTACTAAGACCGGTCATAAGGTTGTATGCATTGTTGTAACATTCAGAAGAATGGAGTATTCTTTAGTAGGTATTTAAAAAATAATAAAAGTTAATTGGTTTTAGGTTAACATTTATGTATAAAATTGTGAGAAACAATTAAGAATAGCAATTTATAAGGTTCAGTTATGCAGAAGTTATGGGGTTTTGGGTGAAAGTGATCTTTGAGAAGAGACTTGATTGTAAAACAGGTAGTGTTTTCTTTTATTATGTACAGGTACTGAGTTCCCAGATTTTAGGGCCTTTTATGTGCATTGAGTTTTTGTCAAAGTGTGAGATGGACGACTAGACATCAAAGCGTGATTCTGAGCCTTGGTTAATGGTCATCGCTTCTTTGATTTTGGCATGAGATGGTTGAGGGGAGGGGTTAATATCAGAGTAAGTGTTCTATATATGTAATAGTGCGTAATAAGTATGAAGTTTTGTATGGTGAATAAGGTTTAGTGTATTGAATATTGGTGGAAGTGTTCTGCCTATATAGAATTTGTACATTCTAACACGCGCAGCTTTTGTTGGGTTAATTATGGTCTGAGATGTTACTTGTTGTTGAGGCCCCTGAAAAATGTCCATAGGTGAGATAGGTAATAAAGAGATGATATAGGGCCGAGAGGGCTGACTGTGGAGCATAGTAACCGTATCTCGCTAGATATGCCTACAGTCCTTGGAAATTTCTTAGAAATTTGTTGAATATGTTATGCAATTTGAGTCTATTATCAAGGTGGATTCCCAAGAATTTTCCCTCTGCTAGCTTTGTGAAGGTGATTCCTTTATCATTATTGTTAAGAGGGACATCTGTAGCTCTGTTACCAAACTGAATGAAAGTAGGGTTTTTGTCAATGTTTATGTAAAGTCTGGTAGTCCTCATCCAGGTAATATTTCTGTAATTCAGTATTTACAGTATTGGCTAGCGTGACGGGGCCTCGGGTGGGAGACGACGTATGTAGTGTCATCTGCAAATAGTTGGTTTGAAAGTAATTGCCGACGCGTTTGTAGGTCAATTTATGTATAGGAGAAGAGAAGAGGGCCAAGTACACTTCCCCTGTGGACACCAACTGTTATTGGATGTGCAGAAGAGATTGCCCCGCTTTGCATACACATTATTGGCCTTCTGTTGCTGAGATACTGAGTAGTTGAGGGAGTGCCTCTCTATATACCAATAGTGTACAATTTTTACTGGAGCAAGTCATGAGTTAACTGTATCAAAAGCTTTACCGTAAGTCCAATGACTATCCCCAGAGGGATTCTTTCTTAATCTATGCAGTGTATATATTTCAGCATGTGTTTAATAGCATCATAGTATTTTTATTTGGCCTGAATCCAAAATTGGCAGTGGTTGAGTATGTTTTTGGGAGATAAGTAGGAGTAGATTTCGTTTTAATGATCAATTTTTCGAAGATTTTTGGAGAGAGGGTGTAAGTTGGATAATGCCTATAGTTATTACCAACTCGTTTGTCTCCTCCTTTGTGGATCGGGGAGACCCTTCGATTTTGATACTGTGGGGAAGGTGGAGGATTCAATTGGTTTTGGTAAAGATGGTTGGCAGTGATTGTGATAGCACTTTGTGACACGTTTTGTATATAAAGGGTGGTAAGGTTTTTTAAATCTCCTGCCTTGTTTTTTTTTCGCGAGTTGATAATAAGGAGACTTCGTATGGGTTAGTCGGAGCTAGGAATCAGTGTGTTCGGGTATGCCATGAGTAGTCATTTGGTGGGGTATCTGAGCTTGGGATTGTTATATTGCAAGTTTGCCTATATGGAGAAGAAGTCCATGAGTCTGTTTGCAGGTTCTGTTGTGGGGAGTTGGGGGTTCATCTGATTTACTGCTAATTTTTATTTCGCTATTTCTGATATCTTTTTTGTTCCTAGAATTTCTGATAGGGTTTTCCCAGTCTTTATTATATCCACCTCGAAGTTGGATATCCTGTTCTCAGTAATACAGATTTTTTTGCCCCTCTTATCAGGCTGGTTGGATGGACGAGTAACGTTTTGGTGGTCCTCGTGTTATGGCCCCATTCTGTACTGTTTGCATATGGTGTTTGTATTTATGGTCTGATAAGCGGGTGTTAACCAGGGACTGTCAGTCTCATCTTAGCCTGTCCATCTGTTTATTTTTATTAGGGCATGCTTGATATAAGAGTATTGGGTCTTATTAGAAAATTATTTAATACATTCGTCATATCTGTATAGATTTCTAGCTCAGTGTGCCATCAAGTTTGCTACAGCTGTTGTGAAGTTATTAATGGCTGCCTCATTGTGAAGTCTGAAGGTGACTTTATAGTGTCTTGGGTAATTTACCAAGAGTTGTTATGAGAAAAGTAGGGTAGTGTCTGGTGTATTATCTTTAATGATGCCTGATTTTAAAGGGGGATATGGTGTTGTCCAGATGTGGTCAGGAAGTAGGGAAAACACTAGTCTCTGTAACTCTTGTATGGTTTTGTTACTGTTGGTAGCAACATACAGTTACTCATTGTGTTTTTGTGAATTCAGTAACGTGGTGGGTCCTGGGTCTTGCAGAGATTTATATTGAAGCACCTAGAGTAGTAAGTGATCTGTTGTTCATGCGTGCCATCAGTTATCATCCATCCTATGTTTTGACTAAATTGGCTAATGTTTTGACGTGGAACTCCTGTAAATGTTATCAATTTGAGAGGTTTTTGGTAGGTATTTGGATTTGAATTTGGCATTATATATTCCCCCATGTGTTCAATGTTCCCTCTGTTCAATATTAGTGATACATTCTAGTAGGTCTGAGTATAATATGGCTGTCCCCCCCTTTGTTGGTCTGGCCTACATTGATGTTATGGCTTTAACCAGGAATGGCAAGACATCTGTACATATCAGGCGTATAAACAGGTTTCAGTTAGTGTAATGAGGGACATATTGGATGTAAGGAATTTAGCTAATGCATGAGGATCATCGAATGCTTGCCTAAAGATCTTATATTTGTAGTGAAAGATAGTAGTTGTAGTTGGCACCTGAAAGGCCTTTGGATTGTTCTGCAATTGTAGTAATTACAGTAACTGTTTGATCATTTAGTCGTTAAAAAGATGTTGGTATCCAGATCAATGCTTGAATCATAAGATTTGTAGTGATCTATAGTTAGAATTAATAATAAAACAAAGTAACTAGTCCTTAACAAAAAAATAGGCACCTGAATTATTAACAAATGTAAAATAATGACTGAAGTAAGTTTTGGAATATAAAGGCAAAGATGTGAGACTTATTCTACTTTAGCACCTGAGAATAGCACCTTGATTTATTTTAACAATTGGAATGTATAAACTAGGGGTAGTTATATAAAGCTAAAAATAAAGGAGAAAGTATTGCTGAGGACTAAATTAAGTAATGGAAAACAAAGTTGACATTAAGGTGTCACTCTGACATAATAATCGTTTAGGAGCAAGATCTGATTTGTAATATTAAATAAATTGAGCATTTATTGCACAATAAAAGTAAAAAAAATGAGGTAGTTGGAACAAGCTACAAAGAATAGTTGTTGGTACATTGCAAAAAAGTAATTGGAAATATACACTAATTGCATACACAATAAAAAAGTGACTAAAAAACAAGTAGAGATAAACAAAATTAAATGACAGGGTAAGCATAATGAATATTATTAATTTGAGTAAGATTTGACTTGTAATTTAAAAATATGACAATTTATAGTGTAAAGAAAAGAACAGTATAGAGTAATGATATTTCAATAGCTATTGATTGAAAAAATAATAAAAATAATAATGTACAATATAATAGTAAACGTACACTATATGCTAAAGTTTGTCGTGCTAATCATCATCAAGAGCTAGTTGCCTCCACAACATTCCATGATCATGGCGACTCTAAGCAACAGTGACTTCTGCGGCTACTCCAAATTCCTGTCAAAGGGCAGTGAAAGTAGTTACACTAAGGAACCAAGTAGATGGTCTTATAGATAGTTTACCGAGTTTTCACCTGGAGAGAGTACTGGGGTCAACGCCCCTGCCCCGTCTGTGACCACCTCACTAGTGTATCAGAGGCCTGATCAACCAGGCTGTTGCTGCTGCTGCAACCAAACCAACATACAGCCACAGCCGCCCCGGCTGATCAGGAACTACTTTAGGTGCTTGTCCAGTGCCAGCATGAAGACATGCCAGGGTCTGTTGGTATCCCCCCTTATGGTGTGCTGGAGCAGTTTTGAACATCTGCTGGCCCCTGACACTTAATTGAATGGTCCTCTTAACGTGCTAGTGAAAACCTTGCTTTTTCATTGGGGATGGTGCATCGTCTGCCAATCTTTTGCTTCGTATGAGTGATTTTCTTGCAATTCAGTACTAGTCCCTCTAGGATTTTCCGGTGTATATAATCATTATCTCTCCCTACCCCCCCCTTGCCCCTTTTTTTTTCCAGAATACGGTTTAGGGAACCTACAAGCGCTCCCAGTAATTGAATGTTTTATCTCTCCGTTATGCGCTCCGTGAAAGTTCTCTGTTCTTGTACATTTTTCTAGTTCGGCAATTTCACCTGCCTTGAAAAGGTCAGTTATGTGGCAGCATTATTCCAGCCGAGATAGAACAAGTGAACCTGAAGATGTCATCATGGGCTTGGCCTCCCACTTTTGAAGGTTCTCATATCCATCCTGTTCAATTTTCTAGCAATGCGATTGATACAATGTTATGTCCGTGAAGGTGAGATCCTCCGACATAGATCACTCCCCAGGTCATTGACGATGGTGTTTCGCTCTATTTTGTGGCCAGAATTTGATTTGTCTCTGATGGAAGATTTAATTTTCCTCATGGTTTACCATATCTGAGTAATTGAAATTTCTCCGCGTGAACTCATAGTGTTTTCTCGCACCCACTGAAAGATTTGGTTGATGTCCGCCTGGGACCGTTGCAGTGTCTGCAATGAAGACATGTCATGCAGATTCGGGTGTCATCTGCAAAGAAGACACGGTGCTGGGCTGACCATCCTTGTCTAGTCGGATATGAGGATGAGAACAAGATGGGGCTCTAGTACTGTGCCTTGTGGAACAGAGCTTTTTCACCGTAGCTGCCTCGTACTTTACTCTGTTGACTACTCGTGTTCTGTTAATGAGGAATTAAAATCCATATCGACCACTTTTCCTTTATTCCTTAGCACGCATTTGTGCGCTATTACGCCATGGTCACACTTGACGAAGCTTTGCAAAGTCCTGTATATAAATACATCTGCATTCTTTTGTCTTCCATGTCATTTAGGACCTTGTCGTAGTGACTCCATAGTTTGATACAGACAGTAGCGACCTGTTTCAATCCATATAGCCCTGTTGTTGTAACTGATGGTTTCTAGATGGGTGGTGATCTGCTTCTAGAGACCCTTTCAAAGATTTTTATGATAGGATTGAGTTATTGCAATTGTCTGTAGTTCTTTGCTGGTTTCTTTACTGCCCCTTAGGTAGTGGGGCCATTCTGTTGTTTTTATAACTGTTGGGACGACCCCCGTGTCGCATGCACCCTCTCCATAGGTGTAAAAGTCTCGTGATAGGGGCTTCTTGCTGTTCTTGATGAAACAAACATGTTCCATGAGTCTGCCCTGGGCAGAGTGCGTGGCTTCATTTATCGCCTGATCGAAGTCATTTGGCTCAGGATAACCATCGTATAGCTTGTGTTTAAGCAAATTTTTGCTCTCTCATAAAAACTTCATTTGATCTCGACTCTCAGTCCTGGTTAGCGCTTGCAAAAAAACTGAGTCATATTGGGACTTGGAGTAGCTCACATCATATTCCTTGCTGTCATCTGGGTAGACCCATCATGTTAAGTAGGGCTCCAATACTGGGACGTTGATTCTCGACTTTGATTTGGCATAGGAGAAGAAATACTTTGGTTTCCTTGTCGATTTCATTTAATGGCTTTAAGTTCTTCCCCACGATTCCTGACTCCTACAGGATTCTTTAGCCTAAGTTCTTATGTTGCTATTTCTCTACCAGTGTCTCCCTACGCATTTCAGATATATTGAAACCTCTTTTTAGCTCGCTCTGTTATTCTTTTCCATGTCGAATAGGGAGCGCCTGTCTCTTTCTAGTTTTACATCTACTCCTCCTTTTCCTAGAGGAATAAGCCTGTGCATACATCGGTGCCACCGAGTTAATCAGTTCTAGGCATAAGTTGGGGGTCTTGTTGCTTGGTAATCTTTCCCAGCTATATCGTTAGACTTGGATTTACTTTAGTCCCCACTTATGTTTTTGGTATTGGAAAAAAGTTACTTGTGAATGCTCCCCCTCTGACTATCTCATTATGTCGGCTGGGGCACCACTCATACATGTCTGAACCTCAATTATGTTGTGATCTGAAGTATATTGTTTTTTGATATGGTGGACATTTCGTATCAGATCATCATTGTTATGAAGATGAGTCCTAGTGTATTCTCCAGTCTATAGGCTCTAAGTATTTGCTGTTTAAATTGAATTTTGTGCAGAGATTTTAAAAGCACGTGTGAGTGTGAGTTATCAATCAGAGCTGCCTCCTGGTGTTTAATACTGCAACAATATAATTTGCTAAATTCCCTCCTTTTAGGTGCCTTAATTGAAATCCCCCAGGGAGCAAAGATTTGGGTGCAGAGCTGGAAGAATTTTCCCGACAGTGGTCATTTTATAACTAGCTGTTCCTGAATTGCCTGGATGTTGCATCCGAGGCTTGTAGACTACCACAATGACTAGGTTTGGTTCTCGACCTTACTGCTAAAATCCACTACATCATTTGAGGCATTAAGCAGTTCTGTGCAAACAAGTGACTCTGCAATTTACAGGCCAACCCCCCCCCCCCCCCCCCCCCTGTTCCTGTTCACTCTGTCCACAACTGTATAGGTTGTAACCTGGGAATCCATATTTCGTTGATCCAAGTGATCTTTATGTGGGTTCGGTGAAAGCCGCAAACATTGCCTCCTCTGCCCTCTGCAAGCAGTCCACGGAATGAAAGGTATTTTGATGTTTTGTTGCTGGCTTTAGACCCTGTATATTTGCAAAGAAGAAAGTTATCGGACGGGTTGGGGGTATTGTTGGTACTGGGGGGGGATTTTTTTTCCAGGCAATAGTATCTGTATCTTTGGTTTTGGAGTGGAGGCCATCCACTGTGGTTCCACTCCATGAATGACTGGATTTGGTGTAGCGATTTCTGGCCATTTTCTGCCAGTTTTTTTCCTCCTGGCACGAAAAAACCCTCTCCCGCTTGAGTGGCGTGGCTACCCAGGTTTTCCCATGGCCTGGATGTACTTGTATCTTTTTGTCCCCTTTAGATGTATGCCTGCATTTTAAGTTATAGCACAGTCTTTCCTAGTACTGAAGAGTAACACCGTTCAGGGTGAAAAAGCTTACTGGAAGGGAGTTCGCATTTCTGTTGTCATAGGCATGGCAATTACTAGTGTGGTCATAGTTGCACGTCCCATCTGTTTTTTTTTCCAGATTTCCCATGCCAGCAGATGACCAATGCAGTAGTATATTGCACCAGCTTGTTTCTGTTTGCCTTGGTTCTGTGACTGTATTCCCTGTTTGCTGCATGTTTTCCTGTCTTACTTCTATCCTCCCTAGCACCAACAATGAGCTCCCACCAGTTTAGTTTTGTGGGTAATATATCCTCACTATTGCTATGTAGTGCCTCTTGTGTTGCTATTTCCTGCGTATTTCTAGGTTTGCAATATTGGTTCTTTATTCTATCTTTGACTACACTTGTTCCTCTACATGGCTCCTGTCCCCTATGAGGTCTTTATATGTATCTCTCCTTCCTGCGTATTTTAATTCCCGACTACCTGGACAAAAACTCCACTTCACCATTACTGTCTCCCAGACATCATCATCCTAGCTTCGCCTTACTGATCTCCCAGGAAACATCTCCAGCATCACCATTACTGTGCTCCAGGACAGCACCTCCCCCTTCAAACCATTACTGTCTTCCCAGGACAGCACTATCATCCCCAACATTTACTGACGACCAGGACTTCAGCTCCAAGCCTTACAGTATCTGACTACATGGCCAGTAACAAGGGCAGTACCATTCAGCCCAGACTTTATGTCCCATATGTTGTAGAAAGCTTCTTCCAGGTTTTTCTATGAAAGCAGCTTGATGTTGTCCTCTTTTAATACCCTTACGTGATTTTATCACACAGATTTATCTCATTTGGCATACCAAAAACACTTCCCCAGTTTTAAAACAGTGCCCTTGTAGCATCTTGGGATATCTGCAACAAGAGGCGTGACACCAATTTCCACAAAATTGACAAATTTATCCATGTGGAAGCCCGTTTGTTGAACTGACCACAGTCTACAACACAGCTTCAAACGATTTGAATGGTTGAGTTACTCAATTACTACTATCACCCTCTTGAATATTCTATTAATAACCTCCCTTTAAATGAAGCGCTAGCTATTGTATTTCTGTTTCTAACTGATTTTGTATATTTGTCAGTCTTACCGTGCACTTTCCTGATTTATATTTAATGGTTGTTTTTATAAGTTGCCTACAACCCCATCCGTTTTACAGTCGCTTTATTTCCAACGAAACCGTTTGAAACCAGTCCACGGTTCGGACATTCAATCTGATCTGATCAGTGGTCACATTATTTAAACATACTGGTCGGTGATTAGAGCTAGCACATGAAGGATCTACTGGAAATTATCTACCCGAGTAATATGTGATTTGATTGATACAAAAGTATAACTTGCGTGGTTGAAGAAACCATGACTGCTGCACTCCTACAATGACTAACGGTTGACCTCATATCTTGTATCAATCAGCTGTAACTAGCTGTTATATTTTTTTTTTCCATCTCCACCACAATAAATGCTATATTATCACTACAGTTGACTGGTGGCAGCTCAGAGAGTTTCATCAACCTTGACTTAGTTAAACACCACTCCTTGACTGTACATCACCCATCAGGTACCGTTTCCATGGCATCAACATCTCTCTCTATTCAGACCTTAGGGTTTCGTAAGGTAAATCTCAGAGTTAATGGAAAGGACTATCAAGATGTACATTTAGCTATTCTGCCACAACTGTGCTCTGATGTTATCTTTGTCAGACTTTTCAGAAGCTGCATGTAGGTCACCTTAACATAATGAGGTGACTGCTACCGCTTGTTGTCTGTGGACGTTAGCACTTTAAGGGTAGACCCCCCAAAAAGCTGTTTGCAAATCTTACCGCGGATTCCATCCCTATAACAGCTAGGTCACGCCGCTTCTTTCTTATGAGGATCGTATGTTCATTTAAAAGAAACTCAGAGCTGCTGAAGGAGGGTATTATAAACCGAATATTTCCCCTGGTGTGCACTTTTGATTGTTAAAGATGATTATAGGAAACGAGACTGGCTATGATTACCTGAGACAATCAACAAATTTAGCACTCTTTGATGGTGCCCACTCTACCTCGAATGATGAGACCGCGTGAGCAAAATTGCTCAGTACTATGTGTTTAGCACAATTTGATCTACATAGTGCCTATCACCACGTCTCCTATATAGGAATGAAAGTAAACCATACCCAGCGTTTCAGGCTAAGATGGCCTTATCAGTTTACCAGAGTCCTTTTGGTAGTCACCAATTGGGTAGCCTGCTTCCAACGAATTATGGATTCACTCCATTCAGGAAGAGCAACTCTGGGAACTTATGCGTATTTAATAATTTACCATTTGTGGCAAACCCAGAGGAACCTGATGCAAACCTTGATAATTTTTGGAATCCCCAAGAAGAAAAATACAGTTACAATGAGAAAAGTACACTTTTTCAACTAAAAGCTTACACAAAACCTTGTTATGTAGTGAAGGAAAGTTCAAAATTCCGCAGACCCTGAACGACTACGCCCTCTACGGAACTTTCAATGCCTCAAGATAAAAAGTCACCCGGCGAACTCATGGTCACTCTGCTTATTACTCAGAATGATCTACAACTACATGTATTCAAGTAAAGCTTCCCATGAGTGCAACCAACAATTCCTGTGACAAAAGAAGCAGAAGCCACTTTCCCTACTCTCAAACAGTCATTGAAACTCAGTAGTTCAAGCCTTGATGCGGTCCCTACTATTTCCGAAGTGAGAAACGATCATCTTGACATTGCCATTGCTGCATCTTATCTCAGCAGGACGAACCAGTACCTTCTTTTCGAGAACTTTTCATGGATCAGAGAAATTGTTAACGCTGCTGTAGAAAAGGAAGCCCAGCCAACATGGTACAGTACGCCACGTGGAGGCATTATTTAAAACTGGTAGACATTTCACCATAAGGACTGACCAACGTCCATGATGTATATGTATACGACAAGAAGCCAAAAGTAGGAAAAGAAAAAACAAACTATGGGCAAGATAAACGCTGGTAGGATGGAACTATCTTGTATGACTTTGATATTCTGTACCGACCGGATCAAGAGAACATCTCACTGAATGCACATCTCTAGGTCCCTCTGTGGAGCAGCGATGTCCAGATTTGCAATCACTCTTCAAGCGCTCCACAAGGCTTGTGTCACCCAGGAGCTACGTGCATGTACCATTTTGTCAAATACAAAAGACAAGCCCGTACTCTGTGGAAGGATGTGCGCAAGTGATCCAGAGCATGCAGAGTATTGCAGAAGTGCAAACCGAAAACTTTCCATCAGCCCCAAGAAGACGTATCTCATAAAATCCACGCAGCTTTCGAGAAACTGAATTTAGATGTTCAAGGACCTCTACCAAGCACAAATCGGAATAGGTTTTCCTTAACATCGTAGATGAATATTCAAGGTTTTCCATTTGTGTTCCCCTGTGCAAACATGACTGCCTTCAACTGTTATTTAAGTTTGTCTTTCACAGTTGTTCTCTATTTTGGTATGCCAGCATATACCCATTCAACATGGGAATCCTCGTTCATGAGTAACGAACTTCAGAGTTTTTGGCTAGCAAAGGTATTGCCTGCAGCAGAACAACACGCTGCAACCCTCACGGCAAATGGTCAATTGGAGCGATTTTCAATGGTACTATATGGAAGGCAGTGACAATGACATTGAAGATCGCGCAATCTACGTGTTCAACACTGGCGAAAGACTGTCCTACCTGATGCTCTTCACTCTATTAAATCATTGACTCTGTGCCAGCTACTAATGCAACCCCTCATTCAACTCCACAACTATTCACGTCGTTCCTCTACGGAGCCTCCCTGCCCACTTGTTTGTGGTCATCCTGGACCGTTCTCCTGAAGAGTCCACCGTAGGCTTGACCAAGATGGATCCTTTAGTGGAAGAGGTAGAGCTCCTGCAAGCTAATCCACATTACGCCCACATTCGCTACCAAAATGGTTTAGAGCTACATATCTACAAGACATTAGCCGCCAGTTTGATATCCATTAGTGTGGAATCTCAAGATACACCAATAGATGTGAAAGATGCATCGTTTTCTCCTGGAAAGCCCCTTGAGATTACCCCTACGGAAATAGAGGATTCTGCTCCAGCAGTTAGTCAAACCCCGCTGGAAAATATTGATTATTATTATTATAATCAAGGGGGAAGCGCTAAACCCGGAGGATTATACAGCGCCTGGGGGGGGATGTGGAAGGCATTCAGGCTTAATTCGGGGAACTGAAGAACAGATCCAATTCCCTAAATCAAGAGCCCCTCACCAACATCAAGGAACCTTCCTTGAGGGGTGGAAAATATTTCCAACCTGGTGAAGAGGCTCAAGGGCTACGAAGGTCGGGACGTGTACGTCGCCCACCTAACAGTTTGGGAGATTACTGTCTCTGATATTTTAGAAGGGGGAGATTGAAGTGATACTGCTCCTGTGGGGAGCAGCAGCAGGATAATACTGCACCACCTCTCAGGGCCCTTAACAACAACAACAGTTTGGTGTGTGTCATGGGCGCCAACACATGGTGTGTGATTCTCTTCTCTTATATCCATATATTAGTGATGCAGATTACATGGTGAGTTTAAATGTGTGGCCTGTAGTTATAACTTTTCTCTTGACATATGCAAGACATCACAATCCCTGTAGAAGGCGTTATTAGATGTACTAGTCATTATATTTTGTTGCAGAAGTACTATGGAGATTCTATGTTCAATAAAGCCTAGAGATAAGGTCTGTGTTTCTATCACAACAACACGATCGAATTCAAGAAGGAAATCATTGAAAAATATGAAAGCGGAGTGCGTGTTACAGAACTTGCCAGGATGTATGGCAAACCCCATTCAACCATCACTTCCATCGTGGCAAAGGGAAAGGAAATAAAGTGTGCTGTTGTTGCAAAAGGGGTAGATATGCTGACAAAAGAAGAGATCGCAAATCCTCAAAGAAGTGGAAAGGTTGTTGTTGGTGTGGATTACCCAAAAACAGTTAGCAGGAGATAGTATTATGCAGTCAATAATAGTATGTGAAAAGGCAAGGCAGTCGCATGACGATCTCGTAAAGAAAATGCCTACGAGTGGTGATGCTTGTGATTTTAAGGCCAGCAAAGGTTGGTTTGAGAGATATAAGAAGCATAGTGGCATTCACAGTGTCATAAGGCATGGTGAGGCTGCCAGTTCTGACAAAAAAGCAGCTGAGAAGTTTGTACAGGAGTTTAAGGAGTGTGTAGACACTGGAGAATTCAAACCCCAACAAGTGTTTAATTGTGATGAAACAGGCCTCTTTTGGAAGAAAATGCCAAAGAGGACCTACATCATGCAGGAGGAAATAGCACTCCCAGGACACAAGCCTATGAAGGATAGGCTTACTCTCATGTTTTGTAGTAATGCTAGTGGGGATTGCAAAGCGAAGCCTTTACTGGTGTATTACTCTGAAAATCCCAGAGTGTTCAAGAAAAACAGTGTCGCCAAGAGTAATTTGTGTTTGATGTGGAAGGCTAACAAGGAATGGGTCACAAGGGTTATTTTCCTAGACTGGTTTAATGAAGTGTTCGGCCCCAGCGTGAAGAAATACCTCCTGGAAAATAAATTGCCACTAAAGTGCCTCCTGGTAATGGACAATGCTCCTGCTCATCCTCCAAACTTGGAAGAGCACTGCAACACAAGGGTATCTTGGTACAGACCTGAAATCAACTTGGACAACTTCTACTAGTGAGAATGGCTGGATTTGAGAGGGACCTGACCTCCCAACGACTACATTCTTGCCTCTACTAGTGGCCTACATCTCACCTCCTGGCAGTATATAAGGCTCCATCCTGTCACTTCTACTCCATATTGTTTCAGACTATGGAACAATACTCTTCTTGAGACTGAGGGACTGACCACCTCAAAACTTCAAGGGTGATGGACTGATTACATCGTCTTCAAGTCTCTTCTGCTTCTATCAACTTTTCTGTACTCGACTGAAGAAGCCTACTGTGTAGGCGAAAAGTTTCGAAATAAAGATACCTAACTGTTGCATATGTGTCTTACCTAACAAATAGTGGAGGAGTTTAGTTTCATCACGGTGAAGTTCTTGCCCCTAATACAACTCCTCTCATCCAGCCCATGGACCAGCAGGCCCTTTTAAACTTCAAGAAACTGTACACCAAAGCAGTGTTTCAAAAAGTGCTTTGAAGTGACCTCAGACATGAATTGCCCCAAAGAGATTTCTGGAAAATCATTCAATTCTTCACTTGCAAAAAAATTAAGGTAAGGCTTGGGAAGGATGACTTGCGAATTTTAAAATTTTGCTTGGAGAAAATTGTGGCCAAATTGTACAAGAGGGGGATTTTAAAGGGGTTTTGGGGTTTTTTTTGCCCAGGACCCTAGCCAGTTGTGGAATTTTGGGGCAGGGGGGGCCCCGGGGGTTGGAGTGAGGGGCGAGGATGGGGAAAGATTGGGGAGGACCGCGGGAAGAGTAACCACTGAAGAGCTGAAAGGCTTCATCTGCAAACAGCAAGAGATCAAGCTCAGGAAATTGCTGCAGAGGAGGGGGAAAAGAGAGATGGAGGAAAGTGCCTTCTTTAAAGATTAAGGACATTTTGTGCAAATGGGTGAAGTGCAAACATTTTTTGGGTAACTTCACCCTAACACGCTGTTGAGGCCGTATTGGCAAAATGTCAATGACAGGTTTGTCCCCCCCTTCAGACAAATCTTAAAGAAACACCAGAAAACAGAACTCTCTGGACAGTATTTTTGTGCGACAGGGGTCCAGTGACTCCAAGTTTTCCCAGTGTCTTTAAAAAACAAAAAAGGGAAGTAACCCCAGATAAGGATTGGTACCTGAATCCTAATAGGGGATTCCTTCCAAACAAAAGTGTCACCTTCCTCCTATCCCCTCCTCCTGTCTTCCATCCCCCAGAAGTCTTTAGTAAAGGTAAGTGTAATTTTTTTTTTTTATATATGTGTACTTGATTTTTCATTTTTTTTTAGTATATAAAACTTTTTTTAATTTTAAAAAAAATTTTTTATTTAAATATTTTGGGGGGTCTGGGGCGAATAAATTTTTTTTCCATTTTTTTATGGGGAAAAAGGTCTCGCCCCTTTTTGGGAATTTCGTCATTGGCCCGACCCTTGGAATGGTTAAAACACAAACCAGGGTCCCCAGTCTATCTTGGTGAACGAAAAGGGAATCAAGGAAGCGTTGTTGCGAAAGGTGCAAGTATTTTTAAAAAAAACCCCAAAAAATTTGAAGAGGGGACTGTTATTGGTATAATAAACGAAAAACAATTATCAGGGATATTTTCTCAGTCTATAATTTTTGAAAAGGCCAAAAAGGGAATTGCCCTGACGATCTCCCTTTGAAAAAACCTCAAATAGTGATGATATTGATGAATTTAAGGCCACCCAAAGGGTGGTTTTAGAGATTTAAGAATCAAAAGGGGGCATAAAAGGTGGAAGGCATGGGGAGGGGTTTCTGTTTAGGGCAAAAAAAAAGGGGCTAAAAAATTTTGAAGGGCTTTTAAAGGAAAAACCCTGAGACTGAAAAACTTAAAAAACCCGAACAAGGTTGAAATTTTGACAAACAGGCCCCGTTTTGAAAAAAAAAATTTCCCAAAAAGGACCACCCTACTCAGGGGGAAAAGGCACTCCCCCGGACAAAACCTATGAAAAACAAAGGGTAACATTAATGTTTGTATTTAAGCAAAAGGGGGGTTTGGGAAAGTGAAGCCTTTAAATTGGGGTATCACTCGGGGAAAATCCCAGTGTGTTCAAGGAAAAATAATACGCAAGGTAATTTGTTTTGTGGTGGGAGATTAAACAGAAAAGGGATGGGGCCCCTAGGGAATTTTTTTTTGGGCTGGTTTTTGGTGTGTTTTTGGGTCCACTTGACAAAAAAACCTTTCCCGGAAAAGAAATTGTCACCAAGTGCCTCCTGGAAAGGGCAAAGCTCCTGCTCATTTCCCCACAACTTGCAAAGGAAATTGCAGGGGAGTTTTTTTGGTTTTGTTAAAGTTAAATTTTTTTCCTCCCAATACAACCCCTCCATCCAGCCCATGGACCCCAAGGTCAAATTTTTTAAACTTCAAAAAAAAAACAAAAAAAGCAATGTTGCAAAAGTGCTTTGAAGTGACCTCAGACACTCATTGACCCTAAGAGAGTTTTGGAAAGATGACTTCAACATCCTCAGTTGCATAAACCTTATAGTAAGGCTTGGGAGGGAGTGACTACCAGGATTTGAACTCTGCTTGGAGGAAACTGTGGCCACAATGTGTATAAGAGAGAGATTTTGAAGGGTTTGGGGCTAACCCTCAGGAGCCTATGCCAGCAGTGGAAGCTATTGTGCCATTGGGAAGTCCTCGGGGTTGGAGGTTTGTGGCGAGGATGTGGAAGAGTTGGTGCAGAACGATGAGGAAGAACTAACCACTGCAGACCTGCAAGAGCTTCAGTTGCAACAGCAACAGATCACATCTCAGGAATGTTCTTCAGGGCAGGAGGAAGAGAGACGGAGGAAGATGGCTTCGTCAAGGATTAGGGAAATGTGTTCAATGCTTACAAAGGTGCAAGCATTTTTAGATGAATTTTATCCTGTCATAGAGTTGCAAGCCATATTGGCAACATGTACAATAACACTTGTGTCCCATTTTAGGGAAATCCTAAGGCACATGAGAAACAGAGTTCTCTGGACAGATTTTTGTACAACAGGGGTCCAGTGACTCTCAAGCTGGTCCTAGTGGCATTAAAAAACAAGAAGGGAGGTAACTCCACCAAAGGACTTAGTACCTCAAGGCTTTATGGAAGAGGATTCCCTTTGCAGATAATAAAAACCTGCATCATCTTCCTCCTACCGTCTCATCACCGCATCAACAACTCCACAATAAAGGTAAGTGGAATTTAATTATTGTTTATTTTGCATGTCCCATTCGTTTTTGGTGTAGGGAAATGTATATTTCATGTAAAAAAATTATTTTAATACTTTTGGTGTCTGGAACAGATTAATTCTATTTCCATTATTTCTTATGGGAAAATTAATTCGACTAACGGCTAGCTCTCTGGAACGATTAATACCGTTGGTTGAGGGTCCACTGTATACAGTACACACTGTAATAGACATTTAAAAATATAACCAGAAGTGTTATAAATGGTCCAGAGGTGACATTAAAACAATATCAAAGATGGTTGACACAAACCCAATACCATTATAGTATGCTCCTCATTTAGTGACGAATTCATTACCAACGTGGTCTTAGGAACAGAACTCTATCGTTAAGTGAGGAGAAGCTGTAAAGATGCCTACTGTTGCACGTGTTCTTACCAACCTGTCAGTATTGTATACCATTTTGATATTCACTCTGTCAGACACTGCAACACAATGGTATCTATACAGAAGAGAAAACACCTTGGACAACTTTTTCAATTGAAAATGTTGGATTTAAGAAGGACGTGACCTCAATGTATATAGTCTTTCTTCTACTACGGACTACACCTCACCTTTTGACTATGTAAGTCTCCATACTGTCGCTTAAACTTCACATTGTTTGAGACTATGGAACAAAACTGAGGGACTGACCACCTCAAAACTACATCATCAATGGTGATGGACTGATTACATCATCACCACATCTCTACTGCTCCTGCCAACTTTTCTGTACTCGACTGAAGAAGCCTACTGTGTAAGCGAAACGTTCGGAATAAAGAGATACCTAACTGTTGTATACGTATCTTGCTTCCTTTAGCACTCCTCACAGTGCTTCCTAATGTTATCTTTATTGTCCTCTCCACCCTTGATTATCCTTTGATCCTGCTTTACTCCCTGCCCTGCAGTGCTGTATGACCCTAGTGGGTTTAGTGCTTCTCTTTTATTATAATAATAGTAAGCCAAAGTCATCTTGTATGATGAAGTGTGACAGGAAAACCCATCATGTGTGATGGTGTGTTGGTGAACAATTTTTTGCTCTACTTTGTAAACTGCCACATAGACCACTGTAACAATATAATGTGACATAATTAAATAATATGACACAAAATAAACTCTTAAATTTTGAAGAAAAAGAAGAAGCAATCTCAAGTTACACTAGAAATAGAGCAAAAAAAACTTTTACAAACTGTCTATATTTGCAACGAGGAACGTAATAAACCCGCAGTCATATACAAATTATGTAAAATAAAAAAGTACCTTGGGTTCTTTAAATAAACCCCCAACATAAAATGTCATGGAAGTAATTTTCATTTAGTAAAAAAATTTTGTCAAAACATGTATAGGAGAATTATGTAAAAATTTTTATAACTGAAATCCCATAAAATTTAAAGTAATTTCTGGTACTTTAACTTTAAAAAGTACCCCTAGAAGGGTAAGTAATTTTGTTTGGGGTCCGGGTTTATTAGTAACATAAATGCAGTATGGGTCATAAAGTATCTTGAGAGGGGGCAGTACAGTATTGAAATAAAAGGGAAAAAAAGAGGGGAAACTGTCCCCTCCTTACATCAAGAGACCTTCACCAACATTAAGGCTCCTCTTGAAAAAAGGGACTGTTGGGGAGGTCAAAGACACATAATACAGAACAAAAATTAATAAACGAACTCCTGAGTTTTTAAAAATCTGAAGGAAAATTTTTGGGATGTGTCACTTGTCTTTTTTACTTGTGGTCTTTTTGGGGCCATTCACCAAAGTCTGTATGTTGGGAGTGGGTGGTCGAAAGTTTAAAAGTAGAGGGGACTAAACACCACTACTGTATAATTAAATATGGGAAGCTAAATGCCACTAATTCTTCTATTTGTGGGGAGTTAAAAAAAAATTTAACAAAAAAAGGGGCCCGCATATACATGAAGCCAAAAATAACTGGGTTTGTCTTCACCTCACTGCAGTCCTCCTCAGCAGGGACCAGGAAACCAGTAAATACCAATTACTTTCTGAGGTTAATAGGTAGGTCAACCCCACAAACCCAGCTCAGTCTAATCTTGGAGAAAGCCATCGTTTAGTAGAAAGTGAAATATACAATCTTATATTTTTTATAGTCTAATGTGGATTTACGTGTCAGTAGTGATAGTTTATTTCATAAGTAATGTGTGTGATGGGTAATTTAAATTTTAATGCTCACAGCAGACAGAGGCATTTGATACTGGTCAATGCTGCTCTCTTCGCAGTACTTTTATTAACACTAATAGTTCATTAGTAGGACGTTAAGCTCACAACCAAAATGATCTGGGCTTGACTACCAGGCGGGCGAGAATAATGGGCAAGTCTCCTTACTCCTGCTGTCCCTGTTCACCTAGTAGTAAATAAGTACCTGGATGTTAGTCAACTGTTGTGGGTGGCAACCGGGGGTAGAACAAGGACTCCAACAGAAATAAGCATATTTATCTTTCTAAAGTTATCTTGAGTTAATATCCCCAAAAAGAAGAAAAATTCTTCCATTGGAATATTAACCCTTGAGGATTATTAATCATTGATAACCAAGCAATGGGACTTGTTTCCATTGGGGGCCCTTAATTTCCTCCTCTCCAGGATACGAGCCATAACAAGCACTAACATCCAGGTGCTGTAAGTACTTTGTGCTAGGTGAACAGACAGAGGAAGCGTAGGACAACTTGTCCAGATGTCTGGGCTTGCTCGACGATGGAACTCCAAGTTCTTCAAGTTGTCCAGTCATCTTCAACTGAGTTACAGTCACAATTTGATAAAACGAAAAATTATTTCTTTTTCTCTTTTTTTTTTTCTTTCGAAATCTAAAGTGTGACAGTGTCTCTGCTAAGAAAGGCCATGATGGCTGCTGCAGTCTTGGTGCTGAGTGAGGTCCTGCAGTGTATTTGTTCTGCTGATGACTTAGCCACATTACCCAGGGAGCCAAAGCAAGCAAGCAGTGCTGACATCTCTAAAATGGGAAAAACACTTACTTTTTTATCATAACTGTCTAGTGTGTCTGATATTTGACATTACTATTCTTATGTTATACATAAACCAAACTACTTGATATTATTTCACAAACTGTAATTACTACCAAGGACCACAATAGAAATAAGTCACTTTGTCTGCCTTTTTTGGGCTATCCTGGTGGAAAAATTTACACTGTGTGTGATAATTATCTTACGTGTACCTGTGCCTAAATAAACTTACCACCACTAACTACTTATACCAAGAAATACTCTCTCTCAATTACTAACACTACCAAACATTCACCATTATCAGCAAGACACCCTTTGCCAAAGCTGCAAACATGGAAACATTACTTATGGTTCTTTCCCTTTTAAACTTGACTTGTTAAAAATTTTTTAACTTATGATGGTAATGAAGAAGGAAGCAAACAATGTGACTAATTTGAGGGAAACACCGAAACCCTAGAGTATAACCGGAGGATGTTTCGGGGACAACGCCAAAAGGGCCCAGTGCATGACCGGCCTCATTGAAATTCAACTACGGAATCTCGCATTATTTTTAGTAGTAGTAGAACCCTTGTGGCTTAGCGCTTTTTTTTTTAAAATAATAAATATAATTTAGTATAATAGTAAATACACAGCATATATAATGTTTAGAAATAATAGTAGCAACAGTATAGTAGTACTTACCTTGATGAGGATGGAAAATACTATTTTTACTTTGGGTTCCAAAAAAAAAAAAAAAACCCAACCCAAAATGTAACTTGTCTCCAGGGACAACCCATTAATACATAATAAACTAGACTAGGGCTCACAGCAAGGACCAATATCTAGTAGTTTGGAAAGTGTTTTAATCTATAAGGGCGATACCGTGATATGCATACCCTTGGTGTAAAACTTTTTCAGTTACTGATATGTTGATCGTTTGAATATTCTCCCCTTTTTTAACCTCCAGAAAAAAATTTTTAATTTTTACCCCAAGCGAAAAACAAATTTGAAGGACCGGGGAGTGTTAATGTCAGGGGATCTCCCCTTTTCAAACACCATAATAATGTATTTAAACTCTTTGCTAAAAAATGATGGATGGAAAAATAAAACCTTTAAAAACTAAGCCCCAAAACCCCCATAGATTCTCTTCAATCACTTCTTCTCTTAGGCTAAATAATGCTGCTGTATAGCCCTTGGGGCTTGGGCCTTTTTTTATTATAATAATAAAATGAAGAGAGAGGTGAAAGTTTATAAAAAAAGAGGGGCAGTTAGGGTAAGATATAAAAAGCTATTGGAGGTAATGGGCAATGAGAGCATAGGGAAAAGGGGTCAAAGAGGTATGGGGGAGGTTTTTAAAAATGTAGTGTTAAAGTGTTCAGCAGAAATTTGTGTTAAGGAAAGTGGGTGTGGGAGGGAAGAGGACGATTGGTGGAATGTGATGTAAGAGAGCAGTAAGGGGGAAAAAAATTAGCATATAGAAGTTTTTACAAAGTAAAGTATGCAAGGAGGGGAAAATTATGGAGAAAAAGAGAGAGGTTAGAGAGGTGAAGCAATGTAAAAAGAGCAAAAGAGAGATGGGTGAGATTTATCAACAAATTTTGTTGAAAAAAAAAAAAAGATTTGGGTGAGTTTAAAAATTAAGGAAGCCTAGAGAACAAAGGATTTGTCAGTTAAAAAAGGAAAGGAGAGTTATTTAAAAGGAGAGTTGAGGATTGGGAAGAGGGGGGAATATTTTTTAGGAATTGTTAATGTTTATGAAAAAGGGAAGCTTGATTTCGTATAGGGCAAGGAAAAATCTTTTAGGGGGTGAGGAAGAGCCAGTTTTTGAGTGTGGGGGGAAATTCGTGAGGCAGTAGGTAAAATAAAGGGGGTAAACAGTGGGATTGAGGGGTAAAGATAGAAATGTTAAAACAGGTGGGGATAACTTTGGAGTGTTGGTGCTTTATTTTAAAATGATGGAAGAGGGTAAGGTACCTGGGTTGGAGAGAGCATGCATAGTTCCTTTGTATAAAGGCAAAGGGGACAAAAGAAGGGGCAAAAAATTTTAGGGGGGGTAAGCGTTGAGTAACCTGGTAAAAGGTATGGGAGAGTTATTTTGAAAGAAAAAAAGAGTAAGACGGAGAATAGGATAGCAGATGAACAAAGGAGGCTTTAGGAAAGGTAGGGGGTGTGTGGACCAGGTGTTTACAGTGAAACATATAAGTGAACAGTATTTAGATAAGGCTAAAGAGGTCTTTGTGGCATTTATGGATTTGGAAAAGGCATATGACAGGGTGGATAGGGGGGCAATGTGGCAGATATTGCAGGTGTATGGTGTAGGAGGTAGGTTACTGAAAGCAGTGAAGAGTTTTTACGAGGATAGTGAGGCTCAAGTTAGAGTATGTAGGAAAGAGGGAAATCATTTCCCAGTAAAAGTAGGCCTTAGACAAGGATGTGTGATGTCACCATGGTTGTTTAATATATTTATAGATGGGGTTGTAAGAGAAGTAAATGCGAGGGTCTTGGCAAAAGGCGTGGAGTTAAAAGATAAAGAATCACACATAAAGTGGGAGTTGTCACAGTTGCTCTTTGCTGATGACACTGTGCTCTTGGGAGATTCTGAAGAGAAGTTGCAGAGATTGGTGGATGAATTTGGTAGGGTGTGCAAAAGAGGAAAATTAAAAGTGAATACAGGAAAGAGTAAGGTTATGAGGATAACAAAAAGATTAGGTGATGAAAGATTGGATATCAGATTGGGAGAGAGTATGGAGGAGGTGAATGTATTCAGATATTTGGGAGTGGACGTGTCAGCGGATGGGTCTATGAAAGATGAAGTGAATCATAGAATTGATGAGGGGAAAAGGGTGAGTGGTGCACTTAGGAGTCTGTGGAGACAAGAAACTTTGTCCTTGGAGGCAAAGAGGGGAATGTATGAGAGTATAGTTTTACCAACGCTCTTATATGGGTGTGAAGCATGGGTGATGAATGTTGCAGCGAGGAGAAGGCTGGAGGCAGTGGAGATGTCATGTCTGAGGGCAATGTGTGGTGTGAATATAATGCAGAGAATTCGTAGTTTGGAAGTTAGGAGGAGGTGCGGGATTACAAAACTGTTGTCCAAGGGCTGAGAAGGGTTGTTGAGATGGTTGGACATGTAGAGAGAATGGAGCAAAACAGAGTGACTTCAAGAGTGTATCAGTCTGTAGTGGAAGGAAGGCGGGGTATGGGTCGGCCTAGGAAAGGTTGGAGGGAGGGGGTTAAAGGAGGTTTTGTGTGCGAGGGGCTGGACTTCCAGCAGGCATGCGTGAGCATGTTTGATAGGAGTGAATGGAGACAAATGGTTTTTTAATAGTTGACGTGCTGTTGGAGTGTGAGCAAAGTAACATTTATGAAGGGGTTCAGGGAAACCGGCAGGCCGGACTTGAGTCCTGGAGATGGGAAGTACAGTGCCTGCACTCTGAAGGAGGGGTGTTAATGTTGCAGTTTAAAAACTGTAGTGTAAAGCACCCTTCTGGCAAGACAGTGATGGAGTGAATGATGTGAAAGTTTTTCTTTTTCGGGCCACCCTGCCTTGGTGGGAATCGGTCAGTGTGATAAAAAAAAAATAATAATAATGAAATACTGCTGTACACTAACGGCCCGCTTCAAGGCAAGTGAATTGCTGACTTGGAGAATGTGCAGATAAGTTTCACAGCACACTTAAGTATGATAAAGCACCTAAATTACTGGGAACGATTGAAGTCCCTTGATCTGTATTCCTTGGAATGCAGGCGAGAAAATACATGATAATATACATTTGGGAAAATCCTAGAGAATGGTACCAAACCTACACAAAAAAATCACTCCCTACAGGAGTGTTGAAAACAGGGCAGGAGATGCCATATGGCAGGAGATGCAACATAACCCCCAATGAAAGCAGGGGTCCAAGACTGTTAAACCCTGCCTCCCAGCATATATAAGGGGGTTACCAACAGACCTCTGGCTGTTTTCAAGAAGCGCTGATCAGCCGAGCTGTGGTTCGTGCGTCAGTTTCTGGGGCAGTCAGCAAAAACAGCCTGGTTCATCAGACCCTGATCCACCATGAGGCCTGGTCACAGAACCGGGCTGAGGGGGGCATTAAACCCCCTGAAACCCTCACCCAGGTAAACCCAGGCAGCCTATTTAAGAATTTGGGCATGACTAGTTAATTAATTTGTTTGGGGCATAGGGGTGGGCACGATCTGACTTTTGTACATTATTGAATTTACAGTTGAAGAATTGTTAACTACCTAAGCTTAATTAAAGTCTAAGAAGTAAAGTGCTTGTGGCTTGATTGTTTAGCCTCACCTCACACACACTGAGGGTGTGGGATCGACCCCCAGCACGGTTGGAAACGTTGGTCATGTTTCCTTAAAACCTGCGTCCCTGTTCACCTGGCAGTAAGTAAGTTACCTGTGTTAGTCACCTTACACTTCCTGTCCCTATTCACTCATCATTTAGTAGGTACCTGTGTCATTCACCCTACATCTGTTGTTCCTGTTAAACCTAGCAGTCCCCTCAAGGAAGGTTCCTTGATGTTGGTGAGGGGCTCTTGATTTAGGAAATTGGATCTGTGCTCCAGTTCCCCGAATTAAGCCTGAATGCCTTCCACATCCCCCCCCCCCCCCGGCGCTGTATAATCCTCCGGGGTTTAGCGCTTCCCCTTGATAATAATAATAATAATAATCACCTAGCAGTAAGTAGGTATCTGGGTATTAGTCACACCTGCTGTCCCTGTTCACCTAGCATTAAGTAGGTACCTGGGTGTTAGTCGACTGTTGTGGGTGACATCCTGAGGAAGAGATTAAAAGGACTACAATGGAAATGACAGAGTTCCTGATGATGCACTGATTCTATTGGGTCACCCTGGATGGCTAACCCTCCGGGTTAAAAATCCCAAGAAAATCTTATCGTAAGCAAGTTTAGTTAGGTACAAATTTAATAAATGCAATTATCCTACATAAGTAACGTATGTGTAAATTACCCTTGAGGATCCAGCAACCGTCTAAAAAGTATTTCTACCTTCCTTGGATGATAAACTCAAGTCACCTAATATCCAGGCACCTACTTAAAGGTAGATGACCACGGGGAGCGGTGTAAAGAAACATGCCAAAAGTCTTCACTAGCCTCAGGATCGAACCAGGGTCTTTGTATTGTAAACCGACGGGGCTACCACTGTAGCCGCATGGTATCACGTAAGTTTATTTAATAATAATACTAAATAATAATACTCCATGGGAAGTGGAACAGAATTCTTCCTCCGTAAGCCATGCGTGTCGTAAGAGGGGGTTAAAATGCCAGGACAAGGGGCTATAACCCCTTCTCCTGTATATACAGGGTCCCTCGTTTTTCGTAATTAATCCGTTCCTGGAGAGCTACAAATAAACGAAATTTACGATTTGCGAATAAATTTTTCCCCATAAGAAATAATGTAAATACAATTAATCCGTTTCTGACACTCAGAAGTATTAAAACAAAAAATTTTTTACATGAAATATACATGTAGTACATAAACAATACAAGGGGAAATGATGAATGAAACATTAACAGCATAACTTACCTTTATTGGAGATTCTTCTTAGTGTATGGGAGACTGGAGGAGGAGAGAGATGGATTGTTTACAGTTTGGAAGGGGAATCCCCTTCCAGCAACACCTCAGGTACCAATTGCTTCTCTGGGGTTGCTTCTCTTCTCTTTTTCTTAATGCCACTAGGACCACCTTGAGAGTCACTCTAGTCCTGTCTCGCAAAGTAACTGTGGAGAGAGCTCTGTTTCTGGTGTCTCTTTAACACTTCCCTAAAATGGTACAAGACTTTGTCACTGTACTATTTCTAAACCTTCTTTACCAAAAAGGCTTGGCACTAGGAGCTTTCTTTGGAGCCATGGAGCTTATTTAGTACTTGCAAGCACTGAAATGAGTGGAATATTATGAAATATTTCGTAGGAGCACTTGAGGGGACCTTCACTCACTGGTAAACAATGCCAGACTGGCTGGGTAGGGAGGCCTCCCGGGCTCACACCATGCGTAAGCGTCCTGGACAAACTACTTATTCGCGAGTCAACTATGAAAAGCGAGTCCATGTTTATTACGAAAAATACCCCTATGATTGGCGAAATTTACGATTGCCGAGAACTACGAAAAGCGAGGGACCACTGTATTACTAAATTTAAAAGGCGAAACTTTTCGTTTTTCCTTTTTGGGCTACCCCGCCTGAGTGGGAAATAGCTGGTGCGCTGAAAGAAATAATAATAATAATAATAATAATAATCTTTTTTTTCTATAAGTAATGGTACAACTTACACAGACCATAGTTGACATCAATGACATATTATATAGAAGGCCCCCTTTTTATGCAAAGCATTTCTTGCAATTTAGGTTAAATTTGTCCCCAGGATGCTACCCACACCAGTCTACTAACACCCAGGTACCTACTTAGTGCTAGGTGAACATAGGCAGCAGGTCACAATGTTTCCATCGTGTAAATTGCTCACCAGTCAGAGTGACATATTTCCACAGTGTAAGATTAACACTAGTTTAGTAAAATGATACTGACGGGGATATTGAGTCCCATGGCACGACCCATAGTGTAGGTGTGTTGCCTGGTGGTCATGTTGCTTCTAGTATTTCTTCCATCCTTGACTCTACCACCTGCCTCCGCTCAGTAGTTTGCCTGCACAACACCAAAAAAAATTTTTATTTCTTTATGTTGTACAAAATAATGTAGTTTAACATGTAATAAAAAAATTGGCAGACACAAAAGAAAGCCACTAGTAAAGTAATGCATTTCTGCCAAACCATAATATATATAAAATCCATAAAAACAGATGTACAACTTAAACTATGAAAATTTCTGAAGTATTAAGTATCTGTAAGTCATTAATTAAGTCTGGCCATAAGCCTTAGCATGATAGTGGCTCTTTATTCTGCAACTCATTATTGTAACTACAGAATCTCAATGTAAACTTACAAAAAAATAAAAATTGTATTGTATTTTACTGTTATTATTATTGGGGGGCTAATGGGGTTTAAATCCTATCGACTACATTAGTTATTAAAAGGGTACACGTAATCTTTTTACCACCAGACTTGAATACTTTAATATTGAAAATAGAGATTAAAGTAAGCTCATGTATATACACTGAGAGACACTTCTCGGTGTATATATCGTGTATTATTATTATTAAACTAAAACAGTTTAGGTCACATAGCACTTAGGGAATGGGAGGTAATTATGCTTGACCCCAAAGGGACGGGAGGGTGGTTTCCAGAACCTTGGATCCAGAGCTCTTGCCCAAGCATCGTGGCACCTTCCTTCCCTTGAATAGAGGAAAAAAACAAGAGAGGTGGAGATAATTACCTTACCAGCACCTGGATGGGGGCGGCTGCCCTGGGCGTCACCATGGGCGGGCAACAGGAGAGGTGGGGGGGGCAGTAGTTCACCTGAAGTTCACCTAAAATACCGCCCACTTCCTCCTCTCCAAACACCGCCCCCACCACCACCACCACGCCCACACGGTGACCTCGCATGAATGATGACACCCTGTATAAAAATAGGTCATCAAATCGCATCTGAATTCATGAAATAGTATTGGTTACTAAATTTACTTAAACACACAGATATGCTACAACACAGGAAAGATATACTTGGCCGAGAGATCACTGAATTAGAGCAAAAACTTAGGATGTCATAGCCTCATACCTCACAGAAGAAATAAAAAGGGAACAAAGGGCCATACAGGATATTGCAAGAAACCCAAAATATTTCTATTCCTACGCAAAATTCAAGCTAAGAACTACCTGTAGAATTGGACTACTACTGAGAGGAGACTCGTATACTGACGATGAAGAGGAAATGAGTGAAATCCTAAAAGAACAGTATGAGTCGGTGTTCAGCAACCCACTACATGAGTAATATTTTTCACTCCAGAAGGCCATGCAGACCAACTAACTGACATTAGAATTGTCTGCATCGCTCTTGGGCCGTGTAGACCCCCTTGCCTGACGCTCCTCAGTAACCTGACAGCAGTGGTACGGGGAGGTGTTGTTGTGTGTCTGTTGACACCGCTGGAAAATTACTGGTGTTAAGATGGCGGTTTGTCATCGCAGATGCATTAATACTATTGGTATTGAACTGCTTCGAGGTGCGATTACACCTAGTTCAGCTCAGATACTCTTACCCAAGATAATCAGGGAGACATATGGCATTCAAGACTGTGAATTGTATGGGGTAGCGTTGAATGGAGCGCATAGAATATTTGTGAAACTGCTTGCTGCGACAGTTTATGAATCGGTGGTTACGCGCTTTCAAGATGTGTGTTTTGACGTTATGCCTGCTGTGCGTGTGAGACTGGTGGACGTGTCTCGATATTATACCTGGATAAAGTTGCAGAATGTCCCCTTTGAGGCGAACGAAGCTGACATCAGAAACGTATTTGAGAAATATGGGACCGTGCATTCTGCCCAGCAGGGTAAGTGGTTGATGGGTGCCTACGAAGGTATACCGGAAGGAACTTTCAGCCTTAAAATGACGTTGCGGCAACCCATACCATCATACGTGTATCTTCAAGATTTAGGACACAGGTAATGGTTTTATATCTTGGACAACGGTGTACGTGTCGCATTTGTGGAGAGTATGACCACATAGCGGCGGCATTCAAGAACAGACGCGTGACCAAACCTATGCAAGAAGAGGTAGCCCCTGTCACACGTGGTGAAGGTGAGCATCGATCATCAGAGGAAGGGCGTGGTCGTTTGTGGAGTGAGATGGTGGAACAGGCTTTTCGAAATGAGAGTGAGTCCTCCCATCAGCTCCCTGCATCTGAGATTGGTACCCCGAAATGACATGTTAAATATAGGGGAGGAATTGGACGAAGTTTTAAAGACCTTGTCACCACCTGTGGTGGAAGCTCCGTCTACGAATGACGTAGCTGGAGACTTTTTGAGTCCAGATTGTAAACAATATGAGACTCAGCGGAATGACGACGAGACTGAGACATCAGGGGACTTCATACCTCACTGTAAAGTGGATGTTGAGGTACACCGTGAGGCTTCCTCAGACCTTGACATGGAGGATAAGAACATTACGAGGAAACGAGCAGCTGCATCAGATTCAGATGACGTACTGACGCCAGCACAGAGGACTGGGAAGAAAACTAAGAGGATGGGAGAGGGAAGGGATGGAGAGGGGGGGGGGTCATGTGGGACCCATCCCCAAGAAGGGAGGGAGAATGGGAAGGTACTGTAAAGAAAAACCCATAGAAATAACAATTCAAGTGGTTTAAAAACGAGAGGAGAAGAGGCAAGGGTGGAAAACATAACAGGCCTTAGGTGTATGACTGCTAATGTTAACGGTTTAAGTACTAGACTAAAGAGAGATTGGTTAAACAATTTTCTTAGCAAACATAGAGTTGATATGTTCCTTCAGGAACACAATTTCAAAGAGGGGGAAGTGTTGGAGGTTGCAGGTTATAAAGTACTGACCCTGCCAACTATCCGTTTGAAAGGTGGTGTGGGTCTTTTAATAAAAGAGACTAGACCGTTTGTATTGCAGAGATGTGAGGGGGGTGGGGGAAGGGTGCTGAGAGTGGATGGAACTTGGATGGGAAAGCGTGTATCTTGAGTAAGTGTGTACGCCCCTGCGGAGAATAGCACGAAGGTACGAAAGGATTTTGTGTGTGAGGACCTTGTTTATTTTTTGCGTGCACTTCCGGAAGTGGCGATAGTGGGGGGTGACTGGAACTGTGTCATCAGGGCGGCTGACGTCGAGCCCGAAGGGGCTGGGCATATGTCTGCACCTCTCAGAGATTTGTTGAGGGATGTTAAGTTACGTGATGCATTTGAGGGAGGGGTTTGGGAAACGGAACATACTTTTATCAGAAGGGGATATGCTGCAAGGTTGGACAGAGTGTATATTTCTCAAGGAGTAGTTGCAAAGTCTTTTAATACGGTCGAGACAGTCTTGTCAGATCATAGGGCAGTAGTAGTGGAGGTAGGGTGGGAGGGGATGGCGGAATTTTATCGGCCTTATTGGAAATTAAATATTAGTGTGTTAGGTGATGAGGAAGGTTTAGAGGGTTTTTCTATGCTGTGGAAAGAGCTTTCAAGGGAAGCTCAGGAGGTAGAAGACATTGTAACGTGGTGGGACTCGGCAGCAAAAGAAAGGATAAAATCCTTTTACGTTAGGGAGGGTAAACGTATAAACACTTTAAAATATGGACTAGTGAATTATTTAGAGGATCGATTAAGAGATTGTTATGGGCAGGGAAAGGTTGGTGGTGTTTACCCCATGGACGAGATTGTAGACATAAAAGAGAGCTTGCGAACATTGCATAATGAGCGGTTTCAAGCGGTGCGGGTGCAAGCAGGATTAGAAGAAGTTTTGTGGGGAGACAAGCCATCCGCGTGTGTGTTGCGGCAGCAAAAGCAAAAGCAGTCGCTGATGGCAATCCCGAGCTTGGAGGTACATGAGACGATGGGAATCCATAGAGCAGGTCAAGTGATAAGAAACACGAAAGCTATGAGTGCATATGCGGATATGTGGTATAGAAAACACTGGACTAGTAGTGATGTGGATGAAGTGGAATTAAATAGGGTGTGCACCTATGCCAAATGCAATTTGGGTCATAGTGATAGGAAGGCTTTGGGTGGGGATATTACTGAGGAGGAAATTGAAATTGCTTTACACGGAATGAGAAAGGGCAAAGCCCCAGGTATTGATGGTTTACCGGTGGAATTTTATTTACAGCACTGGGCGTTGATTGGGAAGTTCATGGTAAGATTATTAAATTGTATGAAGGAGAAGGGTACGTTAGGGAATAAGCAGAATACAGCAATTGTGGTGCTGGTCCCGAAAGGCAAAGGGCAGCCAGACCTTGGGAAGTATAGGGCAATATCGTTGCTCTGTGCAGACTATAAGGTTTTCGCTAAAATTTTGGGTAATAGGGTGAAATGCGTGGTTGGGGAGGGTTGTTTTCACCATCGCAGTTTGGGTTGCTGGGCAGGTCGATGTTAGAAGGTCACGGTATTTTAAGAAGTTTTGTGGAGTCAAGGGGGGGGGGAGGGGGCGGCTTTACTGGCCTTAGACTGGCGAGCCGCCTATGATAGAGTGGAAAGAGGTGCACTGCAGAGTATACTTAGGAGACAGGGTTACGGTGAAGAAATAGTTGGATGGGTAAACACGCTGTATAAGGGAGCAAAGATGAGAGTACAAATAAATGGGTGTATGGGGACGGACTTTGAGATGGGTAGAGGTTTACGACAAGGGTGCCCTATGTCACAGATCTTATTCGCATGTTTTCAGGATCCCTTTTACAGGATGGTTGAGAGCACAGTCAATTCCCGGGGTGAGGGGGGTAGGGGTAGGGAGATGTTGGCCAGCATTAATAGGTTATATGGATGACACGACTGTTTTGGTGTGTGAACGGATGTCTATGAAAGTGTTGGAAGATGTACGTGTGTTTGAACAAGCCACGGGTATGAAGGTAAATAGTGAAAAGTCAATGATCATGGGGTTCGGTACCTGAAAGGGGAGGAATGGTGACGTAACGGGGTTTAAACTACTGCGATGTCTTTAAAAGATTTTGGTAATATTTATAGAACGATTTGGATGGGGCAGGGGGAGGAAAATTCAGAAAGGATTTTGGGAAAAGGTCTTTGGGTCGTCGGGGTGTTTTGGGGCCCCCCACACCACTTGGCCCAACGTGTGATCTTTTGTTAACGTTTTATTGTATAGAAGGTGGGCACGTTGCGGGTGTATTCCCATTACAGGGGCGCGATCAATGGGTATTGAGACGGTATTTACCTTTTTGTGGGGGCGAGGGGTATTGGGTTTAAAAAGTGAGGTTTTATGTTTCCCGTCCCTCGAGGGTTTGCGATTGTTGGACTTAAAGCGTAGGGTAAAATGTTTTTTTTTAAATGGGAGGTTTGGCGTGTGGGTGGATGGGGGAAATTGGAAAAAGGGATAATGGGTTAAAAAGTGGTATGGGGGGAAAGGAAAAGGGGGGGGAAATTTTTTGATGGTAAGGGAACGGAAAAACATTGCTAAGGGTTTTAAGTAGGTTACTGGGGGTACGTGCGCAGCTCCAGTAAAGGGATGTTCCCCCTTACTCGTGGGAAAAAAATTTTTGGCTCAGATTTTGTAAGCGAAATTACGGGCCAGGGTGCGTGAAGTCTTTCCCTTTTTTTTCATGGTTTTATTGCCGTCGGGGGAATACTACAAACCAAAAGTCGTGGGAAGGGGGCGGGTGTGGGTTTTTTGGGGAAGACACGGCTTTTATGTTGTCTATTTTTTCGAAGGGTTTTAAAATGTCAGGGTTTTTTAGGTAGGGGTATGGGAAGGGGGGGGGGAGAGGGTCAGGCCTGCGCGCGTTATTTCTCGACATCGGGGATTAGACCAGGAAAATTAGACGAGCTTTAGATTTTAAATTTTCGGGATTTTCATTTATATTTTGTGGGTAATGAGGGGGAAAGGGGGGTGGGTAAAGGCATGTCCTTGCATTAACGTTTTACATACAAGTGAGGGAAAAGGGAATTTTATGGGATAGGTGGGATAAGGGGGTTTTTCGGGGTTAAAAAAGGCTAAATTGAAAGCCTTGTGAATTTGTGAATAATTTACGGGGATGTCGGTAAGTTTCCATGTAGGTCAGTGGGGAAAGCTGGCTGTCTCTTGGGGGAAAATGTAGTTGCGTGCATATGAGATTTGGGGTGGATGTATTCTAGTTGTTTGGGTGTTGTTTTTGTTGATTCTGGAGTTAAGGTTATTACATGCCTTTTGTGTACAGAATGACAGTGGCCTTTTACAGTTTTTTGGGGTTTTTTGAAACTTCCTTTTGTGTAAAAACTCGTTTTTTTTTGAAAATTTTTAGTTTTTGGTTTTGTTGTGTATTATATCCAATATTTGGGTTTACAAACCCCTATTAATATATATATATATATATATATATATATATAAAAATATATAAATATATATATATAATTATATATATAATATATATATATTTAAAAAATAATATTTTTTTAATATATTATCATTTTTTAAAAATTTTTAAAATTTAAAATTAATTTTAAAGATGAAAATACATAGATTCTTCATAACAAGGAGAAAGAAATGCACCATACAAAAAAAATTCTAGATCCAACAAATTTGGGGTTAACTGTCCGGGGGCCCCAACCACATAAGGAACTTTTCCGAGGGAATTACAAATTAACTTCAAACCCAAAAACTGTGGGACCCAAGTAAACCCAAAACCAACCGATATAACGGGGGTTTTAAACCGACCCCAAAAATTATTTAAACAGATTAAAATCTGGCCTCTTTATACAAGGCTTATCCCTAAAAAAAAATAATGTAAAATAGAAGAAAAAGGCGCCCCCAGCGACAAAAGAATAACAGAGGGCTAAAAATTTAAATTATCAAACTAGGGGACCCCGGTCCAAAAATAAACTGAAAAAAAATTTAAGCAAAAGAACCTTTAGACAGGGAAACGGGGAAGAAATAAAAGCCAAAAAAAGGGAAAGAAACCCAAAAAAACCCTTTTCCCTTCCCAAACAAAAGAAACAAGAGGGGCCCCCAAAAAAAGGGGCTTTCAAATCGAAAGGGAAATGGGGGAACCCAAATCCCAAATACTAGTTTTTTAGAAACCCAAACCAAAAGCCAAGATCAAAAAATTTTTTTTAAAGGGCCACAAAATTTGAAACACAAGCCTATCCCAAAGTTACCTACGCAAAAATGACTTCGAAAGCGATTTTAAGCAGCCCACAAAATTCCCAAGGGCCAGATATGGAACCTTGTTCATTCAAGAACTCAATAGTCCAACAGAGTTTAAAGTCCGAGGCGCTACGGTGAAAAAACTCGTTTCCACAAGGCACGTACTCGCTCCCATCTTGTTCCTCATCCTCATATCCGACATAGACAAGGATGTCAGCCACAGCACCATGTCTTCCTTTGCAGATGACACCCGAATCTGCATGACAGTGTCTTCCATTGCAGACACTGCAAGGCTCCAGGCGGACATCAACCAAATTTTTCAGTGGGCTGCAGAAAACAATATGAAGTTCAACGATGAGAAATTTCAATTACTCATATATGGTAAACATGAGGAATTAAATCTTCATCAGAGTACAAAACAAATTCTGGCCACAAAATAGAGCGAAACACCAACGTCAAAGACCTGGGAGTGATTATGTCGGAGGATTTCACCTTCAAGGACCATAACATTGTATCAATCGCATCTGCTAGAAAAATGACAGGATGGATAATGAGAACCTTCAAAACTAGGAGGCCAAGCCCATGATGACACTCTTCAGGTCACTTGTTCTATCTAGGCTGAAATATTGCTGCACACTAACTGCACCTTTCAAGGCAGGTGAAATTGCCGACCTAGAAAATGTACAGAGAACTTTCACAGCGCGCATAACGGAGATAAAACACCTCAATTACTGGGGAGCGCTTGAGGTTCCTAACCTGTATTCCCTGGAACGCAGGAGGGAGAGATACATGATTATAACACCTGGAAAATCCTAGAGGGACTAGTACCGAACTTTGCACACGAAAATCACTCCACTACAAAAGCAAAAGACTTGGCAGACGATGCATCCATCCCCCCAATGAAAAGC
Source organism: Cherax quadricarinatus (assembly GCF_026875155.1). Taxonomy (NCBI): domain Eukaryota; kingdom Metazoa; phylum Arthropoda; class Malacostraca; order Decapoda; family Parastacidae; genus Cherax; species Cherax quadricarinatus. The sequence goes on from NC_069413.1 coordinate 4,909,991, forward strand.
AGGGGTGTCACTAGCACGTTAAGAGACCATACAATAAGTGTCAGGGGCCCGAGACTGTTCAACTGCCTCTCATCACACATAAGGGAGATTACCAACAGACCCCTGGCAGTCTTCAAGCTGGCACTGGACAAGCACCTAAAGTCAGTTCCTGATCAGCCGGGCTGTGGCTCGTACGTTGGTTTGCGTGCAGCCAGCAGCAACAGCCTGGTTGATCAGGCTCTGATCCACCAGGAGGCCTGGTCACAGACCGGGCCGCGGGGGCGTTGACCCCCGGAACTCCTCCAGGTAAACTCCAGGTAAAACTCCTGTTACTCTTCAATCTAGTCTGCGAGTCACCAAAGTATTAAAGGGATATAACACGTGTACAATACCCTGAGTCGACCAAATTTATCCTATAAATATTTCGTAATGTTGTAATTTTTGTTTGTGATTCAAACGTATTTCATAGGTATCAAGATTGAACACATAGAATGGATGGAAATTGCTGACGATTAATATGATCGTCAATTTATATAATATTTATTATGTTAATGAATTTGTGTTAGAGTAAATCATTGAATTTGTGTCTAAGTTTGAATTTATATAAACAATTGTATATTTTGTATGCAAATTACATAAACTATTGTTTAATCATTAATGTAACATGTTTGTATGATGTGAATGTAACTTATAATGGGTTTACTGGGGTTTCCACCAGAGTTATATTTGTTGCGCAGTTATATCTTTTGGTATTGTGTGTGTTTAGTGAAACGTACGTATGTGTTTTATGGTGTGTTTTTCGTATAAATCTATTCGTATTAGTTACAAAGTTTTTTTTCTGGTATTTATGGTGTGAATCTTGGTGTACTCTATAGAATATGTATGGTGATGCTATTTAATTTTTAAGCAGCCTTGTATTTATGATGTTTTAAATAAAATATAAATAAAAAAAAACTGACATTAGACAAATCCCAGTTTTCGAAAAAGAAATGGAAAACATGCCCTCTAACTCAGCACTTGGACCAGATTCATGGAATGTTCTGTTTATAAAGAAGTGCAGAGTACCACTACCACGAGCCTTCAGTATTCTTTGGAGAAAGAGCTTAGATCTAGATTGTTGCATGCAAAGAGTATGTACCCTTTATTCGGAGCATGTGAACACATTCATAAAAGGCTACACTCCCCAACCAGCAAACCAGGTTCGCTAAGGGTTTGATGATTTCGGGGCCCCATCGTCAAATCAGCACCTAGGTTCAGCCAATCATATTGTGGAACTGGCAATTATGAAGGTGACGTGGATACCACTCACATTCTCACCCTTGTCATTTTCACCCAGCTGCTGGTTGAACACAGTTGTCCATTCTGTCTCCAGGCTGTGTTTTTGCCTTTTGTTTTACCGTGATTGTACACATATTTCCAACTGTATATAGTGTACATACTTGTAAATACTTATAATCGCATCTGGTGAAGGAAAATATAATTCAAAGTCATTCAACTGTGTTTGTTCTGCTACTTGCTCCCATTTACACCCAGGATAACAGGCCTTATTGTTCCTGGGTTGTAAAATGGGTATCCTGTCCGGGAGCTGCAGTTTAGAGCTGGACTTAGAGCAGGAGTTTGAGGCTAATTTGAAGCTGAAGCAGGAACATCGTATAGCTTGCTGTCTGGCATTGCGTCAGTTTTGCCAACGCTTTACGAAGCTTTGCGTGTCAGCTTTGCATTTTTCTTTCTTATGGTCAGCCTGCTACTGTGTGATCGTTGACAGCTTGCTATTTTGGCGTGCCACTTGTGCTCGCTTCGCTATGGTCAGTCTTGCTGTTGTGTGAATATTTTGCAGTTGGCTTTGCCATTGCATATCAGCCTTGCTATTGTATGTGCGTATTCTGCATTCGGCTTTGTGTCACCCTTATCGTGGAGTATTCTGCAGTCGTACTGTGCATAGCTGAGCGTGTATTGCCCAAAAAGCAGTTACGTTGGGGTATAACCGAATTGGACGAGTCAGACGTGTCTGAATACACTTTAGTAAACTTGCCAAAGTTTTCTCTACAGCGTTGTTGGCAAATTGCTTGTTCCATTGGCACTTATTACGAATGCACTCTCACAGCTGCGCAGCTGTGAGAGAAGAGATGGCACATCAAACTCCTCCCTCTACGGGAGCCAGGAATAAAACCCCGATGTTCTTGCAGGAGGAAAACGAAACATCACCTGAGCAAAACCGTCAGTCTCGTGCGACAGGGTTGTCTGAAGGTGAATCAATTGCATTGGCACTTGAGTTGGCGAAAATCAATCTTGAGCAGACTAGGGAACAACACTTATATGACAGGGAAGAATTTGATAGGGAAAAAGAAAGGAGGCAGTTTTCTCAAGTTGTAAATGCTTTTAGTTTACAAAAAGCAGTACATCTGGTTTCTCATTGAGGCAGAACCTGAACAATTTTTCGAAACTTTCGAAAATCAGGCTTGAGCCTTGAGGTGGCCTGAACAGCATTGGGTGGCTTTGGTGCATGCAGCTTTTCTTGGTAAGGCACAAAAATTTACATCAGTGTTAATGACACTGATTTCAGTAATTATCAGGTGGTGAAGACCACAGTTCTTGGAGCGCATCAGTGTCGAGGTTGGGAGACTACTCCCGTCTTCGCATTGGCCACACTCGTCTTACGGGTATCTCATGGAGAGGCACCCTATTCCTGTCTGTGAGAAATGTCAAGTTCCATTATCTGTTAGCCACATTCTGTTGGACTGCCCACTCTATCAACGAGCATGCAGAATTTACCTTCAACGTCATCTCCGCTCTGCTGCCCTTTCCTTGCCTTCCCTTCTTGGTGACGGACCCTCCTTGAATCCAGACTCTCTCATTGCCTTTTTGACAGCAACTGATTTACTATGCAAACTCTTATGATGATGATGTCTCTGGCACTCTTCTCAGCCCTTTCCACCTTAATCTCTAGCTACCCTCTACCCCTGCACTGTCCACTGCCCCACAACACTTCATAACCTAATAATCATCTCTTTCCCTCTTGCTACCCATTACCCCTGCATCCTTCCCTGCCCTACTGCACTGTATAACCCTTGTGGTTTAGCCTTCTTTCTGATTAAATAATAATCATGGAGTGTATCAATGTATCCCTGCTAAGTATAGGAAGACATTCAAGTTAGGCAGACGACAGCTTGGTCAATCATTTGTGGACTTTGTTCGACAGCAGACCAAAGTTTTTACCAAGTGGTGTCGCAACCTTCGATGAGTTAATTCAACTCATCTTAGTGGATAACCTGCTGGAGTCTGTGGGACCAGAGGTTAGTCTTTCTGCAGGACCGTGTCTTAACCACTGCACTGGAGGCAGCCAGGTTGGCTGATACTTTTGAAACCAACTGCTCCTTGTCCAAGCAGTCCCATCTCTTTTCAACAGCCTGGCATGAACAGAGATCATCAACAGTGGCGGTGGAAGCCTAGTCCTGAGCCTTCTCGAGGTGGGGTGTTGTATGCAAAGAGTGTATACCCTTTATTTGGAGCATGTGAATATGCTCATAAAAGGCTACCTCCCAACGAGCAAACCAGGTCGCTAAGGGTTTGATGATTTCAGGGCCCCATCGTCAAATCAGCACCTAGGTTCAGCCAATCATATTGTGAAACTGGCAATTGTGAAGGTGACGTGCATACCACTCACATTCTCACCCTTGTCATTTTCACCCAGCTGCTGGTTGAACACAGTTGTCCATTCTGTCTCCAGGCTGTGTCTTTGCCTTTTTGCTTTACCGTGATGTACACATATATTTACAACTGTATATAGTGTACATACTTCTAAATACTTATAATCGCATCTGATGAAGGAAAATATAATTCGAAGTAATTCAGCTGTTTGTTCTGCTCTTTGCTCCCATTTGCACCCAGGATCAGGGCCGGATTACCTCATAGGCAAACTAGGCATTTGCCTAGGGCCCCATGCATTTGGGGGCCCCGTGGTCCAAGGGGTTCAGGGGCTCATCCAAGACTGCGCACATGGTGCAAGTGCAAAGGGGTCCCTACCTAAAAAGTTCAAGTGTTTGGAGAGTAAAATTGATTTTTAAAAATTAATCAAAACAAAAATAAAAAATGAAATAAATAAAATAAAAATAAATAAACCTAACCATAGATGGCAACACTCAACACGCCTTTGTTTACATCAGAACAGCTGTGTTTTCCCGCTAATGGGTGAGTATGGGAGATTCCTCTCCAATTTTCTGTAGTAATTACACGTTATCTAGACTTGTACTGTGAACAAATTAACTGAAGTGTTGTTGATAGACATTGATGTGTATGGATAAATGTTTGTTTTCGCCTCTAAATGTTAAGGGAGTACCTGATAGGGTTACTTGACCAGTAAAGATGCATGGACCAGTAAAAGACACATTTTTGGTAAAAATACTATAAAGAAAAACCTAAAAACGCAAACTGACTTCCGTTTGTGGGTTTTAAAAGCACTTTGTCCTGTCTTTAAGTCTTCATCATTTCAATAACAGATTCTCAATTGATTGATGTTCTACATCACTTCCGTCGCAAATGCTTAGTTTTCAAGTTGCGACGGAAGTGATGTAGAACATCAATTAATTTACTACATATTCCCAGAAACACATAAGCCACATCAGAAAATCGTTGGTTGGGTGAAACTGAAAATTGTCCCTGCATTCTTTAATTCTCATGTCCTTATCTATGGTGGTAGGCCATATATCATGCAAAACATAATGATTAGTTTAGTTATGAAAATGGTAATATAAATACCATTGTGCATTGTTCTTGGACTCAGTATGATTTCTGTTTAAGTAAATTGGAGATCAAGGAGGATGAATTAGTAAAATATTCGTAGCCCAAATCACTAACCTAATTTATGGTAAAAGTTCTGTATATGACTCCTTTCTGGTAACGTTTTGAATTTTTAGATGCGCAGCCAGAGGAAAGGGGGCTACAAGGGCCATATCCCCCCAATTGACAAAAAAAAAATTAATAATAATTAAAAAATTAATAATTGATAATGAAAAATTTGTATTTGCATGATTACAGACAGTGATACATCCTCATTATGGCATCTCGTGAACGTGATGTTGGACGTTCTTATGCGAGTGGGTCACAGAAAAGAAAGAAGAAAATTCAAGAAGAAGAACAGAAAAAGAAAGATGTAGGAAGCTGCAGAAAGATCACAGACATGCTCACGAAAACAGTTTCTGATGTTACCAGTACAGTTGAATCTGCAGATGTCAGATCATACAGGAAGCCCTCCCTCCATTATTTCTCAGCCAGCATCTACTTCTTTTGTGTCTCCTCTCAATGTCTCAACGGACATTTCATCCACAGGATTTGTCTTAAAAGATCCTGCCTCATGGCCAAATGTAATCCCAGATTCTCTACGTAATGCTTTCATTGAAGAAAACTTCAGTCAAACTCTGAACATTGACTTTAGGAAATCAGTAAGGATTTATGATGATGGAAGTCGTCGTTGTTTAAAGTCATCTATGTTTTATAGGAAGCTTGCAAATTCAGAAAATGTGAAAAGATCATGGATGGTATACTCTGAAAGCTCAGGAAAAGTGTACTGTTCAGCATGCAAGCTATTTTTCTACAAATAAAATACCTTCACACAGGGTTCAATGACTGGAAAAATTCCAAGCGTTTCGAGGAACATGAAAACAGCACCACTCACAGGAGCTGCATTTTAGCCAGTGTATTTCGTGCACAGAAAAAAGGCTTATTGGATTGTCATTTGGAAAATCAAACTGAAAAAGAGCGCACTTATTGGAGAAAAGTCTAGAAAGAGTTGTTGCTGTTGTAAAATTCTTAGCTCTAAGAGGACTTGCTTTCCGTGGGAAAATGAGGATTTTGGTTCAGAAAACAATGGCAATTCCTAGGGATCATAGAACTGTTAGCACAATTCGATCCATTCTTAGCAAATCATGTGTCACGCCTTGGGAATGCAGGAAGAGGCACTGTATCTTACACGTCATCTACTATATGCAATGAATTTATTGAACTGATGACTAAGAAAGGGTTTTCAGTAACATCATAGCAGCTGTGAAAACTGCAAAATACTCTGCAATAAGTGTAGATTCAACACCAGATATTTCACATACAGATCAATTGACATTCATTGTTCGCTTTGTCGACTCCACTGGTAAGCCTGTAGAGCGCTTTATAAAATTCATTCCTCTTTTAGGCCATGATGGAGAAACAATGATGAATGTAGTACTGGATACTCTGCTTGAACATGATCTCTCTATTATGGATTGCCGTGGCCAGAGCTACGACAATGCATGTAACATGTCGGGTAAATATAATGGATTGCAAGCCCGTATCAAGCAAATCAACCCACTTGCTGAAGATGTGCCCTGCTCAACACATTCTCTTAATCTTGTTGGGTCATGTGCTGCGGAGTGTTGTGTCGCTGCAGTTTCATTTTTTGGACTTTTACAAGCACTCTTTAATTTTTTCTCTGCTTCAACGCATCGGTGGAGTATACTCAAGTCAACCATTCATGGAGATGTCATCAAATCATTATCAACAACAAGGTGGTCAGCGCAGCATGATGCAACACATGCTTTGAAAGACAGCTTTGCTGAAATACGTTCTGCTTTGATCCAAATAGCATAGGATGAAGACCAGACAGCAACTACAAGAAGCGAAGCAGCCAGCTTAGCATCAAAATTGGAAGATTTTGAATTGGCCTTACTCTGTGTGCTCTGGGACTGTATACTGGAACGGTTAAATGCCACGAACAAGACACTTCAGAAAATTTAAATTGAAATGGCTACTTGTGCTAACCTCTATGCAGGCTTAGTGGAATTTGTAAGCTCATTTCGCAATGATGAAGCTTTTGAAATGTTTGAAGAGAAAGCTAAACTGCTGGTGAAAGACTACAGTTACCGGGCTGATCATCAGCTGTCAAGAAGAGGAAAACGCAATTTTGAAGAGCCAGACAATGAAATTGTGTTGCTACCAAGGCAGAAATGTAAGACAGCTACATAAATTGTCATTCTGGATTCACTGATTACAGAATTGGTGAAAAGAAAAGAAATCTACCAGAATCTCAATGACAAGTTTGGATTTATGTTCAAAATTACTACTATGCCAGATGCAGAATTGAGAGAAGCTGCAATAAAGTTGCAACAACACCTTTCAGCAGATGTTCAGGACACATTTGTTGAAGAAATAGTTCATTTTTCTGGGTATATGAATCAGATTAAAGCTCCACCTGAAAAATGTGCGCCCTCAGCTGCTTTGAAACATTTAAGAAATGCAGGTATCTCAGAAACCTTCCCTAATGTTGACATAGTGTTTTCGCCTTTACCTAACACTTCCAGCTACTAACTGTGAAGGAGAACGTTCATTTTCTGTTTTGAAAAGAGTGAAAAACCAGCTCCTTCAACAATGAGCCAAGACAAATTGTGTAACCTAGCCTTGTTGACCATTGAGTCTGATCTAACAAGAAATATTGATTTTCAGAATATAATTGATGATTTTGCCAATATGAAATCCAGAAAAAAGTTTATTTAAGAAGTGCCTGTGAATATAAACAATTCTTTACTTTCTTGAGTTTATATGATTTGATAGTCTTGTGCATGATGCAATGATAACAATAATGGTCAGTGATTTATAAAAGGGGAATAATAGTGATGTAGTGGTTATGCTGAATATAATAGGTACATGATGTCACTACTTTAATAGCCTAATCTAGTAATACTATTCTCTTTAAAATGCATGATTTAACAAGATAGTTATAATGGCTGTTGGTAAATGGTTTTGGTTGTCTTGATGTACTTTCCCTATTAAATTTAATCTAAATAGCCAGAATGTATTTAATTAGACCTTAAACAGGCTCACACCGACCCCCCCCCCCCACCCCCAAGCTGGAAAGGGTCGCTTCGCTTACCCGTAACTCAAAGGGGCCCCGCCAATCTGAATAGCCTAGGGCCCGGAGACTTCTTAATCCGGCCCTACCCAGGATAACAGGCTTTATTGTTCCTGGGTTGTAATATAGGTGAAATATCGGAGCCCTTAAAGAGTGCAGACATAGCTCCTTTGCATAAGGGAGGTAGTAGAGTACTAGCTGAAAATTACAGACCAATAGCCCTAACTTCTCACATCGTACCCCTCAAGGAAGGTTCCTTGATATTGGTGAGGGGCTCTTGATTTAGGGAATTGGATCTGTGCTCCAGTTCCCCGAATTAAGCCTGAATGCCTTCCACATCCCCCCCCCAGGCGCTGTATAATCCTCCGGGTTTAGCGCTTCCCCCTTGATTATAATAATAATAATTCTCACATCGTAAAAATCTTCGAAAGAGTGATGAGACGGCAGATTACAAATTTCATGGACCAGCATAACCCGAACCAGCTTGGTTTTAGAGCAGGACGATCATGCCTGTCACAGCTGCTGAACCATTATGACAGAATTACGGAGGCATTGGAAGACGACCAAAACGCATATGTGATTTACACAAGCTTTGCGAAGGTGTTTGACAAATGCGATCATCGAGTGACAGCGCACAAAATGAAAGTCCATGGGCATTACGGGGAAGGTAGGCAGATGGATTTTCGGGTTCCTAACACACACAACACAAAAAGTAATAACGAACAGGGCAATACCCAGCAACAGCGAGGTCAAAAGCTCAGTGCCCCAATGTGCTGTCCTGGCACCTCTGCTGTTTCTCATCCTCATAGCAGACATAGACAAAAACACCCGGCACACTTTTGAATCATCATTTGCAGATGACACTAAGAAAAGCATGAAAGTCACTACGGTAGAGGCCACTGAAAAAGTACAGGAAGATATAAACAGGGTTGTCCGGTGGGCAGTGGAGAAAAACATGACGTCCAGTGGTGATACGTTCAGCTGCTTAGATATGGAAAAGAATGAACTCGAAAGGAACACTATACATACAAAACTCAAGAGGGTCACCAAATAGAATGTAAGAAACGCGCAAAAGACCTGGAAATAATTGTTAGCGGACCTTTAATAATAATATAATATCTTTATTTCTACAAGTACATGTACAAGATATACAGGCCTAGCTGACATCAATGACATACTATTGTGAACATCAAAATGGTATACAATACCGACAGGTTGGTAGGTAAGACACATAGGCAACAGTTAGGCAACTTTATTCCGAAACGTTTCGCCTACACAGTAGGCTTCTTCAGTCGAATACAGAAAGTAGGCAGGAACAGTAGAGATGTGAAGACGATGTAATCAGTCCATCTTCAAGGGTGATGGACTGATTACATAGTCTTCACATCTCTACTGTTCCTGCCTACTTTCTGTATTCGACTGAAGAAGCCTACTGTGTAGGCGAAACGTTTCGGAATAAAGTTGCCTAACTGTTGCCTATGTGTCTTACCCACATACTATTGTATAGAAATCCCCTTGTTATGCTGAGCATTTCGGGCAAATTAGGTCAGTTTTGTCCCAGGATGCGACCCACACCAGTCGACTAACACCCAGGTACCCATTTTATACTGATGGGTGAACATGGACAGCAGGTGTCTTATGGAAACACGTCCTAATGTTTTCCAGCCATACCGGGGATTCGATCTCCGGACCTCAGAGTGTGCTAGCGATCACGACACGATAGCCAGGAAGATGACAGGGTGGGTATTGAGAACTTTCAAAACAAGGGAAATAATGCCGATGGTGACACTCTTCAAATCGCTAGTGCTCCGATATTTCTCCCTCAGGAGAAATATCGGAGCTGGAACAAATACAGAGATCGTTTACGGCCGACCTAAACTACTGGGAACGCCTGCAGGTCTTGAACATGTATTTAATGGAGCGGAGGAGAGAGATACATGATATATACCTGGAAAATACTCGAGGGCCTGGTCCCAAATCTGCACACTGCCATAACATACTGGAGTGAGAGATATGGGAGGTATGTGTACTCATTTATATTTTTTTTTTGTGTGTGTGTGTGTGTGACCCTATAATTAATATTTGCACCAATAACTCAATACAGTTGTGACCGGGTGTGGATGTGTGAATTGCTCATTACTCTATATATTTGTTCATGATTGTAGCCATGTATAAACATAAGTAAGTAACTTTACTTACAGGATCATTACCTTTGTAACTTGTGAGTTCATTACCTTTGTACCTAGTTCAGCTATCAAAACTTTGGGGGCCCTGGACCCATTATGCACCTCTGTAATCTGTAAATACCTTTGTAACTTGTCATGATTGTGACCAGATCAACCTGGAGTTCATTACCTTTGTAACTTGTTCAGCTATCAAAACTTTGGGGTCCAGTCCCTGGACCCATTATGTACCTCTATAATCTTTTGGCTACCGCCCGCAGGATGGGTATGGGTGCATAATAAACATACTAAACTAACTAAAGGAGGAAGTGTAAAATATAAACCCAGTGAGCAGCAGAGGTGCGGTGTTTACCTGGAGAGAGTTCCGGGGGTCAACGCCCCCGCGGCCCGGTCTGTGACCAGGCCTCCTGGTGGATCAGAGCCTGATCAACCAGGCTGTTGCTGCTGGCTGCACGCAAACCAACATACGAGCCACAGCCCGGCTGGTCAGGAACCGATTTTAGGTGCTTGTCCAGTGCCAGCTTGAAGACTGCCAGGGGTCTGTTGGTAATCCCCTTATGTATGCTGGGAGGCAGTTGAACAGTCTCGGGCCCCTGACACTTATTGTATGGTCTCTTAACGTGCTAGTGACACCCCTGCTTTTCATTGGGGGGATGTTGCATCGTCTGCCAAGTCTTTTGCTTTCGACAATAAGGGAACACTGTATCAACATCCAGGGTCCCAGACTATTCAATATCTTACCAGAAGATAACAGAAACATGGTTGAACAAGTGTAGAAGCCTTCAAGAGGAAACTGGACAAGTATCTTCACCAGGTAAACTCCAGGTGCCAGATTAACCAGGCTGTGATGGATATGTGGGGCAGTGGGCCTCCAGCAGCAACAGCCTGATTGACCAGGCAAGCACCAGACGAGCCGGCCATGGCCGGGCTCAGAGAGTAGATTAACTCTCGAAACTCTTCAAAAGGTATACAAGGGTATTGGATTAT
>NC_069413.1:4921512-4956778 GCF_026875155.1 Cherax quadricarinatus
TAATCCTCCATATTTTTTTTCAAAATTATAAATAAACACGTACATAACATAAAAAAAATGTAAAACACCCCACAATAAATAAAAAAACATAAATATAAATGGGGGAGCCTGGTTTGTTTACTAACTCTGCGCCTTTTACCTCTCATGTTCTTCTTTCTCCCCTCATTTATTTTTTTTATCTCATTACTTACCCCTGACCCTACTTAAACTCAAATATTTTAAGGTATAATGGTAAACTGTATATACTTTTTATCGCTCTGGGATGCAAAATTCATAGAATAGTAGTGTGGGGGGGGCCTGGTGAGGTACCTGCAAATTACAAAATACCACACTTTTTTCTTACAATAAATACTACTTGTTCACCCTAGATTAAGACTATAAATATTTTTAAGGTAAGAATGAGTCATATTGTGTATTTTATTTTTTTATTGTTTTTTGATCCTGGTTCATTGTAACAAAATTGTAGTGTAAATTGTTATCTTTTTTGATGTTTTGTAAGTGGAAAAAAGGGTGTTCCACTTTAGGGGCGGTTTCCGCTTTAGGGCGGAGCCTGGAACCAAACCCGCCGTAAAAGGGGGGCCTTCTGTACTACTGGTAACAGAAAGGCAATCAGGAAGCTGTTGTTGCGAAAGGTGCAAGTATTTTTTCAAAACGGAGACCACAAATAATTAAAGGGGTGGACGTTATTGGTATAATAACGAAAAACAATTATCAGGGATATTTTTTCTCAGTCTAAAATTTTGAAAAGGCAAGGCTTGCATGACGATCTCTTTAGAAAATGCCTCAAATAGTGATGTTTTGATGAATTTAAGGCCAAAAAGGGCTGGTGAGAGATTTAAAATCATAGTGGCATCACAGGTTTTGGAAGGCAGGGGAGGCTGCTGTTCAGACAAAAAAAACGGCTGAAAAAATATGAAGGGCTTTATGGAATACATAGAGACTGAAAACTTAAAACCTGAACAAGCGTTGAATTGTGACGAAACAGGCCTGTTTTGAAAGAAAATGCCAAACAGGACCTACATTACTCAGGAGGAAAAGGCACTCCCAGGACATAAGCCTATGAAAGACAGGCTAACATTAATGTTGTGTAGTAATGCTAGTGGTGATTGCAAAGTGAAGCCTTTATTGGTGTATCACTCTGAAACTCCCAGTGTGTTCAAGGAAAATAATATCGTCAAGGGTAATTTGTGTGTGCTGTGGAGATTCAAACAGTAAGGCATGGGTCGCTAGGGAATTTTTCTTGGGCTGGTTTTATGGTGTGTTTGGCTCCACTGTGACAAAATACCTCCAGGAAAAGAAATTGTCACTCAAGTGCCTCCTGGTAATGGACAATGCTCCTGCTCATCCTCACAACTTGCAAGAGGAAATTGCAGGGTAGTTTGGTTTTGTTAAAGTTAAATTTTTGCCTCCTAATACAACCCCTCTCATCCAGCCCATGGACCAGCAGGTCATTTCAAACTTCAAAAAAACTACACAAAAGCAATGTTGCAAAAGTGCTTTGAAGTGACCTCAGACACTCAGTTGACCCTAAGAGAGTTTTGGAAAGATGACTTCAACATCCTCAGTTGCATAAACCTTATAGGTAAGGCTTGGGAGGGAGTGACTACCAGGACTTTGAACTCTGCTTGGAGGAAACTGTGGCCACAATGTGTATAAGAGAGAGATTTTGAAGGGTTTGGGGCTAACCCTCAGGAGCCTATGCCAGCAGTGGAAGCTATTGTGCCATTGGGGAAGTCCTCGGGGTTGGAGGTTTGTGGCGAGGATGTGGAAGAGTTGGTGCAGAACGATGAGGAAGAACTAACCACTGCAGACCTGCAAGAGCTTCAGTTGCAACAGCAACAGATCACATCTCAGGAATGTTCTTCAGGGCAGGAGGAAGAGAGACGGAGGAAGATGGCTTCGTCAAGGATTAGGGAAATGTGTTCAATGCTTACAAAGGTGCAAGCATTTTTAGATGAATTTTATCCTGTCATAGAAGTTGCAAGCCATATTGGCAACATGTACAATAACACTTGTGTCCCATTTTAGGGAAATCCTAAGGGCACATGAGAAACAGAGTTCTCTGGACAGATTTTTGGTACAACAGGGGTCCAGTGACTCTCAAGCTGGTCCTAGTGGCATTAAAAAAACAAGAAGGGAGGTAACTCCACCAAAGGACTTAGTACCTCAAGGCTTTATGGAAGAGGATTCCCTTTGCAGATAATAAAAACCTGCATCATCTTCCCTCCTACCGTCTCATCACCCATCAACAACTCCACAATAAAGGTAAGTGGAATTTAATTATTGTTTATTTTGCATGTCCCATTCGTTTTTGTGTAGGGAAATGTATATTTCATGTAAAAAAATTATTTTAATACTTTTGGGTGTCTGGAACAGATTAATTCTATTTCCATTATTTCTTATGGGGAAAATTAATTCGACTAACGGCTAGCTCTCTGGAACGGATTAATACCGTTGGTTGAGGGTCCACTGTATACAGTACACTACTGTATAGACATTTAAAAATATACCAGAAGTGTTATAAATGGTCCAGAGGTGACATTAAAACAATATCAAAGATGGTTGACACAAACCCAATACCATTATAGTATGCTCCTCATTTAGTGACGAATTCATTTACCAACGTGGTCTTAGGAACAGAACTCTATCGTTAAGTGAGGAGAAGCTGTAAAGATGCCTAACTGTTGCACGTGTCTTACCAACCTGTCAGTATTGTATACCATTTTGATATTCACTCTGTCAGACACTGCAACACAATGGTATCTTAGTACAGAAGAGAAAACACCTTGGACAACTTTTTCAATTGAAAATGTTGGATTTAAGAAGGACGTGACCTCAATGTATATAGTCTTTCTTCTACTACTGGACTACACCTCACCTTTTGACTATGTAAGTCTCCATACTGTCGCTTAAACTTCACATTGTTTGAGACTATGGAACAAAACTGAGGGACTGACCACCTCAAAACTACATCATCAATGGTGATGGACTGATTACATCATCACCACATCTCTACTGCTCCTGCCAACTTTTCTGTACTCGACTGAAGAAGCCTACTGTGTAAGCAAAACGTTTCGGAATAAAGAGATACCTAACTGTTGTATACGTATCTTGCTTCCTTTAGCACTCCTCACAGTGCTTCCTAATGTTATCTTTATTGTCCTCTCCACCCTTGATTATCCTTTGATCCTGCTTTACTCCCTGCCCTGCAGTGCTGTATGACCCTAGTGGGTTTAGTGCTTCTCTTTTATTATAATAATAGTAAGCCAAAGTCATCTTGTATGATGAAGTGTGACAGGAAAACCCATCATGTGTGATGGTGTGTTGGTGAACAATTTTTTGCTCTACTTTGTAAACTGCCACATAGACCACTGTAACAATATAATGTGACATAATTAAATAATATGACACAAAATAAACTCTTAAAGTTTGAAGTAAATGAAGAAGCAATCTCAAGTTATCACTAGAAATAGATGCAGAAAAAACTTTTACTACTGTCTATATTTGCAGACGAGGATACGTAATAAATCGTCAGTCATATACTATATGTAAAATAAGAATGTACCTTAGTTCATTATAAACACAACATAAAATGTCATGGAAGTAATTTCATTTAGTAATAAACTTTGTAACACATGTATATGAGAATTATGTCAAAATTATAACTGAAATCCCATAAGAATTATGTAAGGTTCTGGTACATGTACTTTAGAAAAGTACTCTAGAAGGGTAAGTAATCTGTTTGTAGGTACTGTTATTAGTAACATATAGATGCAGTATAGGTCATAAAGCATCTTGAGAGTGGCAGGTACAGTATTGAAATAGGAAGAAAAGAGGGCAGCTGTCACTCCTTACATCAAGAGACCTTCACCAACATTAAGGCTCCTCCTTGAAAGGTACTGTTGGAGAGGTCAAAGACACATAATACAGAACAAAAATTAATAAAGCGAACTCCTGAGTTAAACATCTGAAGGAAAGTCTTGGCATGTGTCACTTGTCTGTGTTCACTTGTGATCTTGTTGGTCCATTCACCAGAAGTCTGTATGTTGGTAGTGATGGTCTGAAAGTTTACAGTAGAGGTGACCTAAACACCACTACTGTATAATTATAGTACAGTGGACCCCCGCATAACGATGGCATCGCATAGCGATTTTTCCGCATAACGATTACTTTTATCGCAAAATTTTTGCCCCGCATACCGATTAAAAACCCGCATACCGATTTTCGTCCGAGACGCGTCCAATGTGCCCTCACATGTGCCGGCCGTCCCATTGTTTACCCGCCAGCCCTCCGCGGTAACATCCAAGCATACACTCGGATATTTCGTATTATTACAGTGTTTTTCGGTGGTGTTTTCTGGAAAATAAGTGACCATGGGCCCCAAGAAAAGCTTCTAGTGCCAACCCTGTGGTAAAAAGGGTGAGAATTAGTATGGAAATTTAAGAAAGATTTTGAAGGGTTTGGGGCTAACCCTGAGAAGCCTATGCCAGTTGGGGAAATCCATTGTGCCTACTTCAAAGATTAAGGGAAATGTGTGCAGAGTGGTTTGAACTGCAAACCTTTATAGATGAAAATCACCCTGACACAGCTTTTTGCAAGCCGTGCTTGTGACAAATTTCAATGACAATGTTATGGCCCATTTTAGGAAATTTCTTGAAGAAACGGGAGGTACAGAGCTCTATGGACAGATTTGTTGTGGGGACAGAGGTCCAGTGACTCTGAAGCTGGTTTCCCAGTGGCATTAAAAGAAGAAGGGAAGTAACCCCAGAAAAGGACTTGCTACCTCAAGTCCTAATGGAAGGGGATTCCCCTTCTAAACAGTAAGAAGATAAGCTCTCCCCTCCTCCCATCCCATCAATCATCACCAGATCTTCAATAAAAGTAAGTGTCATGTAATTGTGCATGCCTTTTTCAGTTTGTGTGTATTTAAAAATTTAAAATTTTCATGTGGTAAAAAAAATTTTTTTTTCATACTTTTGGGGCGTCTTGCACGGATTAATTTTATTTCCATTATTTCTTATGGGGAAAATTAATTCGCATAACGATTATTTCGCATAACGATGAGCCCTCTTGCACGGATTAAAATCGTTAACCGGGGGTCCACTGTACTGGTAAGCTAAATGCCACTATATTCTTCTAGTAGTGGTGAGTTAAACAAAATTATACTAAATAAGGGCCAGCAGTATACATGAAGCCAATAATAACTGGTGAGTTTGTCTTCAGCCTCACTGCAGTCCTCCTCAGCAGGGACCAGGAACCAGTAAATACCAATTACTTTCTGAGGTTAATAGGTAGGTCAACCCCCACAAACCCAGCTCAGTCTAATCTTGGAGAAAGCCTCGTTTAGTAGAAAGTGAAATATACAATCTTATATTTTTTATAGTCTAAGTGTGGATTTACGTGTCAGTAGTGATAGTTTATTTCATAAGTAATGTGTGTGATGGGTAATTTAAATTTTAATGCTCACAGCAGACAGAGGCAGTTTGATACTGGTCAATGCTGGCTCTCTTCGCAGTACTTTTATTAACACTAATAGTTCATTAGTAGGACGTTCAGCTCACAACCAAAATGATCTGGGCTTGACTACCAGGCGGGGCGAGAATAATGGGCAAGTCTCCTTACTCCTGCTGTCCCTGTTCACCTAGTAGTAAATAAGTACCTGGATGTTAGTCAACTGTTGTGGGTGGCAACCTGGGGTAGAACAAGGACTCCAACAGAAATAAGCCATATTTATCTTTCTAAAGTTATCTTGAGTTAATATCCCCAAAAAGAAGAAAAATTCTTCCATTGGAATATTAACCCTTGAGGATTATTAATCATTGATAACCAAGCAATGGGACTTGTTTCCATTGGGGGCCCTTAATTCCTCCTCTCCAGGATACGAGCCATAACAGAGCACTAACATCCAGGTGCTGTAAGTACTTTGTGCTAGGTGAACAGACAGAGGAAGCGTAGGACAACTTGTCCAGATGTCTGGGCTTGCTCGACGATGGAACTCCAAGTTCTTCAAGTTGTCCAGTCATCTTCAACTGAGTTACAGTCACAATTTGATAAAACGAAAAATTATTTCTTTTTCTCTTTTTTTTTTCTTTCGAAATCTAAAGTGTGACAGTGTCTCTGCTAAGAAAGGCCATGATGGCTGCTGCAGTCTTGGTGCTGAGTGAGGTCCTGCAGTGTATTTGTTCTGCTGATGACTTGGCCACATTACCCAGGGAGCCAAAGCAAGCAAGCAGTGCTGACATCTCTAAAATGGAAGAACACTTACTTTTTTATCATAACTGTCTAGTGTGTTCTGATATTTGACATTACTATTCTTATGTTATACATAAACCAAACTACTTGATATTATTTCACAAACTGTAATTACTACCAAGGACCACAATAGAAATAAGTCACTTTGTCTGCCTTTTTTGGGCTATCCTGGTGGAAAATTTACACTGTGTGTGATAATTATCTTATGTGTACCTGTGCCTAAATAAACTTACCACCACTAACTACTTATACCAAGAAATACTCTCTCTCAATTACTAACACTACCAAACATTCACCATTATCCAGGCAAGAGCATCCTTGCCTAAAGTCTGCAAACATGGAAACATTACTTATGGTTCTTCTACCTGTAAGACTTGACTTGTTAGAAATTTTTTAACTTATGATGGTAATGAAGATAGGAATGCAAACAATGTGACTGAATCTGAGGGAAACACCTGTAACCTAGAGTATACCTGGAGGATGTTTCGGGGATCAACGCCACAGAGGCCCAGTGCATGACCAGGCCTCAGTTGAAATTCAACTACGGAATCTCTGCATTATTAGTAGTAGTAGTAGTAAGCCCTTGTGGCTTAGCGCTTTTTTTTTATTATAATAATAATAAATATAATTAGTAGTAGTAATAGTAATAATAGCAGCAGCAGTAGTAGTAATAGTATTAGTAGTAATAGTAGCAACAGTAGTAGTAGTAGTAGCTTACCTTGATGAGGATGGAAAATACTATGTTACGTTTGGTTGCCAAAAAAAAAAAAAAAACCTCATAGCCCAAAATGTAACTTGTCTCCATGGTACAACCCACTTAATACATAATAAACTATGACTAGGCTCACAGCAAGGACCAATATCTAGTAGTAGTCGTTGGAAAGTGCTTAATCTATAAGGGCTGTATACCGTGTATATGCATACCTCTTGGTGTAAATACATTGTCAGTTACTGATGATGTTGGATCGTTTGAATATTCTCACCTTTTTACCTCCAGAAAAAAATATTTAATTTTAAGCCTATAGCGAAAAACTAATTTGAAAGGACCTGGGAGTGTTAATGTCAGAGGATCTCGCCTTCAAACACCATAATAATGTATTTAACTCATCTGCTAGAAAAATGATAGGATGGATAATGAGAACCTTCAAAACTAGAGACCCCAAGCCCATGATGATTCTCTTCAAATCACTTCTTCTCTCTAGGCTGAAATACTGCTGCTGTATAGCCCTTGTGGCTTAGCGCTTCTTTTTTATTATAATAATAATAATGAAGAGAGAGGTGAAAGTTTATAAACTAAAAGAGGAGGCAGTTAGGGTAAGATATAAACAGCTATTGGAGGATAGATGGGCTAATGAGAGCATAGGAAATGGGGTCAAAGAGGTATGGGGTAGGTTTAAAAATGTAGTGTTAAAGTGTTCAGCAGAAGTTTGTGGTTACAGGAAAGTGGGTGTGGGAGGGAAGAGGAGCGATTGGTGGAATGATGATGTAAAGAGAGCAGTAAGGGAGAAAAAGTTAGCATATGAGAAGTTTTTACAAAGTAGAAGTGATGCAAGGAGGGAAGAGTATATGGAGAAAAAGAGAGAGGTTAAGAGAGTGGTGAAGCAATGTAAAAAGAGCAAATGAGAGAGTGGGTGAGATGTTATCAACAAATTTTGTTGAAAATAAGAAAAAGATTTGGAGTGAGATTAACAAGTTAAGGAAGCCTAGAGAACAAATGGATTTGTCAGTTAAAAATGGAAGAGGAGAGTTATTAAATGGAGAGTTAGAGGTATTGGGAAGATGGAGGGAATATTTTGAGGAATTGTTAAATGTTGATGAAGATAGGGAAGCTGTGATTTCGTGTATAGGGCAAGGAGGAATAACATCTTGTAGGAGTGAGGAAGAGCCAGTTGTGAGTGTGGGGGAAGTTCGTGAGGCAGTAGGTAAAATGAAAGGGGGTAAGGCAGCTGGGATTGATGGGATAAAGATAGAAATGTTAAAAGCAGGTGGGGATATAGCTTTGGAGTCGTTGGTGCTATTATTTAATAAATGTATGGAAGAGGGTAAGGTACCTAGGGATTGGCAGAGAGCATGCATAGTTCCTTTGTATAAAGGCAAAGGGGACAAAAGAGAGTGCAAAAATTATAGGGGGATAAGTCTGTTGAGTATACCTGGTAAAGTGTATGGTAGAGTTATTATTGAAAGAATTAAGAGTAAGACGGAGAATAGGATAGCAGATGAACAAGGAGGCTTTAGGAAAGGTAGGGGGGTGTGGACCAGGTGTTTACAGTGAAACATATAAGTGAACAGTATTTAGATAAGGCTAAAGAGGTCTTTGTGGCATTTATGGATTTGGAAAAGGCATATGACAGGGTGGATAGGGGGGCAATGTGGCAGATATTGCAGGTGTATGGTGTAGGAGGTAGGTTACTGAAAGCAGTGAAGAGTTTTTACGAGGATAGTGAGGCTCAAGTTAGAGTATGTAGGAAAGAGGGAAATCATTTCCCAGTAAAAGTAGGCCTTAGACAAGGATGTGTGATGTCACCATGGTTGTTTAATATATTTTATAGATGGGTTGTAAGAGAAGTAAATGCGAGGGTCTTGGCAAAAGGCGTGGAGTTAAAAGATAAAGAATCACACATAAAGTGGGAGTTGTCACAGTTGCTCTTTGCTGATGACACTGTGCTCTTGGGAGATTCTGAAGAGAAGTTGCAGAGATTGGTGGATGAATTTGGTAGGGTGTGCAAAAGAGAAAATTAAAAGTGAATACAGGAAAGAGTAAGGTTATGAGGATAACAAAAAGATTAGGTGATGAAAGATTGGATATCAGATTGGGAGAGAGTATGGAGGAGGTGAATGTATTCAGATATTTGGGAGTGGACGTGTCAGCGGATGGGTCTATGAAAGATGAAGTGAATCATAGAATTGATGAGGGGAAAAGGGTGAGTGGTGCACTTAGGAGTCTGTGGAGACAAAGAACTTTGTCCTTGGAGGCAAAGAGGGGAATGTATGAGAGTATAGTTTTACCAACGCTCTTATATGGGTGTGAAGCATGGGTGATGAATGTTGCAGCGAGGAGAAGGCTGGAGGCAGTGGAGATGTCATGTCTGAGGGCAATGTGTGGTGTGAATATAATGCAGAGAATTCGTAGTTTGGAAGTTAGGAGGAGGTGCGGGATTATCAAAACTGTTGTCCAGAGGGCTGAGGAAGGGTTGTTGAGATGGTTTGGACATGTAGAGAGAATGGAGCAAAACAGAGTGACTTCAAGAGTGTATCAGTCTGTAGTGGAAGGAAGGCGGGGTATGGGTCGGCCTAGGAAAGGTTGGAGGGAGGGGGTAAAGGAGGTTTTGTGTGCGAGGGGCTTGGACTTCCAGCAGGCATGCGTGAGCATGTTTGATAGGAGTGAATGGAGACAAATGGTTTTTAATAGTTGACGTGCTGTTGGAGTGTGAGCAAAGTAACATTTATGAAGGGGTTCAGGGAAACCGGCAGGCCGGACTTGAGTCCTGGAGATGGGAAGTACAGTGCCTGCACTCTGAAGGAGGGGTGTTAATGTTGCAGTTTAAAAACTGTAGTGTAAAGCACCCTTCTGGCAAGACAGTGATGGAGTGAATGATGGTGAAAGTTTTTCTTTTTCGGGCCACCCTGCCTTGGTGGGAATCGGTCAGTGTGATAAAAAAAAAATAATAATAATGAAATACTGCTGTACACTAACGGCCCGCTTCAAGGCAAGTGATATTGCTGACTTGGAGAATGTGCAGATAAGTTTCACAGCACACTTAAGTATGATAAAGCACCTAAATTACTGGGAACGATTGAAGTCCCTTGATCTGTATTCCTTGGAATGCAGGCGAGAAAAATACATGATAATATACACTTGGAAAATCCTAGAGGAATTGGTACCAAACCTACACAAAAAAATCACTCCCTACAGGAGTGTTGCAACAGGGCAGGAGATGCCATATGGCAGGAGATGCAACATACCCCCAATGAAAGCAGGGGTCCAAGACTGTTCAACTGCCTCCCAGCATATATAAGGAGGGTTACCAACAGACCTCTGGCTGTTTTCAAGAAAGCGCTGATCAGCCGAGCTGTGGTTCGTGCGTCAGTTTCTGTGCAGTCAGCAGAAACAGCCTGGTTCATCAGACCCTGATCCACCATGAGGCCTGGTCACAGACCGGGCTGATGGGGGCATTGACCCCCTGAAACCCTCACCAGGTAAACTCCAGGCAGCCTATTTAAGAATTTGCATGACTAGTTAATTAATTTGTTTGGGGCATAGGGGTGGGCACGATTGACTTTTGTACATTATTGAATTTACAGTTGAAGAATTGTTAACTACCTAAGCTTATTTTAAAGTCTAAGAAGTAAAGTGCTTGTGGCTTGATTGATAGCCTCACCTCACACACACTGAGGGTGTGGGATCGACCCCCAGCACGGTTGGAAACGTTGGTCATGTTTCCTTACACCTGCTGTCCCTGTTCACCTGGCAGTAAGTAGTTACCTGTGTTAGTCACCTTACACTTCCTGTCCCTATTCACTCATCAGTTAGTAGGTACCTGTGTCATTCACCCTACATCTGTTGTTCCTGTTCACCTAGCAGTCCCCTCAAGGAAGGTTCCTTGATGTTGGTGAGGGGCTCTTGATTTAGGAAATTGGATCTGTGCTCCAGTTCCCCGAATTAAGCCTGAATGCCTTCCACATCCCCCCCCCCGGCGCTGTATAATCCTCCGGGTTTAGCGCTTCCCCTTGATAATAATAATAATAATAATCACCTAGCAGTAAGTAGGTATCTGGGTATTAGTCACACCTGCTGTCCCTGTTCACCTAGCATTAAGTAGGTACCTGGGTGTTAGTCACACCTTACACCTTCTGCCCCTGTTCACCTAGCAATAAGTAGGTACCTGGGTGTTAGTCGACTGTTGTGGGTGACATCCTGAGGAAGAGATTAAAAGGACTACAATGGAAATGACAGAGTTCCTGATGATGCACTGATTCTATTGGGTCACCCTGGATGGCTAACCCTCCGGGTTAAAAATCCCAAGAAAATCTTATCGTAAGCAAGTTTAGTTAGGTACAAATTTAATAAATGCAATTATCCTACATAAGTAACGTATGTGTAAATTACCATTGAGGATCCAGCACCGTCTAACATATTCTACCTTCCTTGGATGATAAACTCAAGTCACCTAATATCCAGGCACCTACTTAAAGGTAGATGACCACGGGCAGCAGGTGTAAAGAAACATGCCAAAAGTCTTCACTAGCCTCAGGATCGAACCAGGGTCTTTGTATTGTAAACCGACGGGGCTACCACTGGTAGCCGCATGGTATCACGTAAGTTTATTTAATAATAATACTAAATAATAATACTCCATGGGGAAGTGGAACAGAATTCTTCCTCCGTAAGCCATGCGTGTCGTAAGAGGCGGTTAAAATGCCAGGAGCAAGAGGCTAGTAACCCCTTCTCCTGTATATACAGTGGTCCCTCGTTTTTCGTAATTAATCCGTTCCTGGAGGAGCTACTATAAACGAAATTTACGATTTGCGAATCAATTTTCCCCATAAGAAATAATGTAAATACAATTAATCCGTTTCTGACACTCAGAAGTATTAAAACAAAAAAAATTTTTTTACATGAAATATACATGTAGTACATAAACAATACAATGGGAAATGATGAATGAAACATTAACAGCATAACACTTACCTTTATTGGAGATTCTTCTTAGTGTATGGGAGACTGAGGAGGAGAGAGATTGGATTGTTTACAGTTTGGAAGGGGAATCCCCTTCCAGCAACACCTCAGGTACCAATTGCTTCTCTGGGGTTGCTTCTCTTCTCTGTTTCTTAATGCCACTAGGACCACCTTGAGAGTCACTCTAGTCCTGTCTCGCAAAGTAACTGTGGAGAGAGCTCTGTTTCTGGTGTCTCTTTAACACTTCCCTAAAATGGTACAAGACTTTGTCACTGTACATATTTCTCACCTTCTTTACCACAGGCTTGGCACTAGGAGCTTTCTTTGGAGCCATGGTAGCTTATTTAGTACTTGCAAGCACTGAAATGAGTGGAATATTATGAAATATTTCGTAGGAGCACTTGAGGGGACCTTCACTCACTGGTAAACAATGCCAGACTGGCTGGGTAGGGAGGCCTCCCTGGCTCACACCATGCGTAAGCGTCCTGGACAAACTACTATTCGCGAGTCAATCTATGAAAAGCGAGTCCATGTTTATACGAAAATACCCCTATGATTGGCGAAATTTACGATTGCCGAGAACTACGAAAAGCGAGGGACCACTGTATTACTAAATTTAAAAGGCGAAACTTTTCGTTTTTCCTTTTTGGGCTACCCCGCCTGAGTGGGAAATAGCTGGTGCGCTGAAAGAAATAATAATAATAATAATAATAATAATCTTTATTTCTATAAGTATATGGTACAACTTACACAGACCATAGTTGACATCAATGACATATTATATAGAAGGCCCCTTGTTATGCAAAGCATTTCTTGCAATTTAGGTTAAATTTGTCCCCAGGATGCTACCCACACCAGTCTACTAACACCCAGGTACCTACTTAGTGCTAGGTGAACATAGGCAGCAGGTCACAATGTTTCCATCGTGTAAATTGCTCACCAGTCAGAGTGACATATTTCCACAGTGTAAGATTAACACTAGTTTAGTACATGATACTGACGGTGATTATTGAGTCCCATGGCACGACCCATAGTGTAGGTGTGTTGCCTGGTGGTCAGTGTTGCTTCTAGTATTTCTTCCATCCTTGACTCTACCACCTGCCTCCGCTCAGTCAGTGTTGCCTGCAACACCAAAATAAATTTTTATTTCTTTATGTTGTACAAAATAATGTAGTTTACATGTAATAAAACATTGGCAGACACAAAAGAAAGCCACTAGTATGTAATGCATTTCTGCCAAACCATAATATATATATATCCATAAAAACAGATGTACAACTTAAACTATGAAAATTTCTGAAGTATTAAGTAGTCTGTAAGTCATTAATTAAGTCTGGCCATAATGCCTTAGCATGATAGTGGCTCTTTATTCTGCAACTCATTATTGTAACTACAGAATCTCAATGTAAACTTACAAAGAAATAAAAATTGTATTGTATTATACTGTTATTATTATTGGTGGGCTAATGGGGTTTAAATCCTATCGACTACATTAGTTATTAAGGCTACACGTAATCTTTTTACCACCAGACTTGAATACTTTAATATTGAAAATAGAGATTAAAGTAAGCTCAGTGTATATACACTGAGAGACACTTCTCGGTGTATATATCGTGTATTATTATTATTAAACTAAAACAGTTTAGGTCACATAGCACTTAGGGAATGGGAGGTAATTATGCTTGATCCAAGGACGGGGAGGGTGGTTCCAGAACCTTGGATCCAGAGCTCTTGACCAGCATCGTGGCACCTTCCTTCCCTTGAATAGAGGAATAAACAAGAGAGGTGGAGATAATTACCTTAGCCAGCACCTGGATGTGGGCGGCTGCCTGGGCGTCACCATGGGCGGGCAACAGGAGAGGTGGGCGGGGCAGTAGTCTCACCTGAAGTTCACCTATAATACCGCCCACTTCCTCCTCTCCAAACACCGCCCCCACCACCACCACCACGCCCACACGGTGACCTCGCATGAATGATGACACCCTGTATGAAATAGGTCATCAAATCGCATCTGAATTCATGAAATAGTATTGGTTACTGAATTACTTAAACACACAGATATGCTACAACACAGGAAAGATATACTTGGCCGAGAGATCACTGAATTAGAGCAAAAACTTAGGATGTCATAGCCTCATACCTCACAGAAGAAATACAAAGGGAACAAAGGGCCATACAGGATATTGCAAGAAACCCAAAATATTTCTATTCCTACGCAAAATTCAAGCTAAGAACTACCTGTAGAATTGGACTACTACTGAGAGGAGACTCGTATACTGACGATGAAGAGGAAATGAGTGAAATCCTAAAAGAACAGTATGAGTCGGTGTTCAGCAACCCACTACATGAGTAATATTTTTCACTCCAGAAGGCCATGCAGACCAACTAACTGACATTAGAATTGTCTGCATCGCTCTTGGGCCGTGTAGACCCCCTTGCCTAGGTCCTCAGTAACCTGACAGCAGTGGTACGGGGGTGTTGTTGTGTCCCCTGTTTGAAAACCGCTGGAAAATTACTGGTGTTAAGATGGGGGTTTTTGTCCCGCAGATGCATTAATACTATTGGTATTGAACTGCTTCGAGTGCAAATTACACCTATTTTCAGCTCAGATACTCTTACCCAAGATAATCGGGGAAAACATATGGCATTCAAGACTGTGAATTGTATGGGGTAGCGTTGAATGGAGCGCATAAAATATTTGTGAAACTGCTTGCTGGGGACAGTTTATGAATCGGTGGTTACCCCGCTTTCAAGATGTGTGTTTTGACGTTATCCTGCTGTGCGTGTGAGACTGGTGGACCGTTTTCTCGATATTATACCTGGATAAAGTTGCAGAATGTCCCCTTTGAGGCGAACGAAGCTGACATCAGAAACGTATTTGAGAAATATGGGACCGTGCATTCTGCCCAGCAGGGTAAGTGGTTGATGGGTGCCTACGAAGGTATACCGGAAGGAACTTTCAGCCTTAAAATGACGTTGCGGCAACCCATACCATCAAAACGTGTATCTTCAAGATTTAGGACACAGGTAATGGTTTTATATCTTGGACAACGGGTACGTGTCGCATTTGGGAAAAGTATGACCACATAGCGGCGGCATTCAAGAACAGACGCGTGACCAAACCTATGCAAGAAGAGGTAGCCCCTGTCACACGGGGTGAAGGTGAGCATCGTTTCATCAGAGGAAGGGCGTGGTCGTTTGTGGAGTGAGATGGTGGAACAGGCTTTTCGAAATAAAGAGTGAGTCCTCCCATCAGCTCCCTGCATCTGAGATTGGTCCCCCCCCGAAAGACATGTAAATATGGGGGAGGAATTGACGAATTTTTAAAGACCTTGTCACCACCTGTGGTGGAAGCTCCGTCTACGAATGACGTAGCTGGAGACTTTTTGAGTCCAGATTGTAAAAAAATATGAGACTCAGCGGAATGACGACGAACTGAGACATCAGGGGACTTCATACCTCACTGTAAAGTGGATGTTTGAGGTAAAACCGTGAGGCTTCCTCAGACCTTGACAGGGAGGATAAGAACATTACAAGGAAACGAGCAGCTGCATCAGATTCAGATGACTACTGACGCCAGCAACAGAGGACTGGGAAGAAAACTAAGAGATGGGAGGGGGAAGGGATGGGGGAGGGGGGGGGGTCATGTGACGCCATCCCCAAAAGGGAGGAGAATGGGAAGGTATTGTAAAAAAAAACCCATAGAAATAACAATTCAAGTGGTGAAAAACGAGGGAGAAGAGGCAAGGGTGGAAAACATAACAGGCCTTAGGTGTATGACTGCTAATGTTAACGGTTTAAGTACTAGACTAAAGAAGATTGGTTAAACAATTTTCTTAGCAAACATAGAGTTGTTTATGTTCCTTCAGAACACAATTTCAAAGGGGGGGGAAGGTTGGAGGTTGCAGGTTATAAAGTACTGACCCTCCCCAACTATCCGTTTGAAAGGTGGTGGGTCTTTTTAATAAAAGAGACTAGACCGTTTGTATTGCAGAGATGTGAGGGGGTGGGGAAGGGTGCTGAGAGTGGATGGAACTTGGAGGGGAAAGCGTGTATCTTGAGTAAGTGGAGCCCCTGCGGAGAATACACGAAGTACGAAAGGATTTTGTGTGTGAGGACCTTGTTTTTTTTTTTGCGTGCACTTCCGGAAGTGGCGATAGTGGGGGGTGACTGGAACTGTGTCATCAGGGCGGGTGACTCGAGCCCGAAGGGGCTGGGATATGTCTGCACCTCTCAGAAATTTGTTGAGGGATGTTAAGTTACGTGATGCATTGGGGAGGGGTTTGGGAAACGGAACATACTTTTATCAGAAGGGGATATGCTGCAAGTTGGACAGAGTGATATTTCTCAAGGGGTAGTTGCAAAGTCTTTTAATACGGGCGAGACAGTCTGTCAGATCATAGGGCAGTAGTAGTGGAGGTAGGGTGGGAGGGGAAAGGGGGAATTTTAATCGGCCTTATTGGAAATTAAATATTAGTGTGTTAGGTTATGAAGGAAGGTTTTAGAGGGTTTTTCTATGCTGTGGAAAGAGCTTTCAAGGGAAGCTCAGGAGGTAGAAGACATTGTAACGTGGTGGGACTCGGCAGCAAAAGAAAGGGTAAAATCCTTTACGTTGGGAGGGGAAACGTATAAACACTTTAAAAATATGGACTAGTGAATTATTTAGAGGATCGATTAAAAGATTGTTATGGCAGGAAAGGTTTGGTGGTGTTTACCCCAATGGACGAGATTTTAAACATAAAAGAGAACTTGCGAACATTGCATAATGAGCGGTTTCAAGCGGTGGGGTGCAAGCAGGATTAGAAAAATTTTGTGGGGAGACAAGCCATCCGCGTGTGTGTTGCGGCAGCAAAAGCAAAAGCAGTCGCTGATGGCAATCCGAGCTTGGAGGTACATGAGACGATGGGAATCCATAGAGCAGGTCAAGTGATAAAAAAACACGAAAGCTATGTGCATATGCGGATATGTGGTATAGAAAACACTGGACTAGTAGTGAAGTGGATGAAGTGGAATTAAATAGGGTGTGCACCTATGCCAAATGCAATTTGGGTCATAGTGATAGGAAGGCTTGGGTGGGGATATTAAATGAGGAGGAAATTGAAATTGCTTTACCCCGAATGAGAAAAAGGGGAAAGCCCCAGGTATGATGGTTTTTCCGGTGGAATTTTATTTACAGCATTGGGCGTTTATTGGGAAGTTCATGTAAAGATTATTAAATTTTATGAAGGAGAAGGGTACGTTAGGGAATAAGCAGAATACAGCAATTGTGTGCGGGCCCGAAAGGCAAAGGGCAGCCAGACCTTGGGAATATAGGGCAATATCGTTGCTCTGTGCAGACTATAAGGTTTTTCGCTAAAATTTTGGGTAATAGGGTGAAATGCGTGGTGGGGAGGGTTGTTTCAAACCCTCGCAGTTTGGGTTGCTGGGCAGTCGATGTTAGAAGGTCAAAGGTATTTTAAGAAGTTTTGTGGAGTCCCAAGGGGGGGGGGGGGGGGCGGCTTTTACTGGGCCTTAGACTGGCGAGCCGCCTATGATAGAGTGGAAAGAGGTGCACTGCAGAGTATACTTAGGAGACAGGGTTACGGTGGAAGAAATAGTTGGATGGGTAAACACGCTGTATAAGGGAGCAAAGATGAGAGTAACAAATAAATGGGTGTATGGGGACGGACCTTTGAGATGGTAGAGGTTTTTCGACAAGGGTTTCCCTATGTCACAGATCTTATTCGCTGTTTTTCAGGATCCCTTTTACAGGGTGGTTGAGAGCACAGTCAATTCCCCCGGGGGGAGGGGGGTAGGGTAGGGGATGTTTGGCCAGCATTAATAGGTTATATGGATGACACGACTGTTTGGTGGTGAACGGATGTCCCATGAAAATGTTTGGAAGATGTTTCGTTGTTTTGAACAAGCCACCGGGTATGAAGGTAAATAGTGAAAAGTCAATGATCATGGGTTCGGGACCCGGAAAGGGGGGGAATGGTGAGCTGTTACGTGGTTAACAAATACTGCGATGTCATTAAAGATTTGTGGTAATATTTATAGAGACGATTTGGATGTGGCACGGGAGGAAAATTCAGTAAGGATGTTGGAAAAGGTCAAATTGGTCGTCTGGGTGTTTTTGAGGCCCCACACTCACTCTGGCCCAACGTGTGATCGTTGTTAACGTTTTAATTGTATAGAAGGTGTGGCACGTTGCGGCTGTATTCCGATTACAGGGAAAAGCGATCAATGGAATATTGAGACGAGTATTTACCTTTTTGTGGGGATCGAGGTGTGATTGGTTAAAACGTGAGGTTGTTATGTTACCTGTCCGTCGAGGAGGTTTGCGATTGTTGGACTTAAAGCGTAGGGTAAAATGTGTTTTTCTAAAGTGGGAGGTTTGGCGTGTGGGTGTGATGGTGGGAAATATGGAACAGGTATATATGAGGTTGAAAAAGTGGTATGGGGGAATGGAATTGAGGGAATGTTGATGGTAAGGGAACGGAAAAACATTCGCATAAGGGTTTTAAGTAGGTTACTGGGGGGTACGTGCGCAGCTCCAGTAGAAGGTATGTTCCCCATGTACTCGTGGGAAAATATTTGGCTCAGATTTAGTAAGCTGAAATTACGGCCTAGGGTGCGTGAAGTCATGTTCCGTTTTTTACATGGTATATTGCCGTCAGGGGCAATACTACAATCCAGAAGAGTCGTGGAAGGTGGCGGGTGTGGGTTTTGTGGAGAAGACACGGCTTTTCATGTTGTCTATTTTTGCGAAGGTTTAGAAGATGTCAGGGGTTGGTTAGGTAGGGTGGTATAGAAGGTGGGGGGGAGAGGGGTGCAGGTCCTGCGCGCGTTATTAAGTCTCGACATCGGTGGATTAGACCAGGAAGTTAGACGAGCTTTAGATTATATTATCGTGGATTACATTTATATTTCGTGGGTAATGAGGGGGAAAGGGGTAAGTGAGGTGAAACGGCATGTCCTTGCATTAACGTTTTATCATACAATGTGTAGGAATAGGGAATTGTATGGGATGAGGTGGGATAAGGGTTTTTCGGACGGTTATAAAAGGCTAACTATTGAAAGCCTTGTGAATTTGTGAATAATTTACGGGCATGTCGGGTAAGTTTCCATGTAGGTCAGTGGGCAATAGCTGGCTCGTCTCTTGGGGAAGATGTGAGTTGCGTGCATATGAGATTGGGCATGGATGTATTCTAGTTGTTATGGATGTGTGTTTGTTGATTCTGGAGTTAAGGTTACTTACTATGCCTTTTGTGTACAGAATGCACGTGGTGCCCTTTTAAACTGTACTTTGTGATGTTGTTTTTTTTTAAGCTTTTTTTTTTTTTTTTTTTTGTAATAAGTAACTTCGTTTTTTCTTGAGTCAAAGTTTTCTTAGTTTTTGGGTGGTTGATTGTGTATTATAGGCCCAGATAATTGGGTTATCAACCTACGTTATATATATCTTATTATATAGATATATACTATATATAATATATATATATATATAATATAATTATATATACTTATATATATTTAAATATATATATAATAGAGTTATATATATATGCATGTTTTATCACACGAGCTTTTAAATCTCTGCACAAAATTCAATTTAAACCAGACTGAAGAATACACTAGACCTCATCTTCACTAACAATGATGATCTGATAAGAAATGTCACCATATCAAAAACAATATACTCAGATCACAACATAATTGAGGTTCAGACATGTATGCGCGGAGCCCCAGACCGACATAATGAGACTAGTCACGAGGGAGCATTCACCAAATTCAACTTCAATAACAAAAACATAAAGTGGGACCAAGTAAACCAAGTCCTAACCGATATAAGCTGGGAAGATATACTAAGCAACACAGACCCCAACTTATGCCTAGAACAGATTAACTCGGTGGGACTCGTGTATGCACAAAGGGTTATTCCTCTAAGAAAAAGGGAGGAGTAGATGTAAAATAGAAAGAGACAGGCGCTCCCTTTACAAAGGCGACGGAAAAGAAAAACAGAGCGGCTAAAAGAGGTCAATATATCTGAATGCGTAGGGAGACACTGGGCAGAAAAATAGCAAGCATCGAACTTAAGCTAAAAGAATCCTTTAGGAGTCAGGAATCGCGGGAAGAACTAAAAGCCATAAATGAAATCGAAAGAAACCCAAAGTATTTCTTCTCCTATGCCAAATCAAAATCGAGAACAACGTCCAGTATTGGGCCCCTACTTAAACAAGATGGGTCCTACACAGATGACAGCAAGGAAATGAGTGAGCTACTCAAGTCCCAATATGACTCAGTTTTTAGCAAGCCGCTAACCAGACTGAGAGTCGAAGATCAAAATGAATTTTTTATGAGAGAGCCACAAAATTTGATTAACACAAGCCTATCCAATGTTATCCTGACGCCAAATGACTTCGAACAGGCGATAAATGACATGCCCATGCACTCTGCCCCAGGGCCAGACTCATGGAACTCTGTGTTCATCAAGAACTGCAAGTAGTCGTCAACAGAGTAAAGTCCGAGGCAGCTACGGTGAAAAGCTCTGTTCCACAAGGCACAGTACTCGCTCCCATCTTGTTCCTCATCCTCATATCCGACATAGACAAGGATGTCAGCCACAGCACCATGTCTTCCTTTGCAGATGACACCCGAATCTGCATGACAGTGTCTTCCATTGCAGACACTGCAAGGCTCCAGGCGGACATCAACCAAATTTTTCAGTGGGCTGCAGAAAACAATATGAAGTTCAACGATGAGAAATTTCAATTACTCATATATGGTAAACATGAGGAAATTAAATCTTCATCAGAGTACAAAACAAATTCTGGCCACAAAATAGAGCGAAACACCAACGTCAAAGACCTGGGAGTGATTATGTCGGAGGATTTCACCTTCAAGGACCATAACATTGTATCAATCGCATCTGCTAGAAAAATGACAGGATGGATAATGAGAACCTTCAAAACTAGGGAGGCCAAGCCCATGATGACACTCTTCAGGTCACTTGTTCTATCTAGGCTGAAATATTGCTGCACACTAACTGCACCTTTCAAGGCAGGTGAAATTGCCGACCTAGAAAATGTACAGAGAACTTTCACAGGCGCGCATAACGGAGATAAAACACCTCAATTACTGGGAGCGCTTGAGGTTCCTAAACCTGTATTCCCTGGAACGCAGGAGGGAGAGATACATGATTATATACACCTGGAAAATCCTAGAGGGACTAGTACCGAACTTGCACACGAAAATCACTCACTACAAAAGCAAAAGACTTGGCAGACGATGCACCATCCCCCCAATGAAAAGCAGGGGTGTCACTAGCACGTTAAGAGACCATACAATAAGTGTCAGGGGCCCGAGACTGTTCAACTGCCTCTCATCACACATAAGGGAGATTACCAACAGACCCCTGGCAGTCTTCAAGCTGGCACTGGACAAGCACCTAAAGTCAGTTCCTGATCAGCCGGGCTGTGGCTCGTACGTTGGTTTGCGTGCAGCCAGCAGCAACAGCCTGGCTGATCAGACTCTGATCCACCAGGAGGCCTGGTCACAGATCGGGCCGAGGGGGCGTTGACCCCCGGAACTCTCTCCAGGTAAACTCCAGGTAAAACTCCTGTTACTCTTCAATCTAGTCTGCGAGTCACCAAAGTATTAAAGGGATATAACACGTGTACAATACCCTGAGTCGACCAAATTTATCCTATAAATATTTCGTAATGTTGTAATTTTTGTTTGTGATTCAAACGTATTTCATAGGTATCAAGATTGAACACATAGAATGGATGGAAATTGCTGACGATTAATATGATCGTCAATTTATATAATATTTATTATGTTAATGAATTTGTGTTAGAGTAAATCATTGAATTTGTGTCTAAGTTTGAATTTCTATAAACAATTGTATATTTTGTATGCAAATTACATAAACTATTGTTTAATCATTAATGTAACATGTTTGTATGATGTGAATGTAACTTATAATGGGTTTACTGGGGTTTCCACCAGAGTTATATTTGTTGCGCAAACAGTTATATCTTTTGGTATTGTGTGTGTTTAGTGAAACGTACGTATGTGTTTTATGGTGTGTTTTTCGTATAAATCTATTCGTATTAGTTACAAAGTTTTTTTTTCTGGTATTTATGGTGTGAATCTTGGTGTACTCTATAGAATATGTATGGTGATGCTATTTAATTTTTAAGCAGCCTTGTATTTATGATGTTTTAAATAAAATATAAAATAAAAAAAAACTGACATTAGACAAATCCCAGTTTTCGAAAAAGAAATGGAAAACATGCCCTCTAACTCAGCACTTGGACCAGATTCATGGAATGTTCTGTTTATAAAGAAGTGCAGAGTACCACTACCACGAGCCTTCAGTATTCTTTGGAGAAAGAGCTTAGATCTAGATTGTTGCATGCAAAGAGTATGTACCCTTTATTCGGAGCATGTGAACACATTCATAAAAGGCTACCTCCCCAACCAGCAAACCAGGTCGCTAAGGGTTTGATGATTTCGGGGCCCCATCGTCAAATCAGCACCTAGGTTCAGCCAATCATATTGTGGAACTGGCAATTATGAAGGTGACGTGGATACCACTCACATTCTCACCCTTGTCATTTTCACCCAGCTGCTGGTTGAACACAGTTGTCCATTCTGTCTCCAGGCTGTGTTTTTGCCTTTTTGTTTTACCGTGTTGTACACATATTTCCAACTGTATATAGTGTACATACTTGTAAATACTTATAATCGCATCTGGTGAAGGAAAATATAATTCAAAGTCATTCAACTGTGTTTGTTCTGCTACTTGCTCCCATTTACACCCAGGATAACAGGCCTTATTGTTCCTGGGTTGTAAAATGGGTATCCTGTCCGGGAGCTGCAGTTAGAGCTGGACTTAGAGCAGGAGTTGAGGCTAAATTTGAAGCTGAAGCAGGAACATCGTATAGCTTGCTGTCTGGCATTGCGTCAGTTTTGCCAACGCTTTACGAAGCTTTGCGTGTCAGCTTTGCATTTTTCTTTCTTATGGTCAGCCTGCTACTGTGTGATCGTTGACAGCTTGCTATTTTGGGCGTGCCACTTGTGCTCGCTTCGCTATGGTCAGTCTTGTTTGTTTGGTGAATATTTTGCAGTTGGTTTTGCCATTGCATATCACCCTTGCTATTGTATGTGCGTATCTGCATTCGGCTTTGTGTCACCCTTATCGTGGGAGTATTTTTGCAGTCGTACTGTCATAGCTGAGCGTGTATTGCAAATAGCATGTTACGTTGGGGTTATACCGAATTGGACGAGTCAGACGTGTCTGAATACACTTTAGTAAACTTGCCAAGTTTTTCTCTACAGCGTTTTTGGCAAATTGCTTGTTCCATTGGCACTTATTACGAATGCACTCTCACAGCTGCGCAGCGTGAGAGAAGAGATGGCACATCAACTCCTCCCTCTACGGGAGCCAGGAATAAAACCCCGATGTTCTTGCAGGAGGAAAACGAAACATCACCTGAGCAAAACCGTCAGTCCGTGCGACAGGGTTGTCTGAAGGTGAATCAATTGCTTGGCACTGAGTTGGCGAAAATCAATCTTGAGCAGACTAGGGAACAACACTTATATGACAGGGAAGAATTTGATAGGGAAAAAGAAAGAAGGGCAGTTTTCTCAAGTTGTAAATGCTTTTAGTTTACAAAAAGCAGTACATCTGGTTTCTCATTGAGGCAGAACCTGAACATTTTTCGAAACTTTCAAAAATCAGGCTTGAGCCTTGAGGGGGCCCTGAACAGCATTGGGTGGCTTTGGTGCATGCAGCTTTTCTTGGTAAGGGACAAAAATTTACATCAGTGTTAATGACAAATGATTTCAGTAATTATCAGGTGGTGAAGACCACAGTTCTTGGAGCGCATCAGTGTCGAGGTTGGGAGACTACTCCCCGTCTTCGCATTGGCCACACTCTCTTACGGGGATCTCTGGAGAGGCACCCTATTCCTTCTGTGAGAAATGTCAAGTTCCATTATGTTAGCCACATTCTGTTGACTCCCACTTACAAAGCATGCAGAATTTACCTTCAAAAGTCATTCGCTCTGCGCCCTTTCCTTGCCTTCCTTCTTGTGACGGACCCTCCCTTGAAAAACCAGACTCTCTCATTGCCTTTTTGACAGCAACTGATTTACTATGCAAAACTCTTATGATGATGTCTCTGGCACTCTTCTCAGCCCTTTCCACCTTAATCTCTAGTACCTCTACCCCTGCACTGTTCACTGCCCCACAACACTTCATAACCTAATAATCATCTCTTTCCCTCTTGCTTACCCATTACCCTGCATCCTTCCCTGCCCTACTGCACTGTATAACCCTTGTGGTTTAGCCCTTCTTTTTGATTAAATAATAATAAAGGAGTGTATCAAGTATCCCTGCTAAGTATAGGAAGACATTCAAGTTAGGCAGACGACAGCTTGGTCAATCATTTGTGGACTTTGTTCGACAGCAGACCAAAGTTTTTACCAAGTGGTGTCGCAACCTTCGATGAGTTAATTCAACTCATCTTAGTGGATAACCTGCTGGAGTCTGTGGGAACCAGAGGTTAGTCTTTCTGCAGGACCTGTCTTAACCACTGCACGGGAGGCAGCCAGGTTGGCTGATACTTTTGAAACCAACTGCTCCTTGTCCAAGCAGTCCCATCTCTTTTCAACAGCCTGGCATGAACAGAGATCATCAACGTGGCGGTGGAAACCTAGTCCTGAGCCTTCTCGAGGTGGGTTTTTTGTATGAAAAAGAGTGTATAACCCCTTTATTTGGAGCATGTGAATATGCTCATAAAAGCTACCTCCCAACGAGCAAACCAGGTCGCTAAGGGTTTGATGATTTCAGGGCCCCATCGTCAAATCAGCACCTGGTTCACCCAAATCATATTGTGAAACGGGCAATTGTAAAGGTGACGTGCATACCCTCACATTCTCACCCTTGTCATTTTTCACCCACTGCTGGTTGAACACAGTTGTCCATTCTGTCTCCAGGCTGTGTCTTTTGCCTTTTTGCTTTACCGTGATGTACACATATATTTACAACTGTATATGTGTACATACTTCTAAATACTTATAATCGCATCTGATGAAGGAAAATATAATTCGAAGTAATTCACCTGTTTGTTCTGCTCTTTGCTCCCATTTGCACCCAGGATCAGGGCCGGTTTACCTCATAGGCAAACTGGCATTTGCCTGGGCCCCATGCATTTGGGGGCCCCGTGGTCCAAGGGGTTCAGGGGCTCATCCAAGACTGCGCACAGGGTTTGCAAGTGCAAAGGGTCCCTACCTAAAAAGTTCAAGTTTTTTGGAGATTTAAAATTGATTTTTAAAAATTTAATTTAAAAACAAAAATAAAAAATGAAATAAATAAAATAAAAATAAAATAAACCTAACCATAGAGGGGCAACACTCAACACGCCTTTGTTTACATCAGAAAGCTGTGTTTTCCCGCTAATGGGTGAGTATGGGAGATTCCTCTCCAATTTTCTGTAGAAATTTAAACACGTTATCTAGACTTGTACTGTGACAAATTAACTGAAGTGTTTTTTGATAGACATTGATGTGTATGGATAAATGTTTGTTTTCGCCCTAAATGTTAAGGGAGGTACCTGATAGGGTTACTTGACCAGTAAAGATGCATGGACCAGTAAAGACACATTTTTGGTAAAAATACTATAAAGAAAAACCTAAAAACGCAAACTGACTTCCGTTTGTGGTTTTAAAAGCACTTTGTCCTGTTTTTTTAAGTCTTCATCATTCAATAACAGATCTCAATTGATTGATGTTCTACATCACTTCCGTCGCAAATGCTTATTTTTTCAGTTGCGACGGAAGTGATGTAAAACATCAATTAATTTACTACATATTTCCCCAGAAACACATAAGCCACATTCAGAAAAAATCGTTGGTTGGGTGAAACTGAAAATTGTCCCTGCATTCTTTAATTCTCATGTCCTTATCTATGGTGGTAGGCCATATATCATGCAAAACATAATGATTAGTTTAGTTATGAAAATGGTAATAAAAAATACCTTTGTGCATTGTTTTTGGACTCAGTATGATTTCTGTTTAAGTAAATTGGAGATCAAGGAGGATGAATTAGTAAAATATTCGTAGCCCAAATCACTAACCTAATTATGTAAAAGTTCTGTATATGACTCCTTTCTGGTAAGGGTTTTGAATTTTAGATGCGCAGCCAGGGGAAAAGGGGGCTACAAGGGCCATATCCCCCCAATTGACAGAAAAAAAATTAATAAAAATTTAAAAAAATTAATAATTGATAATTTGAAAAATTTGTATTTGCATGATTACAGACAGTGATACATCCTCATTATGGCATCTCGTGAACGTGATGTTGGACGTTCTTTTGCGAGTGGGTCACAGAAAAGAAAGAAGAAAATTCAAGAAGAAGAACAAAAAAGAAAGATGTGGGAAGCTGCAGAAAGATCACAGACATGCTCACGAAAACAGTTTTCTGAGTTACCAGTACAGTTGAATCTGCAGATGTCAGATCATACGGGAAGCCCCCCCCCTCCATTATTTCTCAGCCAGCATCTACTTCTTTTGTGTCCCCCTTCAATGTCTCAACGGACATTTCATCCACAGGTTTTGTCTTAAAAGATCCTCCTCATGGCCAAATGTAATCCCAGATTCTCTACGTAATGCTTTTCATTGAAGAAAACTTCAGTCAAACTCTGAACATTGACTTTAGGAAATCAGAAAGGATTTATGATGAGGAAGTCGTCGTTGTTTAAAGTCATCTATGTTTATAGGAAGCTTGCAATTCAGAAAATGTGAAAAGATCATGGATGGTATACTCTGAAAGCTCAGGAAAAGTGTACTGTTCAGCATGAAAAGCTATTTTCTACCAAATAAAATACCTTCACACAGGGGTTCAATGACTGGAAAAATTCCAAGCGTTTCGAGGAACATGAAAACAGCACCACTCACAGGAGCTGCATTTTAGCCAGTGTAATTTCGTGCACAGAAAAAGGCTTATTGGATTGTCATTTGGAAAATCAAACTGAAAAAGAGCGCACTTATTGGAGAAAAGTTCTAGAAAAGTGTTGCTGTTGTAAAATTCCCTTAGCTCTAAGAGGACTTGCTTTCCGTGGAGAAAATGGAGGATTTTGGTTCAGAAAACAATGGCAATTTCCTAGGGATAAATAGAACTGTTAGCACAATTCGATCCATTCTTAGCAAATCATGTGTCACGCCTTGGGAATGCAGGAAGAGGCACTGTATTTTAAACACGTCATCTACTATATGCAATGAATTTTTTTAACTGATGACTAAAGAAGGTTCTCATTAACATTCATAGCAGCTGTGAAAACTGCAAAATACTCTGCAATAAGTGTAGATTAAACACCAGATATTTCACATACAGATCAATTGACATTCATTGTTCGCTTTGTCGACTCCACTGGTAAGCCTGTAGAGCGCTTTATAAAATTATTCCTCTTTTAGGCCATGATGGAGAAACAATGATGAATGTAGTACTGGATACTCTGCTTGAACATGATCTCTCTATTATGGATTGCCGTGGCCAGAGCTACGACAATGCAAGTAACAGTCGGGTAAATATAAGGATTGCAAGCCCGTATCAAGCAAAACAACCCACTTGCTGAAGATGTGCCCTGCTCAACACATTCTCTTAATCTTGTTGGGTCATGTGCTGCGGAGTGTTTTTGTCGCTGCAGTTTCATTTTTTGGGCTTTTACAAGCACTCTTTAAATTTTTTCTCTGCTTCAAAAGCATCGGTGGAGTATACTCAGTCAACCATTCATGGAGATTCATCAAATCATTATCAACAACAAGGTGGTCAGCGCAGCATATGCAACACATGCTTTGAAAGACAGCTTTGCTGAAATACGTTCTGCTTTGATCCAAATAGCATAGGATGAAGACCAGACAGCAACTAAAAAGAAGCGAAGCAGCCAGCTTAGCATCAAAATTGGAAGATTTTGAATTGGCCTTACTCTGTGTGCTCTGGGACTGTATACTGGAACGGTTAAATGCCACGAACAAGACACTTCGAAAATTTAAAATTTAAATGGCTACTTGTGCTTTTAAAACCCCTATGCAGGCTTAGTGGAATTTGTAAGCTCATTTCGCAAAGATGAACTTTGAAAAGTTGAAGAGAAAGCTAAACTGCTGGTGAAAGACTACAGTTACCGGGCTGTCATCAGCTGTCAAGGAAAGGAAACGCAATTTTGAAGAGCCAGACAATGAAATTGTGTTGCTACCAAGGCAGAAATGTAAGACGCTACTACTTTGTCATTCTGGATTCACTGATTACAGAATTGGTGAAAAGAAAAGAAATCTACCAGAATCTCAATGACAATTTTGGATTTATGTTCAAAATTACTACTATGCCAGATGCAGAATTGAGAGAAAGCTGCAATAAAGTTTTCAACAACACCTTTCAGCAGATGTTCAGGACACATTTTTTGAAGAAATAGTTCATTTTTCTGGGTATATGAATCAGATTAAAGCTCCACCTGAAAAATGTGGCCCCTCAGCTGCTTTGAAACATTTAAGAAATGCAGGTATCTCAGAAACCCTTCCCTAATGTTGACATAGTGTATCGCCTTTACCTAACACTTCCCGCTACTAACTGTGAAGGAGAACGTTCATTTTCTGTTTTGAAAAGAGTGAAAAACCACTCCTTCAACATGAGCCAAGACAAATTGTGTAACCTAGCCTTGTTGACCATTGAGTCTGATCTAACAAGAAATATTTATTTTCAAATATAATTGATGATTTTGGGCCCAAAAAGAAATCCAGAAAAAAGTTTATTTAAGAAGTGCCGTGATATAAACAATTCTTTACTTTCTTGAGTTTATATGATTTGATGTCTTGTGCATGATGCAATGATAACAATAATGGTCATGATTTATAAAGGAATAATAGTGATGTAGTGGTTATCTGATATAATAGGTACTGATGTCACTACTTTAATATCCTAATCTAGTATACTATTTTCTTTAAAATGCATGATTTAACAAGATAGTTATAATGGCTGTTGGTAAATGGTTTTGGTTGTCTTGATGTACTTTTTCCCCATTAAATTTAATCTAAATAGCCAGAATGTATTTAATTAACCTTAAACAGGGTCACACCGACCCCCCCCCCCCCCACCCCCAAGCTGGAAAGGGTCGCTTCGCTTACCCGTAATCAAAGGGCCCCGCCAATCGAATAGCCTAGGGCCCGGGGACTTCTAATCCGGCCCAACCCAGGATAACAGGCTTTAATTTTTCCTGGTTGTAAATAGGTGAAATATCGGAGCCCTTAAAGAGTGCAGACATAGCTCCTTTGCATAAGGGAGGTAGTAGAGTACTACTGAAAATTACAGACCAATAGCCCTAACTTCTCACATCGTACCCCCCAAGGAAGGTTCCTTGATATTGGTGAGGGGCTCTTGATTTAGGGAATTGGTCTGTGCTCCAGTTCCCCGAATTAAGCCTGAATGCCTTCCCATCCCCCCCCCAGGCGCTGTATAATCCTCCGGGTTTAGCGCTTCCCCCTTGATTATAATAATAATAATTCTCACATCGTAAAAATCTTCGAAAGAGTGATGAGACGGCAGATTACAAATTTCATGGGCCGCATAACCCGAACCACTTGGTTTTTAGAGCAGGACGATCAGCCTGTCACAGCTGCTGAACCATTATGACAGAATTACGGAGGCATTGGGAAAACGACCAAAACGCATATGTGATTACACAAGCTTTGCGAAGGTGTTTGACAAATGCGATCATCGAGTGACAGCGCACAAAATGAAAGTCCATGGGCATTACGGGAAGGTAGGCAGATGGATTTTCGGGTTCCTAACACACACAACACAAAAAGTAATAACGAACAGGGCAATACCCAGCAACAGCGAGGTCAAAAGCTCAGTGCCCCAATGTGCTGTCCTGGCCCCCTCTGCTGTTTTCTCATCCTCATAGCAGACATAGACAAAAACACCCGCACACTTTTGAATCATCATTTGCAGATGACACTAAGAAAAGCATGAAAGTCACTACGGGGAGGCCACTGAAAAAAATACAGGAAGATATAAACAGGGTTGTCCGGGGCAGTGGAGAAAAACATGACGTCCAGTGGTGATACGTTCAGCTGCTTAGATATGGAAAAGAATGAACTCGAAAGGAACACTATACATATAAAACTCAAGAGGGTCACCAAATAGAATGTAAGAAACGCGCAAAAGACCTGGAAATAATTGTTAGCGGACCTTTAATAATAAAATAATATCTTTATTTCTACAAGTACATGTACAAGATATACAGGCCTAGCTGACATCAATGACATAACTATTGTGAACATCAAAATGGTATACAATACCGACAGGTTGGTAGTAAGACACATAGGCAACAGTTAGGCAACTTTATTCCGAAACGTTTCGCCTACACAGTAGGCTTCTTCAGTCGAATACAGAAAGTAGGCAGGAACAGTAGAGATGTGAAGACGATGTAATCAGTCCATCTTCAAGGGTGATGGACTGATTACATAGTCTTCACATCTCTACTGTTCCTGCCTACTTCTGTATTCGACTGAAGAAGCCTACTGTGTAGACGAAACGTTTCGGAACAAAGTTGCCTACTGTTGCCTATGTGTCTTACCCACATACTATTGTATAGAAATCCCCTTGTTATGCTGAGCATTTCGGGCAAATTAGGTCAGTTTTGTCCAGATGCACCCACAGCCAGTCGACAACACCCAGGTACCCATTTTATATATACTGATGGGTGCACAGGACACAGTGTCTTATAAAACACGTCCTAAGGTTGTCCGCCATACCGGAATTCGATCTCCGACCTCAGAGTGTGCTAGCG
The DNA here is from genome assembly GCF_026875155.1 of Cherax quadricarinatus. Classification (NCBI taxonomy): domain Eukaryota; kingdom Metazoa; phylum Arthropoda; class Malacostraca; order Decapoda; family Parastacidae; genus Cherax; species Cherax quadricarinatus. Next base: position 4,952,274 of record NC_069413.1, read on the forward strand.
AGAATCACGACACAAAGCCAGAAGATGACAGGGGGTAGTGAAACTTTTCAAAACAAGGAAACAATGCCGATGGTGACACCATTCAAATCGCTAGTGCTCCGATATTTCCCCTCAAGAAATATCGAGCTGGAACAAAACAGTGATCGTTTAACGGCCGACCTAAACTCTGGGAACGCCTGCAGTCTTGAACATGATTTATTGGAGCGGAGGAGAGATACATATATATACCTGGAAAATACTCGAGGGGCCTGGTCCCAAATCTGCACACGCCATAACTTACTGAGTGAGAGATATGAGTATGGTGTACTCATGTATTTTTTGTTTGTGTGGTGTGGTGTTGACCCTATAATAATATTGCACCAATACTCAATACAGTTGTGACCGGGTGTGGATGTTGAATGCATCATTAACTCTATAATTTGTTCATGATTGTAGCCAGGTTAAACAAGTAAGTAACTTTACTTACAGGATCCAGTACCTTTGTAATGGTGAGGTCCATTACCTGTGTACCTAGTTTCAGCTATCAAAACTTTGGGCCCTGGACCCATTATGCACCTCTGTATTCTGAAATACCTTTGTAACTTGTCAGATGTACCAGATCAACCGGGAGTTTCATTACCTTTGTAACTTTGTTCAACTTATAAAACTGTGGTCCAGTCCCTGGACCCATTATGTAACCTCTATAATTCTTTTGGCTACCGACCGCAGGAGGGTATGGGGTGCATTATAAACATACTAAACTAACTAAAGGAGAAGTGAAAATAAACCCAGAGCAGCAGAGGTGCGGTGTTTACCTGGAGAGAGTTTCTCCGGGTTTCAACTCCCCGCGGCCCGTCTGATGACCAGCCCCCTGGTGGATCCAGAGCCGATAACAAGGCTGTTGCTGCGGCTGCACGCAAACCAACATAAACGAGCCACAGCCCGGCTGTCAGAAACCCGATTTAGTGCTTGTCCAGTGCCAGCGGAAGACTGCCAGGGGTCTGTTGGTAATTCCCCCCTTATGTATGCTGGGAGGCAGTAGAACAGTCTCGGGCCCCTGACACTTATTGTATGGTCTCTTAACTGCTAGTGACACCCCTGCTTTTCATTGGGGGATGGTTTGCATCGTCTGCCAAGTCTTTTGCTTTCGACAATAAGGGAACACTGTATCAACATCCAGGGTCCCAGACTATTCAATATCTTACCAGAAGATAACAGAAACAGGGTTTGGGAACAATTTGTAGAAGCCTTCAAGAGGAAACTGGACAAGTATCTTCACCAGGTAAACTCCAGGTGCCAGATTAACCAGGCTGTGATGGATATTGGGGCAGTGGGCCTCCAGCACAAAAAGCTGATTGACCGGGCAAGCACCAGACGAGCCTGGCCCATGGCCGGGTCAGAGAGTAGATTAACTCTCGAAACTCTTCAAAAGGTATATCAAGGGTATTGGATTATTGTACCGAATTCTTCTTGATGACTGGGCCGGTGCATATTTAACCACATACGGCATTCTTCTCTTATAAAAGTATTTGTTGCTAATGTTTCCCAATATAACAATTTGCCCAAAAAATAAATATGTTTCCCGGGAGTCTGGACACCTTGCTTGATAATAAAAAACAAGTACATGGATGAATTTCCCGCCGAGGAGGTCATCTAGATATTGTCCCAATCAACTAACTCCCAGGTACTAGTTACTGCTGGGTAAGAGGGTTACAGGGTATTCACCTGGTAGTAAAGTTATCCAAGGTTTCAGAGCCCTCATCACCATGTAGGGGGGCTTTATTAGCCGATGTTTGCAGTAGTAGCAGCACCATTATAGCGTAGTACTAGTAGTTTTAGGAAGCTGTGGAATTTTTCACCACCAAGGCAGCTACACCACACTGGGGCAAAATCACACTGTCCTCCGGCTTTTTGGGTCACTTACTGCAAATATATAAATATATACAAAATTGTAGCGATGAACCAATGTAAGTCGTTATAATTGACTGTCAGTGGATAAACAAAAAGATGAAGAATAGAACTTGTTTTAACATTTGGGAATCTTTAACTGAGGAAACGTTTCGCCAGCCAGGGGTTTTTCTTCAGTCCCCAATACGAGAACTGCGGTAGCATGGACCCCATGGAAATAAGGACCTCGACAGAAACACACCCCAATGGAAATAAGGACCTAATAGAATAAGTAAGGATTCCAATGGTAATAATGACCCCATTGGAAATTAAGGACCCCTATGGAAATTAAGGACCCCAATGGAAATAAGTAAGGATCCCAATGGAATTAGGTAAGGACCCCAATGGAAATAAGTAAACTACTCCAATGAAAATAAATCAGGACCCAAATGGAAATAAGTAAGGACCTCACTGGAAAGAAGGCCCCCAAGGGAAAAAAAAGTCACTGTCTGACTTTTGGGGTTATCCCAGATTCTCTACACATATGCTGCTATGTTGATAATCTATGTAACTGTATTTGGATACCTGAATAAACTTACTAAAAAAGTCACTTTAAACATTTTTGGGTTATCCTAAGTAAATTACACTTTTGTTATGCTATAATAATATACCTAAACATACATCCCCCAAGAAAAGCAGGGTGTTTACTAGCACGTTAAGAGACAACACAATAAGGTCAGGAGCCAAAACTGTTCAAATACCTCCCAGCATACATTTAAAGGGGGGTTACTGATAGACCCCTGGCTTTTCTTCAAGCAGGCGCTGGACAGGCACCTAAAGGGCAGTACCTGGGCCAGCCCGGGTTGTGGTTCGTACGTTGGATTACGTGCGGCCCGCAGTAACAGCTGGTTGATCAGGCCCTAATCCACCATGAGGCCTGGTCAAGACCGGGCCGCGGGGCGTTGACCCCCGGAACTCACTCCAGGTATACATGTCCACTCTTACCACTGAGTTCCGAGGTTTCTGATATGAGGAAACAGGGCGAACACAGTTCGAGTCTCCCGCCCATCTTAGAATGTTGAGAAATGAACCAACTGTTACAATGAATCTTACCAAGTGTCTAAAAGGGGAAATACACACAGATCAAAAGGATTGTGAAAACGTGGGAATTGCATTAAGTTTTATAACCTGCATGAACTGTATCACTGTAGACAACAAGAGCATTTCACCCCTCCGTGGAAATTTTGTTCATTTAATATCACAACCTACAAGTCCCTCCCAAAAAGCTCATTGCTAGTAATCCCTTCCCTTAAATCACTTGTTAAGCAACGGCTCAAGAAGAAATTTCTCGCCTAGCTGGCAGAATAAGTTATTACCAATTATAACATGATGACCAAAAAAAGGAGTTTCTGGCAGGGCTGCATTGCTTGTTGCCACCTCCCTAGTTAAGAAACGATAATAAACTTGAACTAGGCATAAGTCTAACCTGGAGTTCATTACCTTTGTAACTATTTCAGCTATCATAACTTTGGGGTCCAGTCCCTGGACCCATTATGTACCTTTGTAATCTTTTGACTACCGCCCCCAGGATGGGTATGGGGTGCATAATAAAGATGTTAAACTAACGAATTAACAACTGGGCGTCTACACTGCAAACTGAATTGTTTGCTACCTAATGGCGCTAAAGCTAGCCTATGACACCGAGCTTGACTCTATCATCATTACTGATTCTATGTCATTGAAGGCTCTTTACTCATATAATGACCCCAGACAGCTCATTGGGAGAAGCCAGGTATAGATATTCAAAAATCAGGACAAAGAAATTAATGTACAGTTGCTATGGATCCCCATACACATTGGATTACTCATTCATGATAAAGTTTGATATGTTAGCCAAGAAGAGTACCCCGAAGGAGAATGTAGAATATAAAATAGGTATAACTGTGTCTAGCATTAGGAATAATATTAGGAGAGAAGTAAATAATGAAAATGATTGTTATAGGAATGCATTAGAAGCCTGAGTAGATCTATAGCCCACTATGATAACATGAACGTGTAGTATGTTTATAGGCAACGTGCAATGTGAACAGACTGACTGATGTTTTAGTGGCCAGGCTTAGGTTGTTACAAGTACTTCTGGCAGTTTGGGAGACACACAGATGATGATCAACTAAATGTAAATTATGTGATCAGGCATAAGTCACTGTCTTGAACACTACGTGCTTAATTGTCCATTATTGAGGAATACAAAAGGGCAGACAGTATAATAACCTATGTGACATTCAAGATATCCTATTAATGAAAAGAAGATACCAGATATACTAAGAAATTTTTCCCAAATTTGCTTGTAACAGATAAGTGAACTTTTAGATATGTAAATATAAATCCATATGTATTTATGTTAACCCCTTGGGGGCCTAGTTCCAGGCCTTTTGTGTATCCATATGCTCTCGCGCTACCGTCCACAGGATGGACATGGGGTGCCCCAGTAAACTAGCCACAAACGGTGGCAAAAACTAAATCTTATATTTGTTCAATGTGGTGATAATATATAATGTATTTGTAGTGTGTAAAAGTGTAAATTAACAATGACCAATAATAACTACAGTGACTTTCTGGGTTTTTCCTGTGTTGTTTTC
>NC_069413.1:4957278-5039961 GCF_026875155.1 Cherax quadricarinatus
TATTTAATTTTTAAGCGCCTTGTATTTATGATGTTTTAAATAAAATATAAATAAAAAAAAACTGACATTAGACAAATCCAGTTTTCGAAAAAGAAATGGAAAACATGCCTCTACTCAGCACTTGGACCAGATTCATGGAATGTTCTATTTATAAAGAAGTGCAGAGTACCACTACCACGAGCCTTCAGTATTCTTTGGAGAAAGAGCTTAGATCTAGATTGTTGCATTGCAAAGAGTATGTACCCTTTATTCGGAGCATGTGAACACATTCATAAAAGGCTACCTCCCCAACAGCAAAACCAGGTCGCTAAGGGTTTGATGATTTCGGGGCCCCATCGTCAAATCAGCACCTAGGTTCAGCCAATTCATATTGTGGAACTGGCAATTATGAAGGTGACGTGGATACCACTCACATTCTCACCCTTGTCATTTTCACCCAGCTGCTGGTTGAACACAGTTGTCCATTCTGTCTCCAGGCTGTGTTTTTGCCTTTTTGTTTTACCGTGATGTACACATATTTCCAACTGTATATAGTGTACATACTTGTAAATACTTATAATCGCATCTGGTGAAGGAAAATATAATTCAAAGTCATTCAACTGTGTTTGTTCTGCTACTTGCTCCCATTTACACCCAGGATAACAGGCCTTATTGTTCCTGGGTTGTAAAATGGGTATCCTGTCCGGGAGCTGGAGTTAGAGCTGGACTTAGAGCAGGAGTTGAGGCTGAATTTGAAGCTGAAGCAGGAACATCGTATAGCTTGCTGTCTGGCATTGCGTCAGTTTTGCCAACGCTTTACGAAGCTTTGCGTGTCAGCTTTGCATTTTTCTTTCTTATGGTCAGCCTGCTACTGTGTGATCGTTGACAGCTTGCTATTTTGGCGTGCCACTTGTGCTCGCTTCGCTATGGTCAGTCTTGCTGTTGTGTGAATATTTTGCAGTTGGCTTTGCCATTGCATATCAGCCTTGCTATTGTATGTGCGTATTCTGCATTCGGCTTTGTGTCACCCTTATCGTGGGAGTATTCTGCAGTCGTACTGTGCATAGCTGAGCGTGTATTGCAAATAGCATGTTACGTTGGGGTATACCGAATTGGATGAGTCAGACGTGTCTGAATACACTTTAGTAAACTTGCCAAAGTTTTCTCTACAGCGTTGTTGGCAAATTGCTTGTTCCATTGGCACTTATTACGAATGCACTCTCACAGCTGCGCAGCTGTGAGAGAAGAGATGGCACATCAAACTCCTCCCTCTACGGGAGCCAGGAATAAAACCCCGATGTTCTTGCAGGAGGAAAACGAAACATCACCTGAGCAAAACCGTCAGTCTCGTGCGACAGGGTTGTCTGAAGGTGAATCAATTGCATGGCACTTGAGTTGGCGAAAATCAATCTTGAGCAGACTAGGGAACAAACTTATATGGACAGGGAAGAATTTGATAGGGAAAAAGAAAGGAGGCAGTTTTCTCAAGTTGTAAATGCTTTTAGTTTACAAAAAGCAGTACATCTGGTTTCTCATTGAGGCAGAACCTGAACAATTTTTCGAAACTTTCGAAAATCAGGCTCGAGCCTTGAGGTGGCCTGAACAGCATTGGGTGGCTTTGGTGCATGCAGCTTTTCTTGGTAAGGCACAAAAATTTACATCAGTGTTAATGACACTGATTTCAGTAATTATCAGGTGGTGAAGACCACAGTTCTTGGAGCGCATCAGTGTCGAGGTTGGGAGACTACTCCCGTCTTCGCATTGGCCACACTCGTCTTACGGGTATCTCATGGAGAGGCACCCTATTCCTGTCTGTGAGAAATGTCAAGTTCCATTATCTGTTAGCCACATTCTGTTGGACTGCCCACTCTATCAACGAGCATGCAGAATTTACCTTCAACGTCATCTCCGCTCTGCTGCCCTTTCCTTGCCTTCCCTTCTTGGTGACGGACCCTCCTTGAATCCAGACTCTCTCATTGCCTTTTTGACAGCAACTGATTTACTATGCAAACTCTTATGATGATGATGTCTCTGGCACTCTTCTCAGCCCTTTCCACCTTAATCTCTAGCTACCCTCTACCCCTGCACTGTTCACTGCCCCACAACACTTCATAACCTAATAATCATCTCTTTCCCTCTTGCTACCCATTACCCCTGCATCCTTCCCTGCCCTACTGCACTGTATAACCCTTGTGGTTTAGCGCTTCTTTCTGATTAAATAATAATCATGGAGTGTATCAATGTATCCCTGCTAAGTATAGGAAGACATTCAAGTTAGGCAGACGACAGCTTGGTCAATCATTTGTGGACTTTGTTCGACAGCAGACCAAAGTTTTTACCAGCTGGTATAAAGCAAGTGGTGTCGCAACCTTCGATGAGTTAATTCAACTCATCTTAGTGGATAACCTGCTGGAGTCTGTGGGACCAGAGGTTAGTCTTTCTGCAGGACCGTGTCTTAACCACTGCACTGGAGGCAGCCAGGTTGGCTGATACTTTTGAAACCAACTGCTCCTTGTCCAAGCAGTCCCATCTCTTTTCAACAGCCTGGCATGAACAGAGATCATCAACAGTGGCGGTGGAAGCCTAGTCCTGAGCCTTCTCAAGGTGGGGTGTTGTATGCAAAGAGTGTATACCCTTTATTTGGAGCATGTGAATATGCTCATAAAAGGCTACCTCCCAACGAGCAAACCAGGTTGCTAAGGGTTTGATGATTTCAGGGCCCCATCGTCAAATCAGCACCTAGGCTCAGCCAATCATATTGTGAAACTGACAATTGTGAAGGTGACGTGCATACCACTCACATTCTCACCCTTGTCATTTTCACCCAGCTGCTGGTTGAACACAGTTGTCCATTCTGTCTCCAGGCTGTGTCTTTGCCTTTTTGCTTTACCGTGATGTACACATATATTTACAACTGTATATAGCGTACATACTTGTAAATACTTATAATCGCATCTGATGAAGGAAAATATAATTCGAAGTAATTCAGCTGTTTGTTCTGCTCTTTGCTCCCATTTACACCCAGGATCAGGGCCGGATTACCTCATAGGCAAACTAGGCATTTGCCTAGGGCCCCATGCATTTGGGGGCCCCGTGGTCCAAGGGGTTCAGGGGCTCATCCAAGACTGCGCACATGGTGCAAGTGCAAAGGGGTTCCTACCTAAAAAGTTCAAGTGTTTGGAGAGTAAAATTGATTTTTAAAAATTAATCAAAACAAAAATAAAAAATGAAATAAAATAAAATAAAAATAAATAAACCTAACCATAGATGGCAACACTCAACACGCCTTTGTTTACATCAGAACAGCTGTGTTTTCCCGCTAATGGGTGAGTATGGGAGATTCCTCTCCAATTTTCTGTAGTAATTACACGTTATCTAGACTTGTACTGTGACAAATTAACTGAAGTGTTTGTGATAGACATTGATGTGTATGGATAAATGTTTGTTTTCGCTCTAAATGTTAAGGGGAGGTACCTGATAGGGTTACTTGACCAGTAAAGATGCATGGACCAGTAAAGACACATTTTTGGTAAAAATACTATAAAGAAAAACCTAAAAACGCAAACTGACTTCCGTTTGTAGGTTTTAAAAGCACTTTGTCCTGTCTTTAAGTCTTCATCATTTCAATAACAGATCTCAATTGATGATGTTCTACATCACTTCCATCGCAAATGCTTAGTTTTCAAGTTGCGACGGAAGTGATGTAGAACATCAATTAATTTACTACATATTTCCCAGAAAACACATAAGCCACATCAGAAATCGTTGGTTGGGTGAAACTGAAAATTGTCCCTGCATTCTTTAATTCTCATGTCCTTATCTATGGTGGTAGGCCATATATCATGCAAAACATAATGATTAGTTTAGTTATGAAAATGGTAATATAAATACCATTGTGCATTGTTCTTGGACTCAGTATGATTTCTGTTTAAGTAAATTGGAGATCAAGGAGGATGAATTAGTAAAATATTCGTAGCCCAAATCACTAACCTAATTTATGGTAAAAGTTCTGTATATGACTCCTTTCTGGTAACGTTTTGAATTTTTAGATGCGCAGCCAGAGGAAAGGGGGCTACAAGGGCCATATCCCCCCAATTGACAAAAAAATTAATAATAATTAAAAAATTAATAATTGATAATGAAAAATTTGTATTTGCATGATTACAGACAGTGATACATCCTCATTATGGCATCTCGTGAACGTGATGTTGGACGTTCTTATGCGAGTGGGTCACAGAAAAGAAAGAAGAAAATTCAAGAAGAAGAACAGAAAAAGAAATATGTAGGAAGCTGCAGAAAGATCACAGACATGCTCACGAAAACAGTTTCTGATGTTACCAGTACAGTTGAATCTGCAGATGTCAGATCATACAGGAAGCCCTCCCTCCATTATTTCTCAGCCAGCATCTACTTCTTTTGTGTCTCCTCTCAATGTCTCAACGGACATTTCATCCACAGGATTTATTTGTCTTAAAAGATCCTGCCTCATGGCCAAATGTAATCCCAGATTCTCTACGTAATGCTTTCATTGAAGAAAACTTCAGTCAAACTCTGAACATTGACTTTAGGAAATCAGTAAGGATTTATGATGATGGAAGTCGTCGTTGTTTAAAGTCATCTATGTTTTATAGGAAGCTTGCAAATTCAGAAAATGTGAAAAGATCATGGATGGTATACTCTGAAAGCTCAGGAAAAGTGTACTGTTCAGCATGCAAGCTATTTTCTACCAAATAAAATACCTTCACACAGGGGTTCAATGACTGGAAAAATTCCAAGCGTTTCGAGGAACATGAAAACAGCACCACTCACAGGAGCTGCATTTTAGCCAGTGTATTTCGTGCACAGAAAAAAGGCTTATTGGATTGTCATTTGGAAAATCAAACTGAAAAAGAGCGCACTTATTGGAGAAAAGTTCTAGAAAGAGTTGTTGCTGTTGTAAAATTCTTAGCTCTAAGAGGACTTGCTTTCCGTGGCGAAAATGAGGATTTTGGTTCGGAAAACAATGGCAATTTCCTAGGGATCATAGAACTGTTAGCACAATTCGATCCATTCTTAGCAAATCATGTGTCACGCCTTGGGAATGCAGGAAGAGGCACTGTATCTTACATGTCATCTACTATATGCAATGAATTTATTGAACTGATGACTAAGAAGGTTCTCAGTAACATCATAGCAGCTGTGAAAACTGCAAAATACTCTGCAATAAGTGTAGATTCAACACCAGATATTTCACATACAGATCAATTGACATTCATTGTTCGCTTTGTCGACTCATGGTAAGCCTGTAGAGCGCTTTATAAAATTCATTCCTCTTTTAGGCCATGATGGAGAAACAATGATGAATGTAGTACTGGATACTCTGCTTGAACATGATCTCTCTATTATGGATTGCCGTGGCCAGAGCTACGACAATGCAAGTACAATGTCGGGTAAATATAATGGATTGCAAGCCCGTATCAAGCAAATCAACCACTTGCTGAAGATGTGCCCTGCTCAACACATTCTCTTAATCTTGTTGGGTCATGTGCTGCGGAGTGTTGTGTCGCTGCAGTTTCATTTTTTGGACTTTTACAAGCACTCTTTAATTTTTCTCTGCTTCAACGCATCGGTGGAGTATACTCAAGTCAACCATTCATGGAGATGTCATCAAATCATTATCAACAACAAAGGTGGTCAGCGCAGCATGATGCAACACATGCTTTGAAAGGACAGCTTTGCTGAAAATACGTTCTGCTTTGATCCAAATAGCAGAGGATGAAGACCAGACAGCAACTACAAGAAGCGAAGCAGCCAGCTTAGCATCAAAATTGGAAGATTTTGAATTGGCCTTACTCTGTGTGTCTGGGGACTGTATACTGGAACGGTTAAATGCCACGAACAAGACACTTCAGAAAATTGAAATTGAAATGGCTACTTGTGCTAAACCTCTATGCAGGCTTAGTGGAATTTGTAAGCTCACTTCGCAATGATGAAGCTTTTGAAATGTTTGAAGAGAAAGCTAAACTGCTGGTGAAAGACTACAGTTACTGGGCTGATCATCAGCGGTCAAGGAAGAGGAAACGCAATTTTGAAGAGCCAGACAATGAAATTGTGTTGCTACCAAGGCAGAATGTAAGACAGCTACATACTTGTCATTCTGGATTCACTGATTACAGAATTGGTGAAAAGAAAAGAAATCTACCAGAATCTCAATGACAAGTTTGGATTTCTGTTCAAAATTATACTACTATGCCAGATGCAGAATTAGAGAGAAGCTGCATTAAAGTTGCAACAACACCTTTCAGCGATGTTCAGGACACATTTGTTGAAGAAATAGTTCATTTTTCTGGGTATATGAATCAGATTAAGCTCCACCTGAAAAATGTGCGCCCTCAGCTGCTTTGAAACATTTAAGAAATGCAGGTATCTCAGAAACCTTCCCTAATGTTGACATAGTGTATCACCTTTACCTAACACTTCCAGCTACTAACTGTGAAGGAGAACGTTCATTTTCTGTTTTGAAAAGAGTGAAAAACCAGCTCCTTCAACAATGAGCCAAGACAAATTGTGTACCTAGCCTTGTTGCCATGAGTCTGATCTAACAAGAAATATTGATTTTCAGAATATAATTGTGATTTTGCCAATATGAAATCCAGAAAAAAGTTTATTTAAGAAGTGCCTGTGAATATAAACAATTCTTTACTTTCTTGAGTTTATATGATTTGATAGTCTTGTGCATGATGCAATGATAACAATAATGGTCAGTGATTTATAAAGGGAATAATAGTGATGTAGTGGTTATGCTGAATATAATAGGTACATGATGTCACTACTTTAATAGCCTAATCTAGTAAATATGCTGTTTGAGTTTTCTCTTAAAATGCATGATTTAACAAGATAGTTATAATGGCTGTTGGTAAATGGTTTTGGTTGTCTTGATGTACTTTCCCTATTAAATTTAATCTAAATAGCCAGAATGTATTTAATTAGACCTTAAACAGGCTCACACCGACCCCCCCCCCCACCCCCAAGCTGGAAAGGGTCGCTTCGCTTACCCGTAACTCAAAGGGGCCCGCAATCTGAATAGCCTAGGGCCCGGAGACTTTAATCCGGCCCTGCCCAGGATAACAGGCTTTATTGTTCCTGGGTTGTAATATAGGTGAAATATCGGAGCCCTTAAAGAGTGCAGACATAGCTCCTTTGCATAAGGGAGGTAGTAGAGTACTAGCTGAAAATTACAGACCAATAGCCCTAACTTCTCACATCGTACCCCTCAAGGAAGGTTCCTTGATATTGGTGAGGGGCTCTTGATTTAGGGAATTGGATCTGTGCTCCAGTTCCCCGAATTAAGCCTGAATGCCTTCCACATCCCCCCCCCCAGGCGCTGTATAATCCTCCGGGTTTAGCGCTTCCCCCTTGATTATAATAATAATAATAATTCTCACATCGTAAAAATCTTCGAAAGAGTGATGAGACGGCAGATTACAAATTTCATGGACCAGCATAACCCGAACCAGCTTGGTTTTAGAGCAGGACGATCATGCCTGTCACAGCTGCTGAACCATTATGACAGAATTACGGAGGCATTGGAAGACGACCAAAACGCATATGTGATTTACACAAGCTTAGAGAGGGTGTTTGACAAATGCGATCATCGAGTGACAGCGCACAAAATGAAAGTCCATGGGCATTACGGGGAAGGTAGGCAGATGGATTTTCGGGTTCCTAACACACAAACACAAAAAGTTAATAACGAACAGGGCAATACCCAGCAACAGCGAGGTCAAAAGCTCAGTGCCCCAATGTGCTGTCCTGGCACCTCTGCTGTTTCTCATCCTCATAGCAGACATAGACAAAAACACCCGGCACACTTTTGAATCATCATTTGCAGATGACACTAAGAAAAGCATGAAAGTCACTACGGTAGAGGCCACTGAAAAAGTACAGGAAGATATAAACAGGGTTGTCCGGTGGGCAGTGGAGAAAACATGACGTCAGTGGTGATACGTTCAGCTGCTTAGATATGGAAAAGAATGAACTCGAAAGGAACACTATACATACAAAACTCAAGAGGGTCACCAAATAGAATGTAAGAAACGCGCAAAAGACCTGGAAATAATTGTTAGCGGACCTTTATAATAATATAATATCTTTATTTCTACAAGTACATGTACAAGATATACAGGCCTAGCTGACATCAATGACATACTATTGTGAACATCAAAATGGTATACAATACCGACAGGTTGGTAGGTAGACACATAGGCAACAGTTAGGCAACTTTATTCCGAAACGTTTCGCCTACACAGTAGGCTTCTTCAGTCGAATACAGAAAGTAGGCAGGAACAGTAGAGATGTGAAGACGATGTAATCAGTCCATCTTCAAGGGTGATGGACTGATTACATAGTCTTCACATCTCTACTGTTCCTGCCTACTTTCTGTATTCGACTGAAGAACCCTACTGTGTAGACGAAACGTTTCGGAACAAAGTTGCCTAACTGTTGCCTATGTGTCTTACCCACATACTATTTATAGAAATCCCCTTGTTATGCTGAGAATTTCGGGCAAATTAGGTCAGTTTTTGTCCCAGGATGCGCCCCCACACCAGTCGACTAACACCCAGGTCCCCATTTTATACTGATGGGTGAACATGGACAGCAGGTGTTTATGGAAACACGTCCTAATGTTTTCCAGCCATACCGGGGTTTCGATCTCCGGCCCCTCAGAGTGTGCTAGCGATCACGACACGATAGCCGGGAAAGATGACAGGGTGGGTTTTGAGAACTTTCAAAACAAGGGAAATAATGCCGATGGTGACACTCTTCAAATCCCCTAGTGCTCCGATATTTCCCCCTCAGGAGAAATATCGGAGCTGGAACAAATACAGAGATCGTTTACGGCCGACCTAAACTACTGGGAACGCCTGCAGGTCTTGAACATGTATTTAATGGAGCGGAGGAGAGAGATACATGATATATACCTGGAAAATACTCGAGGGCCTGGTCCCAAATCTGCACACTGCCATAACATACTGGAGTGAGAGATATGGGAGGTATGTGTACTCATTTATATTTTTTTTTTTGTGTGTGTGTGTGTGACCCTATAATTAATATTTGCACCAATAACTCAATACAGTTGTGACCGGGTGTGGATGTGTGAATTGCTCATTACTCTATAATTTGTTCATGATTGTAGCCATGTATAAACATAAGTAAGTAACTTTACTTACAGGATCATTACCTTTGTAACTTGTGAGTTCATTACCTTTGTACCTAGTTCAGCTATCAAAACTTTGGGGGCCCCTGGACCCATTATGCACCTCTGTAATCTGTAAATACCTTTGTAACTTGTCATGATTGTGACCAGATCAACCTGGAGTTCATTACCTTTGTAACTTGTTCAGCTATCAAAACTTTGGGGTCCAGTCCCTGGACCCATTATGTACCTCTATAATCTTTTGGCTACCGCCCGCAGGATGGGTATGGGGTGCATAATAAACATACTAAACTAACTAAAGGAGGAAGTGTAAAATAAACCCAGTGAGCAGCAGAGGTGCGGTGTTTACCTGGAGAGAGTTCCGGGGGTCAACGCCCCCGCGGCCCGGTCTGTGACCAGGCCTCCTGGTGGATCAGAGCCTGATCAACCAGGCTGTTGCTGCTGGCTGCACGCAAACCAACATACGAGCCACAGCCCGGCTGGTCAGGAACCGATTTTAGGTGCTTGTCCAGTGCCAGCTTGAAGACTGCCAGGGGTCTGTTGGTAATCCCCCTTATGTATGCTGGGAGGCAGTTGAACAGTCTCGGGCCCCTGACACTTATTGTATGGTCTCTTAACGTGCTAGTGACACCCCTGCTTTTCATTGGGGGGATGTTGCATCGTCTGCCAAGTCTTTTGCTTTCGACAATAAGGGAACACTGTATCAACATCCAGGGTCCCAGACTATTCAATATCTTACCAGAAGATAACAGAAACATGGTTGGAACAAGTGTAGAAGCCTTCAAGAGGAAACTGGACAAGTATCTTCACCAGGTAAACTCCAGGTGCCAGATTAACCAGGCTGTGATGGATATGTGGGGCAGTGGGCCTCCAGCAGCAACAGCCTGATTGACCAGGCAAGCACCAGACGAGCCTGGCCCATGGCCGGGCTCAGAGAGTAGATTAACTCTCGAAACTCTTCAAAAGGTATATCAAGGGTATTGGATTATTGTACCTGAATTCTTCTTGATGACTGGGCCGGTGCATATTTAACCACATACGGCATTCTTCTCTTATAAAAGTATTTGTTGCTAATGTTTCCCAATATAACAATTTGCCCAAAAAATAAATATGTTTACCGGAGTCTGGACACCTTGCTTGTATAATAACAAACAAGTACATGGATGAATTCCGCCGAGGAGGTCATCTAGATATTGTCCCAATCAACTAACTCCCAGGTACCTAGTTACTGCTGGGTAAGAGGGTTACAGGGTATTCACCTGGTAGTCAAGTTATCCAAGGTTTCAGAGCCCTCATCACCATGTAGGAGGGCTTTATTACGCCGAGTGTTTGCAGTAGTAGCAGCACCATTAGTAGCAGTAGTACTAGTAGTGTTAGGAAGCTGTGGAATTTTCACCACCAAGGCAGCTACACCACACTGAGGCAGAATCACACTGTCCTCCGGCGTTTTGTCACTTACTGCAAATATATAAATATATACATAATGTAGCGATGAACCCAATGTAAGTCGTTATAATTGACTGTCAGTGGATAAACAAAAAGATGAAGAATAAGACACTTGTGTAACATTTGGGAATCTTTACTGAGGAAACGTTTCGCCAGCCAGTGATTTCTTCAGTCCAATACAGAGAACTGCGGTAGCATGGACCCCAATGGAAATAAGGACCTCGACAGAAACACAGACCCCAATGGAAATAAGGACCTAATAGAAATAAGTAAGGATTCCAATGGTAATAATGACCCCATTGGAAATTAAGGACCCCTATGGAAATTAAGGACCCCAATGGAAATAAGTAAGGATCCCAATGGAATTAGGTAAGGACCCCAATGGAAATAAGTAACTACTCCAATGAAAATAAATCAGGACCCAAATGGAAATAAGTAAGGACCTCACTGGAAAGAAGGACCCCAATGGAAAAAAGTCACTGTCTGACTTTTTGGGGTTATCCCAGATTCTCTACACATATGCTGCTATGTATGATAATCTATGTAACTGTATTTGTGTATACCTGAATAAACTTACTAAAAAAGTCACTTTGACATTTTTGGGGTTATCCTAAGTAAATTACACTTAGTTATGCTTATAATAATATACCTAAACATACATCCCCCAATGAAAAGCAGGGGTGTCACTAGCACGTTAAGAGACAACACAATAAGTGTCAGGAGCCCAAAACTGTTCAACTACCTCCCAGCATACATAAGGGGGATTACTGATAGACCCCTGGCTGTCTTCAAGCAGGCGCTGGACAGGCACCTAAAGTCAGTACCTGACCAGCCGGGTTGTGGTTCGTACGTTGGATTACGTGCGGCCAGCAGTAACAGCCTGGTTGATCAGGCCCTAATCCACCATGAGGCCTGGTCACAGACCGGGCCGCGGGGGCGTTGACCCCCGGAACTCACTCCAGGTATACATGTCCAGCTCTTTACCACTGAGTTCCGAGGTTTCTGATATGAGGAAACAGGGCGAACACAGTTCGAGTCTCCCGCCCATCTTAGAATGTTGAGAAATGAACCAGACTGTTACAATGAATCTTACCAAGTGTCTAGAGGTAAATACACACAGATCTAAATGGATTGTGAAAACGTGCAATTGCATTAAGTTTTATAACCTGCATGAACTGTATCACTGTAGACAACAAGAGCATTTCACCCCTCCGTGGAAGATGTGTTCATTTAATATCACATACCTACAAGTCCCTCCCAAGAAGCTCATTGCTAGTAATCCCTTCCTTAAATCACTTGTTAAAGCAACGGCTCAAGAAGAAATTTCTCGCCTAGCTGGCAGTAATAAGTTATTACAAGTTATATACACTGATGGACCTAAACAGGAGTCTTCTGGCAGGGCTGCATGTGCTCTTGTTGCCACCTCCCTAGTTAAGAACGATAATAAACTTGAACTAGGCATAAGATCTACCTGGAGTTCATTACCTTTGTAACTATTTCAGCTATCATAACTTTGGGGTCCAGTCCCTGGACCCATTATGTACCTTTGTAATCTTTTGACTACCGCCCACAGGATGGGTATGGGGTGCATAATAAAGATGTTAAACTAACGAATTAACAACTGGGCGTCTACACTGCAAACTGAATTGTTTGCTATCCTAATGGCGCTAAAGCTAGCCTATGACACCGAGCTTGACTCTATCATCATTACTGATTCTATGTCATTGAAGGCTCTTGACTCATATAATGACCCCAATGACATGCTCATTGGAGAAGCCAGGTATAGATATTCAAAAATCAGGGACAAAGAAATTAATGTACAGTTGCTATGGATCCCATCACACATTGGATTACTCATTCATGATAAAGTTGATATGTTAGCCAAGAAGAGTACCCAGAAGGAGAATGTAGAATATAACTATGGTATAACTGTGTCTAGCATTAGGAATAATATTAGGAGAGAAGTAAATAATGAAAATGATTGTTATAGGAATGCAATTAGAAGCCTGAGTAGATCTATAGCCCACTATGATAACATGAACGTAGATAAGTATGTTTATAGAGCAACGTGCAATGTGAACAGACTGACTGATGTTGTAGTGGCCAGGCTTAGGCTTGGTTACAAGTACTTCTGGCAGTTTGGGAGACACACAGATGATGATCACACTAAATGTAAATTATGTGATCAGGCATATAGTCACTGTCTTGAACACTACGTGCTTAATTGTCCACTTATTGAGGAATACAGAGACAGACAGTATAATAACCTATGTGACATGTCAAGATATCTTATTAATGAAAAGAAGATACCAGATATACTAAGCAAATTTCCTAAATTTGCTTGTAACAGATAAGTGAACTATAGATATGTAAATATAAATCCATATGTATTTATGTTAACCCCTTGGGGGCCTAGTTCCTAGGCCTTTTGTGTATCCATATGCTCTCGCGCTACCGTCCACAGGATGGACATGGGGTGCACAGTAAACTAGCCACATCGGTGGCAAAATCTAAATCTTACTATTTGTTCAATGTGGTGATAATATATAATGTATTTGTAGTGTGTAAAAGTGTAAATTAACAATGACCCTAATGGAAATAAGCTACAGTGACTTTACTGGGTTATCCTGTGTTGTTTACATAACGAATATGACACTGGTATATAGTATCGTCAAGTTGATAAGTAGGACATGTGCAACAGTTAGGCATCTTTATTCTGAAACGTTTCGCCTACACAGTAGACTTCTTCAGTCCAGTACAGAAGAGTTAGCAGAAGCAGTAGAGAAGTGAAGACGATGTCATCAGTCCATCACCCTTGAAGACGTAGTTATGAGGTGGTCAGTCCCTCAGCCTGGAGAGGAGTTCTGCTCCATAGTCTGGAACAATGTTCCAGACTGAGGGACTGACCACCTCAAAAGCACGTCTTCAAGGGTGATGGACTGATGACATCGTCTTCACTTCTCTGCCGCTAACTGAAGAATTGAGACACTTATGCAACATATGGGACTCTTTATTGAAGAAATGTTTCGCCACAAGAACATAAGATTTCGTTCGGATTTTTAACCCCGGAGGGTTAGCCACCCAGGATAGCTCAAGAAATTCAGTGCGTCATCGAGGACTGTCTAACTTATTTCCATTGTGGTCCTCAATTTTGTCCCCCAGGATGCGACCCATACCAGTCGACTAACACCCAGGTACCTATTTGCTGCTAGGTGAACAGGACAACAGGTGTAAGGAAGTGTCGGAATGTTTCCACCCGCAGGGAATCGAACCCGGGCCCTCCGTGTGTGAAGCGGGAGTTTTAGCCACCAGGCCACCGCCACCGGGCCACCGACACCAGGCCACCGCCACCGGGCCACCGCCACCGGGCCACCGCCACCGGGCCACCGACACCAGGCCACCGCCACCAGGCCACCGCCACCAGGCCGCCGGGCCACCGTCACCTGGCCACCGCCACCAGGCCACCGCCACCAGGCCACCGGGCCACCGCCACCAGGCCACCGCCATCAGGCCACCGGGCCACCGCCACCAGGCCACCGCCACCAGGCCGCCGGGCCACCGTCACCTGGCCACCGCCACCAGGCCACCGCCACCAGGCCACCGGGCCACCGCCACCAGGCCACCGCCACCAGGCCACCGACACCAGGCCACCGCCACCAGGCCACCGACTCCAGGCCACCGGGCCACCGACACCAGACCACCGACACCAGGCCACTGCCACCAGGCCACCGACACCAGACCACCGCCACCAGGCCACTGCCACCAGGCCACCGGGCCACTGCCACCAGGCCACTGCAACCAGGCCACCGCCACCAGGCCACTAGGCCACGGGGCCACACAGTGGCTTCATCAGTCCAATACAAAGCAGGAAGGTATAAGGAGAGGAGGAGTTTGAGGTAATCAGTCCCTGCAACTCCTCCTTCCTGCTTTGTATTAAACTGATAAAGCCACTGTGTGGGCGAAACGTTTCTTCAATAAAGATTCCCATATGTTGTACAAGTGACTCAGTTCTTCAACTTGTCAGTTTTCAAAACCATTCATCACTAACTGAAGAAATCTACTGTGTGGGCGAAACGTGTCAACGTTTCTTTAGGTCAGTGTATTTAAGAACATAAGAACGAAGGAACACTGCAGCAGGCCTACTGGCCCATGCGAGGCAGGTCCAAGTCTCCTACCGGCTTAAGGCAATGCACCCAACCTAGTCAGGTCAGGTCTCATTGGCGGATGCGGTCCGCGTTTTATCGACATTTTTTTTATGAACCGATTACGTTCATTTTTGGTGTACTATTAGAAGGTTATATCGAGTATCCTGTGCTGAAGTTTCAATCATATCGGCCAAAAAGGAAATGAAATATGCAAAATTTACGAAAAATTACATTTGGCAGCGGAGTCCTACTCAGTGGTACTTGGAAAAGTGGTTTTGACACTTGCTGCTGATAGAACACCTCTAATTCCATCAAATGTCGTTTTGAATTCTAAAATAAACCTTATCTTCATGCTAAAAAAAAAAAATAAAGTTTCATAACTTTTTTGATATATTGGAAGATGTCGGCCTTGTTGTCCACATAAATCTAAAAATATTTTGGATAGTTCAGAAACATGAACGCTACCTTGTCAAGCAATCATTCTCCTATGTTTGTTGTGAAAATCAAGTCAATTCAATCATAAATAAAAATGGATTGTCCCTAAATAGGTAAATAATTTACTTTCGAGATATAGGCCGAAGCGCGCGGCACCCCAGCTGCCCGGGAAATAATTTTTTTCCCCGAAAAATTCGCTTTATTTTACACTTTTTGCGTGACCTACGAGTGTTTATTACAGTTAACCATTGTAAATCCGTTTTCTCTCATCACTGATGAGAGAGGTCGGACCCTCTCTTCCCCTTTCAGGGGAAATATCGATAGAAATTTTTTCCTCGGGGCGTCATATTATGCTATATATTTTTTTTAAGGTGTACTTTTTATGTTTATATGCTATTATTATATGCATTAAAATCAAATAGATCAATTGTGATAGATAAATAAGCCTTATAATTGATATTAGCGTGGGTATGGAATATTTTGTTGGCTGGAGGGTGTCGGCCATTTTGTGCACTATTCCAAGGGGTTCCGATTGGTGCCTTGACCATATTAGCTCCGCCCGCTCGGAATGATCTCAGATGGTGAATTTGTATTATATTAGACATAAAGATATAAGAAAACGATAAAAATAACACGGGGAAACACGTAACAAAAACGTAAACAAAGCCGAGTCAGCGCTTCTTACGCAATATGTTGCGTCAGCGCTGTCACCATGCCTGTTATAAATGGCTGTAATTTCTTTTAGAAACATCGTACAAGGATAATAATTATACCAGCGTGTAGCCAGAAAGTTCAGCTATTTTTTGGTAACAATAACTCAGTTTTCATATATTTTCGATTTTTTTTTCTCCGCGCGCGGGAACTCTGAATCCCCCCTAACGGCAACCGACCTGGTAGCACAAGCTATCAGGTCCAACTCACACCCACCCACATCCACTCATGTATTTATCTAACCTATTTTTAAAGCTACACAACGTTCTGGCCTCTATAACTGTACTTGGGAGTTTGTTCCACTCATCCACAACTCTATTACCAAACCAGTAATTTCCTATATCCTTCCTGAATCTGAATTTTTCCAACTTAAAACCATTGCTGCGAGTCCTGTCTAGGCTAGATATTTTCAGCACACTATTTACATCCCCTTTATTTATTCCTGTCTTCCACTTATACACCTCAATCATATCCCACCTAATTCTAAAGTCTTTCTAGAGAGTGCAGATTCAGGGCCCTTAGTCTATCCTCATAGGGGAAAGGGTTTTTGATACATGGGATCAACTTTGTCCCCCTCCTTTGTACATTTTTCCCGAGCATTTATATCCTTCTGTAAAAAGGTGACCAAAACTGTGCAGCATAATCTAAATGAGGCCTGACCAAGATGTATAGAGTTGAAGAACAACCTGAGGACTCCTATTTATGCTTCTTGATATGAAGCCAAGGATTCTATTAGCTTTATTGTGAACACTTATGCACTGTTGTCTTGGTTTCAGATTACTGCTAACCAGAGCTCCTAAATCCTTTTCGCAATCCGTAATATTAAGATCTACATTATTTAATTTATATGTGGCATGGTTATTGTCCTGTCCATCATTTTGAACTTTGCATTTGTCTATATTAAACTGCATCTGCCACTTCTCCGACCACTGCATCAGTCTATTCAAATCTTCCTGGAGTGCTCTAATGTCCCGTCAGAAGGGAATTCGACGGCCTATTTTTGGTGTCATCGGCAAACTTGCTGATGTCGCTCTTTATGCCCTCATCTATGTCGTTTATGTAGATTGTGAACAGCAGGGGCCCAACACTGACCCCTGTGGAAACACCGCTCGTGACGTTTTCCCCGCTCTGATTTTTCCCCATTTTATGCAACTCTCTGCTGCCTATTTGTCAACCATGCCTTTTATCCGAGAAAAAATTTCTCCCCCTATTCCATGTGCTTTAATTTTCCTCAATAGTCTCTGATGTGGGACCCTTCAAAAGCCTTACTGAAGTCCAAAAATTACACATATCATATTCATTACCTTTGATCTACCTCCTCAAATCCCTTAGTGAAAAAAGTTAATAAATTCGTAAGGCAGGAACGCCCCTTTGTAAAACCATGCTGAGATTCGTTGATTAATTTATGCTTTTCAAGGTGGCTACGAACTGCCTCGGCAATTATTGATTCCATAAATTTTCCCACTGTGGAGGTTAGGCTTATTGGTCTATAGTTCGAAGCTAAGGACCTGTCACCTGCTTTGAAAATAGGTATCACATTTGCCATTTTCCACTTATCTGGCACCATGCCAGTTTGTAAACCCTGCCATCACATAGTCTCTCCTCTTATACTACACAAAGCACATTACAGAGAGTGAACACTGAAACAAGCTGCCTCTTTCCAGTCTATTTTGTCCAAACCCATTTTTATGTTACCAAGTAATAGCTTTTATATCCTTTTACTCATGTACGAATTTTAAATTTCTCTACCATATTGTATTACTTTTGCACTACCACACTAAATACTACTACTAATCTTTCTACTACCACCACTAGTGAACATCGAAATGGGACCTCATAGTTATTGCACCTCACTTGAGCCTTTATATACCCTCTGTGTCCATAAATTGTTTGTAATGGCTTGATTTAAGCTCCTGGGGAAGCGAAACGTTGCCACAATAAATGTCACTTTAGTTGCACTTGTTCCTTTTACTTTACATATTGTAGTGATTTTTGAAAAATTAGCCAAAGGTGTGCTAAGCTCCTTTTTAAATTTTCTTTAGAACCCGGGGCATACAGTCATCGGGGCCTGGGTTTGTTGGTTTTTTAATTTTAAAACTATTTCTAAGGCCCATGTCACTTGTGACCCTAACGTGCATATTTTATTATCCCCCGTTCACATAATTTATCATTTCTGGAATATCGCGGGTATCCCCTTTGTAAAAACAAAGGGGGAATAAAATTAAATTCCCACATTTCCTTACCGTTGGGAGCTGCCCGAGGAACTTTTGAGTGGGCCTATCTTGTCCCTGATCTTACTTTGTATACCTGAAAGAACCTTTGTTTTAGTCTTGATTCTCTTGCAACTTTAACCTCAATCTCTTTTTGCTTTTCTTAAACCCCCTTTTTTTATTTTCCCTTTAACTGAATATACGATTTCTTAATTGCCCATCTCCTCTTTTGTTTTTGCCTATATAGCCTCTCTTTTGACCAATAAAATTTTATTTTAATTATTGTTCACCTTTTAGGACTTTTTTGTTTGATCTGTTTTCCCTATTTTGGAAAAATTTGACTGAGCAGCTAAACTATGCCCTGGAAATTGTGGCTATTTTTGGGAATGATAAATTGCCAGGATTGAAACGCCCCAAACCAAAACGTCGCAAAGTTTATTCAGGAATAACCACAACAAAAAATTTTCACCTCTGATTTTAAAGGGATACCAAGATAGTCGTGAAGGAAGGTCTGTGTAGCCTAGTTTGATGATGAGGCCACCTCGCCCCTCACCCACACCCACCACCACCACCATCACCTCACACCCACCACCACTCATCAAACCCAACCCCAAACCAAAATATCCAAAAAAAAAGGGCTTTTTTTGTTAATGTTTTTTGAAGAGCCGCCCTTTACCGGGATCCTCCTCGCAACGACGTTATAAACACCATAAGGTTGAATAAGAGAGTTAGAATGGGTTTGGGGGGTTTAAGTAGATTCAAATGTTTTTTTTGGAATCTTTTTGAAGTGGGTTTTGATGTGTTATTTTTGCGCCATCTATATTGATGTTTAAACAGGTTGTGGTTATGGTTGAGGGTGGTCCCCTTGCGCCCACTGGGGGAGTCCGCTGCCCCCAAATTTTTCCCTTTTTTTTGTGTGGCGAGCTGACAATATCTCCAGGGGCCCCTGGGCACTGTGGGGGCGGGGCCCGGGGCCTCTTCCTGGGGTTTGAAACCTTCCCCCCAAAGGCGACGTAGTCCCCCAGCTTAAAGAAAACTACGTGGAGACTGATCCCAGCCGTCCTCTTCCAATATTATTATTTTTATTTTTGTCTGGTGGAAGCTTCCTTCATGCTGCTGCTGTAGGGGACCTCCCCAAGGAGTTTTTCTCAAAGTCTTCCTTGGGTCGAACTAATTTCCACACCCCCCCCCCCCCGGGACTAAATCACACCGGGTTTAGCGCCACGGAATATAAACGTACACTCAGGGGAAGGGTTCCCCGATGCCACGAGCCTTGATCCCGGGAATTTGATCTGTCCTGAAACTGAATCTTCCATTCCAAAAACCCCGGCTGTATTACCACGACGGTTTGAGCTTCATTTCCATCTTTACCCCTCCCCCCCCATTGACTACCAGCCTTTACCCCTTCTCTTCAAATCTTCCAGAAAAACGTGTTAAAAAGCAAAAACAACTATACATTGTATTGTATGTATTTTTTAACCCCTACCTCTCAGGGACCCAACGAAGCACGCACTGAATTTTTTGGTTTTTTTGGGAATTTTCATACAATAATTGTAGTATCAAAACTGTGCCTAAAAAAATTTACTCCCTAAAACCCCAGGGGCCCTTGGGGCCCGGGAGGTAAAACTCTCACTTTACACCCCGAGTGTGTGGGGGCAACCCCGGCAAGGGGGGAAACTTGGGCATTTTAAAATAAAAATTTTTTTTTTTAGATTTTTTAACCCCCAGAGTTTTTGCCATCCGCATAACCCCAAAAAACGTGCACATTGAGGGGCTGTCTGCCTATTTTCCCTTGGGGTCCTCAATCTTGTTTTCCCCCGGATAACCCCAAACCCTCAACTACAACCCGTACCTACTTGCTAGGTTTAACAGAAAAAACAGGTTAAAAGCTATTGAATGTTTCCACCCCGCTGGGGAATTGAACCTGGGCCCTTAGCGTGTGAACAAGATTTCCTTTCACCAAGTCCCCTCCACCAGTGAAGTAGGTTTCCTGGTGTTAGCGACTGGGGGGGTGACTGAGGGCAAGATTTAACCCCAAGGAAATCAGGCAGACAGTCCCCCCAATGATGCACTGACTTTTTTGGTTATGCGGATGGCAACCCCCAGGGGGTTAAAAAAACTGAACAAAAACTTGTCCTATATTAACCTTTTATCCACCCCTACATAGCCCAACCACTTGTCATTACACCCTATACATAATTGTGTACTATTTTTTATCCTTTTCTTAAAAAATTTCTATCAAAGGTTTAGTTTTAAAAGGGCCCAAAATTTCATTTTCCCTGCCCCAAACCCAAAATTCCATGGGCCTTTGACATCTCCTATTTAGTATTTGCTCCCCCACTACAGTTTCCCCTTTGTGGGTCTAAACATCCTAAAAATCTCCCAAATCTCTCTCCTCCTGAGCTCTTCTCCATGTGCAAAAAATTTTAGTATAAAAAGCATCCATCCCCTTTTTTTAAACCACAAAAAACCCTTTAGTTTATACATTTATATTCCCCTTTTCTTCCATAACGATCAGTCATCATTTCCCCTACTTCCTTAGCTCTAATTTTGCAGAAACCATCTTAAAACCCTTTATTTTCCCCCACTGAAACTCCTACCCCCTTCACTTTTTTTTTACTTTAGACTAGGACATCCACTTCTTTTTATTCAAAACATTCACGATCGTCTCACTTTTCTCCTACTTTGTGCACATTCAAACACCCAACCTTTAAAGTTTTTCTTTTTTCATTTTTTTCAACAGTTCTTCAAGTTTATTCTCTTAAGGGGTTACAATGTGGGTTTACAGGTTTTGGGTATTGTGTGGAATGTTATAAAAATACAAATTTAAGGGGGGGCCACTAGGACACCTAGCATGGCTAGGCTTTCGAGCAGATTTAGATTAATTCTTAAAATTAAACCCTTACAGATTAGGTATTAAGGCTAAGTGACTACATCTAATTTGTGAGTTTACAATGTAAATGCTGGCTTTGGCAAAACAAAGGTCTATTTGGAGTATCATAGGCAAACTTAGACTATTAGGATTTATTTTTTTTAAGATTAAGATTATACAGGGGCCCCCCCGGTTAACGTTTTTTTTCACTCCAAAGTATTTCAGGTGCCGTACGACCAATTTTGTTCCCATAAGGAATATGGAAGTAATTAGTCCATTTCAGACCCCCAAAACATACCGTACAAATGCCTTACATAAATACCCCTTACATAATTTGGGTCGCATTCGGAGGTGATCGTTATGGGGGGGTCCCGTATTTCGGTTTAAGTCAGGGTGGTGAGGAAATTTGTGAACCCCAGGGGGTTTATCACGTGGTGGGATAACCTGGTGGACGGGGAGATAAGATGTTTTCTAACTGTACTTTGAAATGATGATGTTCTGCAGTTCTAAAGTTTTCGGTAGGGGTTCCAGATTTTAGGCCTTTGAAATACTTTAAATTTTTGAAAAGGGTTTAGCAACCGGGAAAATTCAAGAGATGTTGTGCTGGTTTATCCCTGGGTTCGTCACAACTATCAAAAACATTTTAGGTAAAGGGTTTTAATATTGGAAATTTTAAAGGTCCTTAATATAGATTGCACAGTAGTAATTGGTGTTCTGAACAGGAGTAATTTTTAGATCTATGAAGAGTGGGTGGGATTTGAATTCTTACTGCGTTTTGTGGTTTTATTGGCTTTAGTTTTGCTGCATTGAACCCCAACACAGATAGCAAGGTGAGGTAGGATATACAGTGGACCCCACCACGATATTAATCCGTTCCTGAGAGCTCATCTTTAGTAAATTACGTTTCAATTTAATTTTTCCCCTAGGAAAAAAAAGGAAATCAATTAATCCTGCAAGCACCCAAAAAATTAAAAAAAAAAAATTTTTTACCACATGAAATTTTAATTTTAATACACAAAAAACTGAAGATTTACATGCACAGTTACAACACTTACCTTATTGAAGACTGGTGAGTTGATGGGATGGGAGGAGGGAAGGTTTAGTGTTTAGAAGGGGAATCCCCTTCCATTAGCATTGAGGCAGCAAATCTTTTTCTGGGGGTTTCTTCCCTTGTTCTTTTAAGCCACTAGGGGCCCTTCAGGTCACTGGACTTCTGTCGCACAACATATCTGCCCAAAAAGGGGCCCTTACCTCTCGTTCCTTTATGACTTTTCCCAAAAGGGTTCAAACATTGTCGGTAAAAGTCACCAGCACGGCTTCAGTAGCTGTGTCAGGGTATTTTCTCAAAAAAGTTTGCACTTCAACCACTTTGACACATTTCCTTTTTCTTAAAAGGCAAATTCTTCAATTTTTCTCCCCCTCCTCCAAAGCATTTCCTCATGTGCCCTCTTGCTGTTAAAAATATCTAGCAGCTCCAGTGGGTTTGTTCTTACTTCCTCTACCACCAACTCTTTCCCCACCTCCCACTAACCTCCAACCCCCAAGGACTTCCCCCAAAGCCACAATGGGTTCCTCAACTGGCATAGGAATTCCAGGTTAGCCTCAAACCCTTCAAAATCCCTTTGTTACACATTTTGGCCACAGTTTTTTCCAAGCATTGTTTAAGGGCCTCTTAGCACTTTCCCCCCAAGCCTTACCTATAATTTTTTACACAATTGGGGGATGGAAAATGATCTTTCCCAAACTCCTTATCAGTTGATTTCGAGGCACTACAAAACACCTTTCAAACATGGTTTTGTGTACTTTTTTTGAAATTGGAAAAAAACCTCTGGCCATGGGCTGCAGGAGAGGAGGGGATTGGGGGCAAAAAAATTTACCTTTAAAGAAGCTCTGTCCCTAGAAAGTCCCGCCCCCTTTTGAAGGGTGAACCCGGAGCATTGTCTAATACCAGGGGCACTTAAAGGGCTAATTTCTTTTAATTTGGTAATTTTTCACATTGGGGGGAAAGCATAAGTAAACCACATAGAAAAAGTCCCCAGGACCCATGCCTTACTGTTTGCCCTCCAAGCACCACAAATTGCCTTTAGGCATTGTTTTTTCCTGAACACCTGGAGTTTCAGAGTGATACACCAATAAAGGGTCACTTTGAATCACCACAGCATTGGCTCACATCAACAGAGTAAGCCTGTTTTTCATAGGCTTATGTCCTGGAGTGCCTTTTCCTCCTGAGTAATGTACGTCCTGCTTGGCATTTTCTTCCAAAACAGCCTGTTTCGTCACAATTAAACACTTGTTCAGGTTTCAGTCCTTCACTGTCTATGTACTCCTTGAAGTCCTGCACATATTTTTCAGCCGATTTGTGGTCCGAACTGGCAGCCTCACCATGCCTTATCACACTATGAAAGCCACTACGCTTTTTAAAATCTCTGAAACCAACCTTTGCTGGCCTTAAATTCACTCGCATCACTAGTTGCTGGCATTTTTCTAATTAAATCGTCATGCAACTTCCTAGCCTTTTCACATATGATCGCTTGAGAGATGCTGTCTCCTGCTATCTGTTTCTCGTTTATCCACACCAATAAAAGTCTCTCAACATCTTCTATCACTTGCGATCTCAGTTTCGAAAACATAGTTGCACCTTTGGCAAGAACAGCTTCCTTGATTGCTGTTTTCTTGCCCACAATAGTAGCGATGGTTGATTGGGGTTTATTATACAACCTGACCAGCTCAGAGATACGCACTCCACTTTCATACACAAATAACCCGCACATAAAAGAGAGAAGCTTACGACGACGTTTTGGTCCGACTTGGACCATTGACAAAGTCACACTCCACTTTCTTCATCTCCATAGTAATTCTCACCCTTTTTGCTGTACGGTTGGCACTAGAAGCTTTCTTGGGGCCCATGGTGACTTATTTTGCAGGTGCAATCACTAAAAAGGCTGTGATAATATGAAATGTTCCAGTTGTATGTTTGGAAGCGACCGCGGTGGCTGGCTGGCTTGTAAACACTGGCACCCAAGGGACAAGTGAGGCGCGCTCAGGCCAAAGTGGACGCGTATGGTACGGAACGAATAGTGCTGGTCGGGTTTTTAAGCGCTAGTCGAGGCAAAATTTTTGTGTTAAAATGTATCGCTAGTCAGATTTATCGTTAATCGATGCCATCGTTGGTCGAGGGTCCACTGTATAAGTGAATGGTATAGTGTGAGAAGGGCAGTTTGCGGCATGTAGTATCATATCTTGGAGAGGATCCCCACCGTTTTGGATACTTTTTTTGTTATGTGTTGGATATGGGTGCTGAAATTTAGGTTGTTGTCGAGG
Source organism: Cherax quadricarinatus (assembly GCF_026875155.1). Taxonomy (NCBI): domain Eukaryota; kingdom Metazoa; phylum Arthropoda; class Malacostraca; order Decapoda; family Parastacidae; genus Cherax; species Cherax quadricarinatus. Next base: position 4,981,594 of record NC_069413.1, read on the forward strand.
TATAGGCCAAGGAATTTGCCCTCATTATGCCCTCGTTATGTTGGTAACTTACACAGAAGAAGGGGTAACTAGCCCCTTTCTCCTGGCATTTTAGTTGCCTCTTATGACATGCATGGCTTATGGAGGAAGGATTCTAATTCTCTTCCCCATGGAGATGAGAGAATAAATAAGAAAGAAAAATTATTAAGAAAAATGCTAGAAAATTCATTTGAGTGTGTATACATACGAGTACATGCATGTGTAATGTGACATAAGTGTAAATAGAAGTAGCAAGATGTACCAGTTATCTTGCAGTTATCTTACACAAATAACCTGCACATAGGAGAGGAGAGGTTATGATGACATTTCGGTCCAACTTGGACCATTTATAAAGTCCAAGTAGGACTGAAACATTGTCATAAGCTCTTCTCTCCTATGTACGGGTTATTTAGGCATTTCCAGTCAGGGTATTGTGCCTTTTGTTCCCTTGCAGTTACCTTGCATGTTTGAGACTGTCCTGTGGCTTGATTGCTAGTGGACCTGGCTCTTACACTGAGGTCTGTGGTTGAACCCTGGGTATGGGTGGAAACATTAGGATGTGTTTCCTTAAGACACCTACTGTCCCTGTTCACCTAGCAGTTAAACAGGTACATGTACCTGGGGACAAAACTGACCTAATTTGCCCAAAATACTCTGCATAACAAGGGGCTATCTATATACAGTAGGACCCCACTTATACGGCAGGTTAGGTTCCAGGCTACTGCCGGAAAGCAGACATCACTGAAAAGCAGAATGCCATTTTTTCCACTTACAAATGCATGTAAATGCCAGATAAGTTTACACTAACATGTATTAAGTTAGCAATAGAACTAGGCATTAAAAACAATAAATATTAAAATACACACATAGTATACTCATTATTTACCTCAAAATATTTGTAGTCCTAATATAGGGCAAAAGGTGAGTAGTATTTACTGTAAGAAGTTAGGTGTGGTAGCCCTCCTGGCCACCCCACCCACACATAATATACTACGACGATGCTTAAAGCACCATAGTGATAAAATGCATATATGTACAGTACACTCATTACTTACCTTAAAATATTTGTTGTCTTAATGTAGGGTGAAAGGTGAAAAGTATTTATTTGTAGAAAGTGGTGTGGTAGGTAGGATAGTGTAGGGAAGCCAGCCTGGCCACCCCACCCACTATGTAAACAAACAGACGATACATCTGGTTATGGTTCATAAACATTCATACAAACATCTTACATTGTGTACAAGTTGTCTCCACAGTGGTACAGTAGAATAAATAAAGACCAACACTTCCAGTCTCATGTAATTTTTATAAGGAATGATGCTCTGACAAATTATTATTATTAATATTGTTATTATTACAAATTATCATCACAAAAAAAGAAGCACTCAACCCACAAGGATCGTGAATTACTATATGTATATAGAGTGAAGGCATACGAAAGGAATATTTATCTAGTTATCCCCCAGTGTTTGACTAGAGAAAACATAATTTTCCGACACTACTACAAAGCCGCTTTGTAAACAAATCTTATATTTGTCAATTTTTATTTTGTGGGTGTATGCATAGTGTTTATATGCTATGTAATGTGTTTCTTATATAATTTTGAAGAAAATATCATAGATGGATTAATGAAAATGTTATATTAACGTAAAACATTTGTGATGAATGGTTTAGAAAACCGACAAGTTGAAGATTGAGACACTTATACAGTAAATGTCTTGTTTTACGTTGAAGATTGAGACATTTATGCAACATATGGAAATCTTTATTTAGGAAACGTTTTGCCACACAGTGGCTTCATCAGTCCGATACAAAGCAGGAGGGTGTAAGGAGAGGAGAAGTTTGAGGTAATCAGTCCCTCAGCCTGGAGTCGATGTGTTCAGTCCATCAATCTTGTAGAATGTACAGCATAGGGCTGTAGATGTGGCTTATATACTGTAGTCAGGTGAAGCGAAGCAGGAGGAGGCGGGGTCATAGTGGTACCATCCACTAGTCGAAGTAGGTCTTCGTACAAAGGTTGGACAAGGTTTGAAGAACTCTTTGTATCAAGATCCCGTGAGAGTTGTGATGAGTGGTTTAGAAAACCGACAGGTTGAAGATTGAGACACGCAACATATGGGAATCTTTATTTTGGAAACGTTTTGCCACACCGTGGCTTTATCAGTCCAATACACTCCTTACACCCTTACCTGGAGTTTACCTGGAGAGAGTTCCGGGGGTCAACGCCCCCGCGGCCCGGTCTGTGACCAGGCCTCTAGGTCAGTGTCCCAGGATGCGACCCACACCAGTCGACTAACACCCAGGTGCCCATTTTACTGATGGGGAACATAGACAACAGGTGGAAAGAAACACGTCCAATGTTTCTACTCTGGCTGGGAATCGAACCCAGGCCCTCACCGTGTGAAGCGAGAGCGTTAACCACCAGGCCACCAGAGCCCTTCTGCATTGTATTGGACTGATGAAGCCACTGTGTGGCGAAACGTTTCCTAAATAAAGATTCCCATATGTTGCATAAATGTCTCAATCTTCAACGTAAAACAAGACATTTACTGTGTCCAAGAGAGATTATTATTACCTAGTATTACTATGGCATCATGAGTAGAGAGAGACTTGGTGAGTTTAATGTGTACCCTCACTCCAGCACAATGTGTAAGTACAGTGGTCCCTCATTTTTTGTAATTAATCCATTCCTGGAGGAGCTACTATAAACGAAATTTATGATTTGCGAATCAATTTTCCCCGTAAGAAATAATGTAAATACAATTAATCCGTTCCTGACACCCAGAAGTGTTAAAACAAAAAAAATTTTTACATGAAATATACATGTAGTACATAAACAATACAATGGGAAATGATGAATGAAACATTAACAGCATAACGCTTACCTTTATTGGAGATTCTTCTTAGTGTATGGGAGACTGGAGGAGGAGAGAGATTGGATTATTTACAGTTTGGAAGGGGAATCCCCTTCCAGCAACACCTCAGGTACCAATTGCTTCTCTGGGGTTGCTTCTCTTCTCTGTTTCTTAATGCCACTAGGACCACCTTGAGAGTCACTCTAGTCCTGTCTCGCAAAATAACTGTGGAGAGAGCTCTTTTTCTGGCATCTCTTTAACACTTCCCTAAAATGGCCCAAGACTTTGTCACTGTACATATTTCTCACCTCCTTTACCAGAGGCTTGGCACTAGGAGCTTTCTTTGGAGCCATTGTAGCTTATTTAGTACTTGCAAGCACTAAAATGAGTGGAATATTATGAAATATTTCGTAGGAGCACTTGAGGGGACCTTCACTCACTGGTAAACAATGTCAGACTGGCTGGGTAGGGAGGCCTCCCCGGCTCGCACCGTGCTTACGCGACCCGGACAAACTACTATTCGCGAGTCAACCTATGAAAAGCGAGTCCATGTTTATACAAAAATACCCCTATGATTGGCGAAATTTACGATTGCCGAGAACTATGAAAAGCGAGGGACCACTGTACGTATATTTAGGTACAGGTACACATAAGCATACATATAAAATACTCAATAACTTTTAAACACTTGAAATTATGGAAAGTTTCCAGACATAATAGATGTGCTCACGAAGAATGTAAACAAACCAGGTGGGGCGTGTCATATTTGAAAGACTGCTTGAAGTATAGCAAATTTTGGTCATAATTTGAAATCGCCATATTAGCGGAACACTGTAAGGTGGAATGCCGTAAGGCGGAATGCCGTAAGGCAGGGCCCTACTGTAATAGTATGTTATGCCAGCTAGGCCTGTATGCATTGTACATGTACATACTTGTAGAAATAAAGATTTATTATTATTATTATTATTATTATTATTATTATTATTATTATTATTATTAAAGACACCATCAGCTGTTTGAACATGACTATAACTTTCACCTTCTTGGCTTATTAAGCAGCATGTTGAAAATGTTTTTCCAAAGTTTTATGAATGAATTTATAATTAAACTTGATATAATTTTTTAATCCCTTTTAGCACAATTTGTAAAAAATGTACAGGTTAATGCAATTTTTGAAGTTGACAGCAGAAGCTGACAAAATTTTCAAGATGGTAACTACAGTGTTTTTACCTCAGCAGCCTGTGAACCTTAGCCAATTTCTGGTGATCACATCCACAGCACTTGGGGTTATCCCCACATTGAGGACCCTGGTGACTAAGTGATAACATTCTTAAGGGGCGGCTATACGCTTGCCCAGCGTAAACGAAAAAATTCACAAATTCAGTTAATCATATAGAAAAATAGGTTAACACTCTGGCACCACACTGGTACATGAATCATTGTTCTATGACATTCCTACAAGGAATTATAGTTATTTAATCCTTTGACTGTTTTCGACGTATAAATACGTCTTACGAGCCAATGTTTCTGACGTATATATACTCAATAATTCTAGCGGCTTCAAATCAAGTGGGAGAAAGCTGGTAGGCCCACATGTGAGAGAATGGGTCTGTGTGGTCAGTGTGCACCACATAAAAAAAATCCTGCAGCACACATTGCGTAATGAGGAAAAAAAAACTCTGATCGTTTTTTTGGAATAAAACGCCGACTTTGAGGTGTATTTTCGTATAGTATTTATCGTTGTATTCGCGTTTTCATGGTCTTAGGTGATAAAATGGAAAACATATTACAGAAATAGAGATGATTTTCATTACTTTTACGATGAAAACGACCTTGAAACTGAGCTCAAAGTAGCGGAAATGTTCGATTTTTACCAATGTTCAAGAGTACATAAATCACACCACACGTCCAATACACGTCAACTGGGGAGTCTAATATTCTTTCACTAGTGAACTGATATTATTTATACCATTTTTACAATAATGCAGTCGTCTGCATAACAGTAAATTTTGTATTTTTTTGTATGAATAAAAAATCAAAATAGAAAGCAATAATAATATAAGAGGGGCCTAGAGATGTGACTAATGAACAGAGCATATGTTATTTTAGTGCCACGAATGTCTACCTTGTTTATTCTGGACCCTATTTTGAAATTGGCATCTTTTTTATTTTGCGTGAAATTGGGCCAAATTGCCAATTTCTGACCACCATATTGGTAGTCCAAATTAGTAAATGGGAGGTTTCTTGTACTCAGCTGATAGATAAAATGGAGTTCTAAAGAAATAGCTATGAGTTTGGTCAACTGGAACAATGGAATTGGCTGAAAATTGGGCTCAAAGTCGGCGAAATCGCCGATACGCATATGTCGCCGAGACCGCTAACTTCGCGGGAGCATAATTCCACGAGTTTTCGACCAAATTTCGAACTTTTGGTGTCATTACCATCGGGAAAAGATTCTCTATCATTTCATAAGAAAAAATAATTTTTTTTTTTTCAAAAATTGAGCGACATAGAATGACAGTTTCAGAGAGGGGCCTGAAACAGTCAAAGGGTTAAAACACCTAGGGTGACGTCGACACCCGCGGCAGGTCTGCTCACCTGTTGTCAATTTTCATTTTTTTTTTTCCTATTTTTTTTGTGTATTTATTGTATTATTTTTTCTAATATAATAATTGACGATTTGGCATCATATGTAAGTGGGTGGGACTTATACATAGACTTACTGCCAATCAGGAGCCGTCTAGGAACATCTTGCTTACGTCAGCAGGAATTCCACTCTCAGGATAGCCGGGGAATATGCTTCAATATAATGCTATTATCGCTTCTACGGCTTATTTATCTATCACAATTGATCTAATATGGCATAATAAACAATATAAACAACAAAGAAATATGGTAAATACTCCAGAATGAATAATATATGGCATATTCTTTGAGCAGTCCCCCTGGAATATAATACGTATTCCTTAGCTAAGGATGGGCTTTCCATTCTCCTCCTATCACCTCCAGGGTCCTTATATTAAAGAAAACGGAGAGGGGTAACTATGATATACACTCGTAATGCAGTATAAAACTGAGAAAAATGCTATTTTCTCGAGAAAAAAAAAAAAATCGGTGGTCCAACTGTTTTGCGGATTATCTCGGAAGTAAGTTATTCACATATAAATTGACTTTGTCATTAATAATCATAGGAATGCAATGAAATTCACAAACAACATAAAGGAAAGATTGTTTTACATGCTGGTGGTTATCATTTTGAGATATCATAACTTGTTTTTGATTTGTGTGAGGGCAAAAGTCAGATATTTGGCTGAATGTCAAAACCATACAAACTTTATTTTTTTTAAGAATGAAGATAGGATAAATTACAGTAAAGTTCACCATGATAAATACAGTTTAGCATTGTTTTAGGCATAGATAATGCCAAAACAGCTTCTCCAAGCCCCACTTCTACAGTAACTTGCAATATGTGTGATTATTAGTAAATAATTTTTTTTTCAGTTGTTTTTTGAGCTATCTTATTGAAACTTGGTCACATTAAGATGGAAAGCTGCTTCTTTACGTACAAAAAAAAAAAATGAAAGAACTCGAATGAAAAATAAAGAAATTCAGGTGCTACACATCAGCTTTCGGCAAAATCGGAAATGGTCGGGTGGGGACCATTGGGCCAGATAATATGGAATAAATGGCTATAACCCTTACCTGTATGTCTTTATTTTAACTGGTATTAGTTGGTTCTTCATCTGCAGTTACATCATGTACAGGTGGCCCTCCACATTCGCGAGGGTTAAGGCATCAAGAACCTCACAAATGTTGAAAATTCGCAAATATTTGGCGCACAAATATACTGTAGGGAAATATAATAATAGCATTTACTTAGCGTAACAACACTGCTTCCTTAACCTATTGAGCCATGAACAGTGAAAACATCGTAAAATACATACGTGTATTGTATATACGTACATACATGTTATGGTTTAATAACAAATAACGAACAAACAAAACACTCACCACTCGTAAGGTTAGGCAGACGAACTCTGATGACTTGTGATGATGGTGATAATGACGATGATGGTGATGACAGCCAGGCAGTTACTGACGACAGTTGAATGGAGGTGATATATGGAGTGTAACTGCATGGCATGATGAGTCTAGTGTGTGGATTCTAACTCTTCTATGCCAGCATCACTGCCGATAATAGGTGGTGGATCATCGACATCGCTCGAGTCGGTTAACAACGGGAGTAGTGGCAAGCTTCCTTGTGAAGAACATTGTGATGGGCAACTGAGACCATTTCCTCTTCATATCTACAAACAGAATTTTGTAGGGAATTATGCTCCTATCAATGTCATTCATCAATTGTTTGAGCTGTGCTGTCATTCTCATCTCTTGCCCTAGTTTTTCAAGGTTGATTGGCCTCGGCAACACTCTCCTCTTCATCCTCATTCTCTGCCTGCACAATCTCCAACAACTCTTCATCATTTAGGCCCAGTGCATGTTCTTCAATCAGTTCTCTTACCTCACCCTCCTGCATGTCCTCGAACCCTTCACCACCAACTAGCCTTGCTAACTCCAGAGTCTTCCTCACGGCTTTGTTGACCATATCCTGAGGACTGGCGGCTGGGCATTCATGAATGTTCGAAGCTCGCGAATGTGGAGGGCCACCTGTATGTACTTGTCTCAAGTAATGATAAACTGTACTTTAACTGTAACTTAATTTTAGTTTTGTCTTGCAAATATAAGCGGCACATTTAAATTAATTTTTATACACCTGAGTTTCATGCTGAATATTTTACTCTTCCTTCTGATTCAAACCTTTTCTCACCTCTGTTTTACTATTTTTATTCTCAACTGGTATATCTGTAATGTTAGTTATTTTAGCTGAGCTAAAATGGTATAGAAGTCTTCACATTTTAAGAATTTCCAGCGTATGAAACTGACCTTTTAGGTAAAACAAAGGCATTTTGTAAATCATTGGAATTTTGGTTATTTTGATATTAAACACCATTGCACTTTATTCTAAAACTGAGGAAAAAAGTATCCATCATGTGTCTTTCCCCGCTTAAAAAAAATTGCAAAGGAAACTTCACATTTTGAAGATTTCTACTCAAATTATTAACCTACCACTTGGGGAATTTAATGGGTCACTGACAGGTTTTGCCAGTTAGAGCCCCACCTCAATTCCCAGGGGAAAAAAAGGGTCCATGTTTGGACAGAAAGGAATAATTGGATAAGCCTCTCAAAATATGGAGGGCAGAGGCATTCTCAGGTCTTCATACAATATTTGCAGTAATCAGTCTCCACTCTGTATTTTTTGTGCTTGTCACATCAATACAATGGTGTCCCCACAGGTCGTAAGGCTACGAAGGGTGGAAGTGGAGGAAGCAGTTCAGTCACTTGGCCCAACCTTAAGGACCAGGAGGCTGTCCAGAAGTTTTTCCTTTCTCAGGTTCAAGTAAGTTTGACCTTATTGCAGTCATATACATGTACAAATAAATATTATTGCATAAGTTCTGAAGGTGGATAAAATGGTGGTAAAATGGATGAAGAGTTTTTCTTTTTATGTTATGTGAATGTAATGTAGTAATTACAGTGTTGATATTGATAAATGCATAAAACAATTACTCTATTGATGTTTACTGCATTTTTGTTTCACTCGTGTATATCAGAATATAGTATTGACTAATTTTAACACTTTAGCCATCACTCGCTCTATCTTGCCAGAGGTGCACCAGTACTACAGCTTGGCTGCCCCTACAGGGTGCAGGCACTGTATTTTTTCACCTTCAGGACTTGAGTCAGGTTAAACAATTTCCTTGATTCCCTTCATAAATGTTACCTTGCTCATTCTAACAGCATTTTAAGTCATAACAGTCACTTGCCTCCACTCGCTACTATCTAGCACACACATGCCTGTTGGATATCCAAGCCCCTTGCACTGAAAACCTCTCCCTCTCTCCCCCTCTCTCCCCCTCCCTCTCCCTCTCCCTCTCTCTCCCTCTCTCTCCCTCTCTCCCCCTCCCTCTCCCCCTCCCTCTCCCCCTATCTCCCCCCTCTCCCCCCTCCCTCCCCCTCTCTCCCTCCCCCTCTCTCCCTCCCCCTCTCTCCCTCCCCCTCTCTCCCTCTCCCTCTCCCCCCTCCTCCCCCCTCCCTCTCTCCCCCTCCCTCTCCCCCTCCCTCTCCCCCTCTCTCCCCCTCTCTCCCCCTCTCTCCTCCCCCCTCTCTCCCCCTCTCTCCCCCTCCCGCTCTCCCCCTCTCTCTCCCCCTCTCTCCCCCTCTCTCCCCCTCTCTCCCCCTCTCTCCCCCCTCTCCCCCCCCTCTCCCCCTCCCTCTCTCTCCCACTCTCCCCCCCCTCCCCCTCTCTCTCCCCTCTCTCTCCCCCTCCTCCCCCCTCTCTCCCCCTCTTCTTCCCCCTCTCTCTCCCCCTCTCTCCCCCCTCTCCCCTCTCTCTCCCCCTTCTCTCTCCCCCTCTCTCTCCCTCTCTCTCCCCCTCTCCCCCTCTCTCCCCCTACCCCTCGTCTCTCTCCCTCTCTCCCCCTCTCATCCCCCTCTACTCCCCCTCTCCCCCCCCTCCCCCTCTCTCCCCCTCTTCCCCTCTCACTCCCCCCTCTCTCCCCCCTCTCCCCCCTCTCCCTCTCTCTCTCCCTCTCCCTCTCTCCCTCTCCCCCCTCTCCCCTCTCTCCCCCCCTTCTCTCCTCTCTCCCCCATCTCTCCTCTCCCTCTCTCTCCCTTCCCCCTCTCTCTCCCTTCCCCCCTCTCCCTCTTTTTTTTTTTTTTTTTTTTTTTACACATGGTTTGACACGGTTAAGGATCCTTAGCTTTATTGACAAGCTATTTACAGGTTAAGGATCCCTAGCTTTATTGGCAAGCTAAGAGCTGTTACCTACATCAGCTCAATTGAAAGCATTTTTATTGTTATGAGACATACAAGTAGGGAACAGGATGAAGTTGGAGCCATCTGTGGGCCAGCATTTTCATTTGATCAACTAACTTTATCTCATTGATATCATTATGCTGTACAAATGTGTTCCATACTCGAGTCATCCTGGGTATATATGATCTCAGATGGAGTGATGTTCCGGAGAAGGGTACAGCCAGAGTAAAGTTGCTGCTTTCTGCCCGTCTTGTGGCATAAAAGCTTGTTTCACGCTGTCCTCGAAGTGGATCCAAGTGTGGTACTTTGACAATATTGGCCTTGTACATAACAGTAAGGCCACCCACATCCCTCCTGTGTTGAAAGCTCTGCTGAAATGACAGATCTATCCAGGATTGGTCCAGGCGAGAGAAGAGACGTTTTGCTCTGTTCTCTGTCAAGCAGTCGTAGATGAGAGGGGGGTCAGGCAAACCAAGAAAGTGGAGCATACTCAAGGTGTGAGCATACTTGTGCCTCATACAGAATCTTGCAACCCCTACTGTCAAGCAGATGTGAGATACGGTGAAGTGCTGTAAGCTTCCTGGCTGCCTTGTTTGCAAGATTTACAACATGGTTCTTCATTGTCAGTTTGGAGTCAAATTTCACCCAAGGATATCAACTTCTCTAGGTGCCAACCCCCTCCCATTCATCCTTACTACTACCCCCTCTTTCCCTCTTTCTCCCTCCTTCTCCCCTCTCCCTCTCCCCCCTCCCCTTCTCTCCCCCCTCCCCTCTCCCCCCTCTCACCCCTCCCCCTCTCCCCTTCTCCCCCCCTCTCCCTCCCTCCCCCCTCTCCCCCTCTCCCCTCTCCCCCCTTCCCCCTCTCCCCTCTCCCCCCTCCCCCTCACCCCCTCTCCCCCCCCTCCTCCCCCTCTCCCCCTATCCCCCCCTCTCCCCCCTCTCTCCCCCTCTCCCCCCCCTCTCCCCCCTCTCATCCCCCCCCTCTCCCCCTCTCTCCCCCCTCTCTCCCCTCTCACCCCCCTCTCCCCCCTCTCCCCCTCTCTCCCCCTCTCTCCCCCTCTCTCCCCCCTCTCTCCCCCTCTCTCCCCCCTCTCTCCCCCTCTCTCCCCTCTCTCCCCCTCATCCCCCTCTCTCCCCCCTCTCCCCCCCTCTCCCTCCCCCTCTCCCCCCTCCCCTCCCCTCCCCCTCTCCTCCCTCCCCTCTCCCCTCTCTCCCCTCCCCTCTCCCCTCCCCCTCTCCCTCTCTCCCCCTTTCTCCCCTCTCTCTCCCCTCTCTCCCCTCTCTCCCCCTCTCCCCCCCCTCCCCCATCTCTCTCCCCCTCCCTCTCTCCCCCCCTCCCTCCCCCCTCCCCCTCTCCCCCCTCCCCCTCTCCCCCTCTCCCCTCTCTCCCACCTCTCTCCCCCCTCTCCCCCATCCCTCTCTTCCCCTCTCTCCCCCCTCTCCCTCTCCCCCTCCCCCCCTCTCCCCCTCCCCCCCCCCTCCCACTCTCCCACTCCCCCACTCTCCCCATCCCTCTCTCCCCTCTCTCCCTCTCCACCTCTCCGCATTCTCTCTTTTTTTTTTACACAGGGTTTGACAAGGTTAGGTTAATGATCCCTAGCTTTATTGACAAGCTATTTACAGGTTAAGGATTCCTAACTTTATTGACAAGCTAAGAGCTGTTACCTACATCAGCTCATTTGAAAGCATTTTTATTGTTATGAAGCATACAAGTAGGGAACAGGATGAAGTTGGAGCCATATGTGGGGCAGCATTTTCATTTGATCAACTGACTTTATCTCATTGACATCATAATGCTGTACGAATGTGTTCCAGACTCAAGTCATCCTGGGAATAAATGATCTCAGATGAAGTGATGTTCTATAGAAGGGTACAGCCAGAGTGAAGTTGCTGCTTTCTCCCCATCTTGTGGTATAGAAACTTGATTCACGTTCTTGAAGTGGATCCAAGTGTGGGACTTTTACAATATTGGCCTTGTACATAACAGTAAGGCCACCCACATCCCTCCTGTGTTGAAGGCTGCTGAAATGACAGATCTATCCAGGATTGGTCCAGGCGAGAGATGAGACATCTTGCTCTGTTCTCTACTCTTGTCAAGTAGTTGCAGATGAGAGGGGGGGGGGCAGGCGAACCAAGAAAGTGGAGCATACTCAAGGTGTGAGCGTACTTGTGCCTCGTACAAAATCTTGCAACCCCTGCTGTCAAGCAGATGCGAGATACATAAGAACATAAGAACATAAGAAAGGAGGAACACTGCAGGAGGCCTGCTGGCCCATACTAGGCAGGTCCTTTACAATTCATCCCACTAACAAAACATTTACCCAACCCAATTTTCAATGCCACCCAAGAAATAAGCTCTGATGTGAAAGTCCCACTCAAATCCAACCCTTCCCACTCATGTACTTATCCAACCTAGATTTGAAACTACCCAAAGTCCTAGCCTCAATAACCCAACTAGGTAGACTGTTCCACTCATCAACTACCCTATTTCCAAACCAATACTTTCCTGTGTCCTTTCTAAATCTAAACTTATCTAATTTAAATCCATTACTGCGGGTTCTCTCTTGGAGAGACATCCTCAAGACCTTATTAATATCCCCTTTATTAATACCTATCTTCCACTTATACACTTCGATCAGGTCTCCCCTCATTCTTCGTCTAACAAGTGAATGTAACTTAAGCTTCCTGGCTGCCCTGTTTGCAAGATTTACAATGTGGTTTTTCATGGTCAGTTTGGAGTCAAATTTCACCCCAAGGATATCAACTTCTTCCCCAGGTGCCAGCACCCTCCCATTCATCCTTACTACTGCACCAGCATTACCATCTTGGTGCCTAGAGATCATCATCATTTGTGTTTTCTCAGGTGCAAATGTTACTTGCCATCTATTTCCCCAAGCTGATATAGCTCTGAGCTGGTGATAGATGTAGCTTAGAGCAGCTGCATTTCTTCTCTTGGATAAGTGAATGTCAGTGTACATTCATCTGCATATGCATGGGATTCTGGGATGAGATGAAGGAGGTCATTGAAGTAAACATTCCATAACAATGGTCCCAGGACACTTCCTTCTGGAACACTTGCCTCAATAGGATGTCTTGCTGATTCTGTTCCATTGAGAACTACACTTAGAGATCAACCATCGATTGAGTACAAGAATCTGCCCATTTACCTATTTCAACTGCCCAATAAAGTGGTCAGAAATTGGCAATTTGGGCAATTTCACACAAATTTTAAAATGCCTATTTCGAAATAAGGTCCAGAATACACAAGACAGACATTCATGACACTAAAATAACATTTTGTCTCTTCATTACTCACGTCTCTAGGCCCCTCTTACATTACTTTTGCTTTCCATTTTGAATTTTTATTCTCACAGAAAATAGAAGGTTTTCTGTAATGTAATGCATCATTGTAAAAATGATATCAGTGCACTTGTGAAAGAATATCAGACTCATCAGTTGACGTGTATTGGACGCGTGGCTTGATTTGTTTACTCTTGAACATCGGCAAAAATCGATCATTTCTGCTACTTTGAGCTCAGTTTCAAAGTACTTGTCATCGTGAAACCAATCAAAATCAACTCTGATTCTGTAATATATCTTCCATTCTATCAAATGAGACCAAGGAAACGAGAATACAACCATAAATACCATACGAAAATACACTAGAAAGTTGCTGTTTTAAACCAAAAACACTTTTTTTTTTTATGCACAGCGCGCTTCAGGATTTTTTTTTTATACTGCGCACACTGACCACACAGACCCATTCTTTCATATGTAGGCCTGCCAGGTTTCTTCCACCAGATTTGAAGGTGATAGAATTTAGGCGTACAGGTACGTGACCGACCCTGGCTGCAATGACGTACTTGTACATGACTGACCCTTAAATCAATCAATCGGTCAATCAAGTTTATTCTCTATAAGGATTACAATGTAGGGTTTACAAATTTTGGATATTGTGTGGTTTACATGTTATAAAATACTAATTACAGAGGGGGCCACCAGGACACCTAGCATGGCTAGGCATTTCGGGCAGACTTAGATTAATTCTTAACTCTAAATTATTACGAATTATGGAGTAAGTTGGTATTATGGTTCAGTGACTAAATCATAGTTTGTGAGTTTAGCAAAGTGAATGCTTTTGTTTTGGCACAATACATAGTTTCTATATTGGAGTATCACTGGCAAACTTATGACTAGTTAGAATTTATTATTTTAACACTTAAAACGGTCCAAACATATATATACGTTCACTCACGAAGCCCCCCTAATTTTTTGAGGAAAAAAAATCTTTTCTTTTAAAAGGAAAAAAGAGCATATGGTTCCCAGCATCCCCAATTATTTTAATATGGCACACAGTGAGTGTGCACACCCATTCTCTCATGTCTAGGTGACTCAGGCTTATTGTGGCAGTGTTGAATGAATGGCAAAGAAAACGTATATATATGTTTGGGGCGCTACGCGCGTGAACGTATATATACGTTTGGATCATTTAAGGGTTAAGATTAAGATTCGGATTTCTGTGTTTATAGTCAAATGGGTAAGTGTGAACCACCAGGTGGTTTTCATGTAGTTAGTTGACGGGGTGTATCAGGGAGATAACATGTTTTCTAATGGTAGTTTTGAAGGTGATGAATGTGTCTGCAGTTCTAGAGTTTTCAGGTAGGGTGTTCCAGATTTTAGGGCCTTTGGCATACATCAAATTTTTGTAAAGGTTTAGTTGGACGGGGGAATGTCAGAGATGTTTGTGTCTGGTGTTATGCCTGTGGGTCCTGTCACAACTATCAAGAAAGCATTTTAAGTTAAAGTTAACCCTTTGACTGTTTTCGACGTATAAATACGTCTTACGAGCCAATGTTTCTGACGTATATATACTCAATAATTCTAGCGGCTTCAAATCAAGCGGGAGGAAGCTGGTAGGCCCACATGTGAGAGAATAGGTCTGTGTGGTCAGTGTGCACCACATAAAAAAAATCCTGCAGCACACATTGAGTAATGAGAAAAAAAACCTGAGCGGTTTTTTTTTTGGAATAAAACGCCGACTTTGAGGTGTATTTTCGTATAGTATTTATCGTTGTATTCATGTTTTCATGGTCTTAGGTGATAAAATGGAAAACATATTACAGAAATAGAGATGATTTTCATTACTTTTACGATGAAAACGACCTTGAAACTGAGCTCAAAGTAGCGGAAATGTTCGATTTTTACCAATGTTCAGGAGTAAATAAATCACACCACACGTCCAATACACGTCAACTGGGGAGTCTAATATTCTTTCACTAGTGCACTGATATTATTTATACCATTTTTACAATAATGCAGTAGTCTGCATAACAGTAAATTTTGTATTTTTTTGTATGAATAAAAAATCAAAATAGAAAGCAATAATATAAGAGGGGCCTAGAGATGTGACTAATGAACAGAGCATATGTTATTTTAGTGCCACGAATGTCTACCTTGTTTATTCTGGACCCTATTTTGAAATTGGCATCTTTTTTAGTTTGTGTGAAATTGGCCAAATTGCCAATTTCTGACCACCATATTGGGTAATCCAAATTAGTAAATGGGAGGTTTCTTGTACTCAGCTGATAGATAAAATGGAGTTCTAAAGAAATAGCTATGAGTTTGGTCAACTGGAACAATGGAATTGGCTGAAAATAATGCTCAAAGTCGGCGAAATTGCCGATACGCATATGTCGCCGAGACCGCTAACTTCGCAGGAGCATTATTCCACGAGTTTTCGACCAAATTTCGAACTTTTGGTGTCATTACCATCTGGAAAAGATTCTCTATCATTTCATAAGAAAAAAATAATTTTTTTTTTTTAAAAATTGAGCGACATAGAATGACAGTTTCAGAAAGGGGCCTGAAACAGTCAAAGGGTTAATATTGGAATTTAAGGTCCTGTAGATGCGGATTGCACAGTACTAAGTGTAGATGTTCTGAACAGGGAGTTGTGTGTTGTGTGTTGGATATGGGTGCTGAAATTCAGGTTGTTGTCGAGGTATAGGCCTAGGAATTTGCCCTCATTATGTCTGGCAATTAGTGTGTTGTTGATCTTAATGTTAACTTGTGCAACACCTGCTCTGCTACCAAACATAATATAGTAGTAGGTTTTGTCAGTGTTAAGTGTAAGTTTATTGGCTTTCATCCAAGTCGATATTTTGAGCAGCTCCTTGTTAACAATGGTGTTGAGGGTGGCAAGATTAGGGTGAGAAATGACATAAGTCGTGTCGTCAGCAAAGAGAATGGGTTTCAGGTGTTGGGATACGTTTGGAAGATCATTGATGTAAATGAGGAAGAGCAGGGGACCAAGGACACTTCCCTGCGGAACTCCAGTATCAAGTGGCCGTGTTGATGATGCTGTGTCTTTAATGGTGACGTACTGATACCTATTAGTAAGGTAGGATTTGCCTCTCATACCATAATGGTCAAGTTTGTGGAGTAGGATGCCATGGTCTACTGTGTCAAAAGCTTTTCTTGGGTAAATAAAAATTCCTTGCGGATATTCCTTATTTTCCAATGCTGTGTAAAGCAGATTTAGCACTTTTACAATTGCATCATTAGTGCTTTTATTTTTCCTGAATCCAAATTGGCAGGGGTTGAGTATGTTTTGTGCCATTATAAATGAATATAGTCTCCTGTGCATGAGTTTCTCAAAGATTTTGGGTAGCAATGGTAAGCTTGATATTGGCCTATAGTTGTTTACATCTGTTGGGTCACCTCCTTTATGTATTGGTGTAACCCTTGCTGTCTTCAGTAGTGTCGGGAAAGTGCTAGTTTCTAGTGACTTGTTAAAAAGTAATGTAATAGCATGTGAAAGGACATGGACCGCTTGCTTGTACAATAATCGTGGGACACGAGACATGATTCCCTGAGTTATTTTTAAGTGACTTTATTATTTTTTTTTTATTTATTTATTTATTTATTAACAATTTGAGCACACATACAGAGGTACAAAAAAATACAGATAAGCGCAGCATGCCAAAGCCACTTATACTATGCATAGCATTACGGGCTGGCTTAAAATTAACTTAGGATTAACTAAACAATGATGAAATCAGTGATAAAACATTATTGTAAACAGATAACTATAAAGCACAAGTGAGTATTACAAAGACAGGTCATATGGTTGCATGCATTGTTGTACATTCAGTCGTATGGAGTATTCTGTTAGGTAGTGTATTTAAAAAATAATAGTTAGATTGGGTTTTAGGTTTAACATTTATGTGATATAATTGTGAGAAACATTTAAGATATACAATTTATAAGGTTCAGTTATTCAGTATTTATTTGGTTTTGGGTGAGTAAGTGATCTTTGAGAAGAGACTTGAATTTATAAACAGGTAGTGTTTCTTTTATATTTACAGGTAATGAATTCCAGATTTTAGGGCCTTTTATGTGCATTGAGTTTTTGCATAGTGTGAGATGGACACGAGGAACATCAAAGAGTGATCTGTGCCTTGTGTTATGGTCATGTGTTCTGTTGAGGTTGGCAAGGAGATGTTTGAGGGGAGGGTTAATATCAGAGTTAAGTGTTCTATGTATGTAATAGGTGCAGTAATATGTATGGATGTTTTGTATGGTGAGTAGGTTTGTGTATTGAACATTGGTGGAGTGTGCTGCCTGTAGTGAGAATTTGTTATTCTAACTGCAGCCTTTTGTTGGGTAATTAGTGGTCTGAGATGGTTAATTGTTGTTGAGCCCCATGCACAAATTCCATATTTGAGATAGGGGAAAATAAGAGAGTGATATAGGGCCGGGGAGGGCTGACTGTGGGGCATAGTACCGTATTTCAATAGTTTCCCCTACATTTTTAAAAATTTTTCTTAAAAAATTTTTTAAAAATATGTGTATGAAATTTGAGTCTTTTAATCAAGGTGGATTCCTAAAAATTTTCCCTCTGTTATTTTTTGTGTAGGGGGACCCCGTTTATCATTATGTTTAAGGGGGAAAATCTGTAGCTCTGTTACCAAAAAATAAGAAAGGTTTTGTCAATGTTTAGTGTAATTTGGGTAGTCCTCATCCGGGGTAATATTTTCGGGAAAATTTCCGGGAATTTACAGTTTTTGGCCCTAGCGTAAACTGGGCTCGGGGGGGAAAGACTTTGTAGTGCATCTGCAAATATGGGGGTTTTGAGAAATTGGGCCGAAGCTTTTGGGGGTGGGTTATTTATGTTTTGGGACAAAGAGAAAAAGGGCCAAGGACACTTCCCTGGGGGAACAGCCAACTGTAATTGGTTGGCAGAAGATTTTTTCCCCCCCATTTGCTTTACAAAATTTTTTCTTCTTTTGCGAGGTATCTTGGGTAGTTGAGGGAGTGCCCCTTATACCATAGTGGGACTTTTTTAACGTGGAGCAAGTCAGGAAAAACCCCTGAAATAAAAAAGCTTTACGAAGTCAATGAAGATCCCAGTGGGACTTTTTTTCTCATTGCAGTGTATATATGTTCTAGCATGTAAAAAATTGCATCATTATTTTTATTTAGGCCTAACCCAAAATTTGGGCAGGGTTTAAGTAGGGTTTTGGGAGTTTAAAGGATAGAATTCTTTTAAATAAATTTAAATTTTTTCAAAGGGTTTTTTTGAGAGGGTTTTTAAAATTTGGGAAAATTTTGGCCCCTATATTATTAAAACTCTTTTTGGTCTCCTCCTTTGTGGATCGGGGTGCCCCTTTTCTATTTTGAGTACTGTAGGGAAGGGGGGTTTCAAGGGTTTTTTGTTAAAAAAGTTTTTCAATAAATTGGGTGATAGCACTTTGGGCACTTTTTTTTTTATATAAAGGGTGGAAAAGGGAATTTTAAAACTCCTGCCTTGTTTTTTAGTGCTTGATAATTAAAGGGAAACTTCGTAAGGTTTGTCGGGGCTAGGAACAGTGGTTTGGTTAAATTGCCGGGGAGGTAGTCTTTGGGGGTATCTGAGCTTGGGGTTTTTTTTGGCAAGGTTTTTGGGCCCATATTTGGGGAAGAAATCATTTTATCTGTTTTCTGTTTTTGTTGGGGGGAGTTGGGGGTTTATCGATTTTTCAAATTTTATTTCCTATTTCGTGAATCTTTTTTTGTTCCCCCGAAATTTCTGATAGGGGTTTTTCCCTCTTTTTTATTACCCCCCCGCATCAAAATTGGATAATCCCGTTTTTCCCTAATACAAATTTTTTTTCCCTTCTTACAGGCCTGGGTTTGGGTTGACGAGTAAAAAAATTTTTTTTGGTCCCCTGGTTATTTAAACCCCTTTTGTAAATGTTTTTTTGTATTGGGGTTTTTATTTATGGATTTTAGAATGCGGGTGTTAGCCAGGGGCTGTTTTATTTCCCCTTTTTTTCCCTCTGTTTTGGGTTTTTTTTGGGAGTGCTTGTTTAGAGGGATTGGGTCTTTTTTAGAAAATTTTTTAATACATTCGTCAATAACTGTATAAATTTTTAGCTCCTGTGCCAGCAAAATTTTTTTGCTACTGCGTTGTTTAAATTATTAAAAGGGTGCCCCCATTTGTGAAGTCTAAGGTGGGCTTTAGTATGTCGGGGTAGTTTACCAAGAATTTTTAAGAGGAAAAAGGGTTTGTGGTCTGGTGGTAAAATCTGTAAAAAAACCTGATTTTAAAGGGGGTATGGTGTTGGTCCAGATGTGGTCCCCGTAGGGAAACACCCCGTCCCCTGTAAAAACCCTTTTAGGTTTTGTTACTGTTGGTAGCAAAATAAAGTTACTCAATGTGTTTGTGAAATTCCCGTAACGTGTGGGGCCGGTCTTGCAGGAGATTTATATTGAAGTCACCTGAGAGTAGTAATGATCTTTTTTTCATGCGTGCATCATTATCATACTTCCTGGGTTTTGACTAAATTGGCTAATGTTCGACTGTGGAACTCTGTAGATGTTTATCAATGTGAGGTTTTTTTAGGTATTTGGATTTGAATTTGGCTATTATATATTCCCCATGTTCATCCCTTGTGCAAGTATTAGTGATACATTCTAGTTGGTCTGAGTAGTATATGGCTGTGCCACCCCCTTGTTGGTCTGGCCTACAGTTGTGTATGGCTGTGTAACCAGGAATGGCATAGACATCTGTACTATCAGGCTTTAGCCAGGTTTCAGTTTGTGTAATTGGGACATATTGGCATGTAAGAATTTAGTAATGCTATGAGGTCATCATAATGCTTGCTTAAAGATCTGATATTGTAGTTAAAGATAGTTATGTTGATAGTTATGTTGTTGTTGGCACTGAGAAGTGCCTTTGATTGTTCTGCAGTGTAGTAATTACAGTAACTGTTTGATTCATTTAAAATCATTAAATAAGAGGGGGGGTATCAGGATCAATGCTTGTAATCATAAGATTTGTAGTGAATCTATAGTTAGAATTAAGTATAAAACAAAGTAAATAGTCTTAAGCTAAAAAATAGCACCTGAATTATTTAATAAATGTAAAATAATGAGCTAAGGTAGTTTTTTTTTTTAAGCTAAAATAAAGGAGACAATATAAAAGGGACTAATACAAATAAAGTGATGATCAAATAATGGAGCTTGGGAATATGATAGTAGGTAGTACTATAAAGGTAATTCTTTAAAGTTAGAATTATAGTATAAAATTATAATATAAAAGGGACTAATATAAGTTGTGGTGAACAATAAAGTGGTAATCAAATAAATGAGCTTTGGAATATAATGGCAAAATTGTGAACTTATTCTACTTTAGCACCTGAGAATAGCACCTTGATTATTTTAACAATTGTGAATATATAAACTAGGGTAGTTATATAAAGCTAAAATAAAGGAGAAAATATATAAGGGACTAAAATTAAGTAATGGTAAACAAAGTTAAATGGACAGATGGTCACTATGAAATAATATTGGTTTAGGAGTAAGATCTGATTTGTAATATTAAATAAATTGAGCAGTTTATTGCACAAAAAGTAAAAAAAAATGAGGTGGTTGGTACTAGCTAGCAAAAGATAGTTTTGGTACTTGCAAAAAAGTAATTGAAATATACACTAATTGCATACACAATGAAAAGTGACTAAAAAACAAGTAGTGATAAACAAAATTAAATGGACAGGTAAGAATGATGAATATTATTAATTTGGAGTAAGATTTGACTTGTAATTTAAAATTATGAGCAATTAATAGCAGTAAGAAAGAAGTATAGAGTATTGGAGGTAGTTGGCATTAGCTAGTGATGAAAAATAATAATGCACAATATAATAGTAACGTACACTATATGCACCACACGTATATATGTATTAAGGGCACTTATCTAATCTGTTACAGAAATGTCAGCTTTTCTAAGGAAGGTAGAGAAATCACGTTCGTTTGAGATGGTATATTGTAATCTCGGTGACTTCCTTATATCTCCTCTTGTGTCAGTGAATCTGCTGGAGTAGTACAGTTTTTTGGCTCTCTTTATTACTTGGTGAGAACTGATGAATAGTGTTTAAAAATATCTTTGTGTATTAAGCCCTGTCTATATTGCTTTTCATATTGGTGTTTCTTATCAATGGATTTCAGAATGCTGCTGGTTAGCCATGGGCAACCGAGCCGTTTATTCGTGATCTGTTTCGTTTTTATAGGACAAGGTTTGTTGTATAGTCTAAGTAATTTGTTAAGAAAAATGTCTGTCCAATCGTCAATACCATTGGCCTTGGAGAATTCTGTAGGCAAGTCAACAGTCTCTAAATGAAACTTTATTGTATTCTCTGTAGTGCTGTCTGTGATTATCCTTGATTTAAGGGGGGCTAGTATATTGGTCCATATGTGGTCTGTTATAGTTGCACTTGTCTCAGTGAGCCTGATTGGTTTAGTTATTGTCGGTATGAGAAGTGTGTTCATATTGTTGATGAAATCAGTTACATGCTGATCATCTAGTAGGCCAAGGTTGATATTGAAGTTTCCAGCTAAGAGAAGGTGGTGCTTGTTCATTTGTAGGCGTCTTAAGGTTTTTTACAGTAAAATTAGCAAAAATGTATTCCCCATATTCATCACTAAAGCAAGTGGTGCTAATACAAGATAGTTGGTTAGAGTAATAGATTGCAGTACCACCCCAACTTGGTATGGTCTGCAGTTCTGGATTGCTGTGTATCCTGGTAGAGGGTAGATATCTATTGTGTCCTGCTTAAGCCAGGTCTCAGTGAGAATAATGCAGGAGAAGGGTGTCTTTAGCGACTCGAGTGCCAGGAGGTCGTCATAGTGTTTGCTTAAGGACCTGATGTTGTAGTTAAGAACTGATATACTTTACACAAATAACCCGCACATAAAAGAGAGAAGCTTACGACGACGTTTCGGTCCGACTTGGACCATTGACAAAGTCACACTAACCAGAAGTGGAGCAGGACGGCTATATATAGGCAGGAAGAGGTGGTGGTGTAGTAGTAGTAGTAGTAGTACTGATATACTTTTTTATCACTGCTTAGGATAGTGCTGGCTTGTGATGGTGTGTAATAAAGGCAGTTACTTTCCAATAGGTTTTGATTGGGTGTTAGATTATGGAGGTTTAGATCAGGGTTGACATGATCATTCATCTTTTAGGTTTAAATTGTGGTTATTTATATCCTGAATTGTGTGTTGAGTTCTAGTACAGGTCCGCCATCACAAATCCAGCAATCAGTTATTCGGCACAAATTTTGGCTAGCATAATTTCAAATTTCCAGGGTCGCCACACCAACCTGCTGGTACTGTTTGGTGGTGCTACTTGCTGCATAAGTCATTCCAATTTCTTTTTCTCCATTTATTGTTTTAACCCTTTCAGGGTCCGTCCCGTAGATCTACGGCTTTACGTTCAGGGTCCAAACCGTAGATCTACGCCATGAGCTCAGCTCACTCTGATAAACTGTGAGTGGTACATTTGGGCCTAGATATGAGAGAATACATCTATGTGGTATGTGTGCACCACATAAAAGAGATCCTGCAGCACACTGTGTATAATGAGAGAAAAAAACTTAAATCATGATTTTTCGATTAAAACAGCAACTTTGCAGTGTTTTTTCGTATGTTTTTTATAGTTGTATTTGCGATTTTCTTGGTCTCATTTGATAGAATGGAAGACATATTACAGAAATAGAGATGATTTTGATTGGTTTTAGCACTGGAAATGGCTTGAAAACTGAGCTCAAAGTAGCGGAAATGTTAATTTTTGCCGATATTCAAGAGTAAACAAACGACCTCACACGTCTAATACACGTCAGCTGGTGGGTCTAATATACATTCACAAATATGGTGATGATATTTATACAATTATTACAGTATTGCATAACAGTAAATCTTCTATTTTTTGGTGTGAATAAAAATTCATTATGTGAATAAAAAATCAAAATGGAATTTATTTGTAAAGCCTCAAAACATAACTAATGAACAGAGGAAACGTTAGTTTAGTGCCAGGAATGCCTACATTGTTTATTCTGGACCCTATTTTGAAATTGGAATATTTTGAACTTTGTGTTAAATTGGCCAAATTAACAATTTCCGATCACTTTATTTTGTAGTTGAAACAGTTGACTTGGCGATTTCTTGTGCTCAATCGATAGAATAGAAGTAATACTAGTGAAATAGCTAAGAATTTGGTTGATTGGAATAATGTAATTGGCCTAAAATAGGAGTCAAAGTCGGCAAAATTGCCGATTCGTAAATGTCGCTGACACATCAAAATTCGCGAGAGCATAATTTCGTCAATTTTCCACCAAATTTCGTACTTTTTCTTTTATTACCTTCACAAAAAGATTCTCTACGATTTCATAAGAAAAAATAAAAAAATTTTTTTTGAAAATTCTTGGACACTGGTGCGTGACTCCAGATTTGGGCTTGGACCCTGAAAGGGTTAACCTACTTACTTTTAGCCCTAGCCATGGTTCCAGTGAATAAAAAAAATGCTTCTCATTATGTAAAGCACCTACACAGTACATTATCCATTAAAGATAAGGTGGCTTTGAAGCCATTGTCAGTTGCCATGAGCTCAGTCTCATGATGCAGGAGAATATGCTTTATTATTATGCTAATATCAACACTGCAGCTTATTTGCCTATCACAATTGATCTAATATGACATAATAAACAATATAAATAACATAAAACATGTTAAATACTCCAGAATGAATAATATTTGGCATAATACCGAGCAGTTCGATGGAGGTATGAAGAGGATATGGTATACAAATACCATTCTTCTATCCCTGTCTTGGGGCTCATATTAGAGAAAATGAAGTATAGCACAGGACTGTGATATACACTCGTACTCCACCATAAACCTAAAACAAAAAAGTTTTCTCTATATAGATTATCACACACAGCAGCATATGTGTAGAGAACCTGGGATAACCCCAAAAAGTCAACATGGCTTATTTTTAGTACCTGGCTTGGGTTAGTCATATATGATTTTTGGTAAATATTCAATTCCCAGCCAGGTTAGAAACATTAGGCATGTTTCTTTACACCTGTTGTCAATGTTTACTCGTCAGTAAATAGGTACCTGGGTGTTAGCCGACTAGTGTGGGTGTCATCCTGGGACACTGACCTAATTTTCTTGAAATACTCTGCATAACCCGCAGTTTTCTATATACAGGTCCTCCATCACAAATCCGGCATCATTGGGACCTGTAGTGTGCCGGATTACTGAGTTTGCCGAATTACAGAGTGGTTAGGTTAGAATACACTTAATAAAATTAACCAACTTGACTTACACAAAGTTCATTGAACATCGGCAAAAATCGATTGTTTCCACTACTTTGACCTCAATTTCAAGGTACTTTTCGTTATGAAAGCAATCAAAATCATGTCTATTTCTGTAATATATCTTCCATTCTATCAAACGAGTCCAAAAAATGAGAATACAACCATAAAACCATACGAAAATGTACTGCAAATAGGCGGCTAATGGCTGAGAAGTGAACTTCCTTATTTATCGTCTGTCTTTTTTATTTTTGTTGTATGTTAAGAAGCATCTTTCCATCATACATTGCCCAAGTTTCAATGAGATAGCCCGACAAACAACCGAGAAAAAAAAAATATTTACCAAAAATCATATATGGCAAGCCCAAGCCTGGTACTGGAAATAAGTCACTATGTCTTACTTTTCTGGGTTATCCTAGGTTCTCTATACATTCACTGTTTTTTTATTTTTATTATTATCACACTGGCCGATTCCCACCAAGGCAGGGTGGCCCGAAAAAGAAAAACTTTCACCATCATTCACTCCATCACTGTCTTGCCAGAAGGGTGCTTTACACTACAGTTTTTAAACTGCAACATTAACACCCCTCCTTCAGAGTGCAGGCACTGTACTTCCCATCTCCAGGACTCAAGTCCGGCCTGCCGGTTTCCCTGAATCCCTTCATAAATGTTACTTTGCTCACACTCCAACAGCACGTCAAGTATTAAAAACCATTTGTCTCCATTCACTCCTATCAAACACGCTCACGCATGCCTGCTGGAAGTCCAAGCCCCTCGCACACAAAACCTCCTTTACCCCCTCCCTCCAACCCTTCCTAGGCCGACCCCTACCCCGCCTTCCTTCCACTACAGACTGATACACTCTTGAAGTCATTCTGTTTCGCTCCATTCTCTCTACATGTCCGAACCACCTCAACAACCCTTCCTCAGCCCTCTGGACAACAGTTTTGGTAATCCCGCACCTCCTCCTAACTTCCAAACTACGAATTCTCTGCATTATATTCACACCACACATTGCCCTCAGACATGACATCTCCACTGCCTCCAGCCTTCTCCTCGCTGCAACATTCATCACCCACGCTTCACACCCATATAAGAGCGTTGGTAAAACTATACTCTCATACATTCCCCTCTTTGCCTCCAAGGACAAAGTTCTTTGTCTCCACAGACTCCTAAGTGCACCACTCACTCTTTTTCCCTCATCAATTCTATGATTCACCTCATCTTTCATAGACCCATCCGCTGACACGTCCACTCCCAAATATCTGAATACGTTCACCTCCTCCATACTCTCTCCCTCCAATCTGATATTCAATCTTTCATCACCTATTCTTTTTGTTATCCTCATAACCTTACTCTTTCCTGTATTCACCTTTAATTTTCTTCTTTTGCACACCCTACCAAATTCATCCACCAATCTCTGCAGCTTCTCTTCAGAATCTCCCAAGAGCACAGTGTCATCAGCAAAGAGCAGCTGTGACAACTCCCACTTTGTGTGTGATTCTTTATCTTTTAACTCCACGCCTCTTGCCAAGACCCTCGCATTTACTTCTCTTACAACCCCATCTATAAATATATTAAACAACCACGGTGACATCACACATCCTTGTCTAAGGCCTACTTTTACTGGGAAAAAATTTCCCTCTTTCCTACATACTCTAACTTGAGCCTCACTATCCTCGTAAAAACTCTTCACTGCTTTCAGTAACCTACCTCCTACACCATACACTTGCAACATCTGCCACATTGCCCCCCTATCCACCCTGTCATATGCCTTTTCCAAATCCATAAATGCCACAAAGACCTCTTTAGCCTTATCTAAATACTGTTCACTTATATGTTTCACTGTAAACACCTGGTCCACACACCCCCTACCTTTCCTAAAGCCTCCTTGTTCATCTGCTATCCTATTCTCCGTCTTACTCTTAATTCTTTCAATTATAACTCTACCCTACACTTTACCAGGTACACTCAACAGACTTATCCCCCTATAATTTTTGCACTCTCTTTTATCCCCTTTGCCTTTATACAAAGGAACTATGCATGCTCTCTGCCAATCCCTAGGTACCCTACCCTCTTCCATACATTTATTAAATAATTGCACCAACCACTCCAAAACTATATCCCCACCTGCTTTTAACATTTCTATCTTTATCCCATCAATCCCGGCTGCCTTACCCCCTTTCATTTTACCTACTGCCTCACGAACTTCCCCCACACTCACAACTGGCTCTTCCTCACTCCTACAAGATGTTATTCCTCCTTGCCCTATACACGAAATCACAGCTTCCCTATCTTCATCAACATTTAACAATTCCTCAAAATATTCCCTCCATCTTCCCAATACCTCTAACTCTCCATTTAATAACTCTCCTCTCCTATTTTTAACTGACAAATCCATTTGTTCTCTAGGCTTTCTTAACTTGTTAATCTCACTCCAAAACTTTTTCTTATTTTCAACAAAATTTGTTGATAACATCTCACCCACTCTCTCATTTGCTCTCTTTTTACATTGCTTCACCACTCTCTTAACCTCTCTCTCTTTTCTCCATATACTCTTCCCTCCTTGCATCACTTCTACTTTGTAAAAACTGTTATGTATGATAATCTATAACTATTTGTGTATACCTGAATAAACTTATTTACTTCTAGTCTGTCAACTGAGTACAAGAAACTGCCCATTCACTTATTTCAACTACCCAATAAAGTGGTCAGAAATTGGCAATTTGGCCGATTTCACACAAATTTCAACAGATGCCAATTTCAAAATAGAGTCCAGAATAAACAATGCAGACATTCCTGGCACTAAAATAACATTTTGTCTGTTCATTAGTCACGGCTACAGACCCCTCTTATATTACTCTTGCTTACCATTTGGAATTTTTATTCACAAAAAAAAAGAAAGATATACTGTTATGCAGACTACTGCATTATTGTAATAATTGTATAAATAATGTCAATCCATTCTTGACTCCGTACTGGAATTTGTACTGGCAGGCGGACAGGTATTGGACGGTGACGTCATTTGTTTACTCTTGAGCTTCGCTAAAGAATAGAACATTTTCGCTAATGTGAGCGCAATTTCAAGGTACTTTTCGTCATGAAAGCAATCAAAATCATATCTATTTCTGTAATATATTTTTCATTCTGTCAAATGAGACCGAAAAAATGAGAATATAACCTTAACAACCATACAAAAATATACCGCTAAGCGGCCGCTAATGGCTGAGAAGTGAACTCCGCTATTTATGGTCTGATTTCTTTCATTTTTGGTGTACGTTAAGAAGTATCTTTCCATCATACATTGCCCAAGTTTGAATAAGATAACCCAACAAACAACTGAGAAAATAATAATAATAATATAATAATTTTATTTACTACACGTACATGTACAAGGTATACAGGCCTAGCTGACATCAGTGACATACTACTGTATAGAAAGGCACTTGTTATGCTGAGTATTTCAAGAAAATTAGGTCAGTGTCCCAGGATAACACCCACACTAGTCGGCTAACACCCAGGTACCCATTTACTGATGGGTAAACATAGACAACAGGTGTAAAGAAACACGCCTAATGTTTCTACCCTGGCTGGGAATCAAATATTTACCAAAAATCATACATGGCTAACCCAAGCCAGGTACTAAAAATAAGCCATGTTGGCTTTTTTGGGGTTATCCCAGGTTTTCTACACATATGCTGCTGTGTGATAATCTATATAGAGAAAATAACTTTTTTGTTTCATATTTATGGTGGAGTACGAGTGTATATCATAGTCCTGTGCTATACTCCGTTTCTCTAATATAAGCCACCAAGACAAGGATAGGAGAATGGTATTTGTTTACCATATCCTCTTCGTAACTCTGTCGAACTGCTCGGTGTTATGCCAAATATTATTCATTCTGGAGTATTTAACATGTTTTATGTTATTTATATTGTTTCTTATGTCATATTAGATCAATTGTGATAGGCAAATAAGCTGTAGTGTTGATATTAGCATAATAATAAAGCATATTCTCCTGCTTCTTGAGACTGAGCTCATGGCAACTGACAATGGCTTCAAAGCCACCTTATCTTTAATGTACTGTGTAGGTGCTTTACATAATGAGAAGCATTTCTTTTATTCATTGGAACCATGGCTAGGGCTAAAAGTAAGCAGGTTAAAACAATAAATGGAGAAAAAGAAATTGGAATGACTTACGCAGCAAGTAGTGCCACCAAACAGTACCAGCAGGTTGGTGTAGCGACCCTGGAAATTTGAAATTATGCTAGCGAAAATTAGTGCCGAATAATTGATTGCCGGATTTGAGATGGCGGACCTGTAGTAGTGTGTCACTAATGTCAACTAGCCCTGTATACCTTGTACATTTACGTGTAGTAAATAAAGATATTATTATTATTATTATATTTTCTCAGTTGTTTGTTGGGTTATCTTATTCAAACTTGGGCAATGTATGATGGAAAGATACTTCTTAACGTACGCCAAAAATGAAAGAAATCAGACCATAAATAGCAGAGTTCACTTCTCAGCCATTAGCAGCCGCTTAGCGGTGTATTTTTGTATGTTTTTTTATGGTTATATTCTCATTTTTTCGGTCTCATTTGATAGAATGAAAGATATATTACAGAAATAGATATGATTTTGATTGCTTTCATGACGAAAAGTACCTTGAAATTGCGCTCACATTAGCGAAAATGTTCTATTCTTTAGCAAAGCTCAAGAGTAAACAAATGACGTCACTGTCCAATACCTGTCCACCTGCCAGTACAAATTCCAGTACGGAGTCAAGAATGGATTGACATTATTTATACAATTATTACAATAATGCAGCAGTCTGCATAACGAAATCATCTTTTTTTTTTTTTTTTTTTTTTCTTTCTTTCTTTCTTTGTGAATAAAAATTCCAAATGGTAAGCAAGAGTAATATAAGAGGGGCCTGGAGCCGTGACTAATGAACAGAGAAAATGTTATTTTAGTGCCAGGAATGTCTGCATTGTTTATTCTGGACTCTATTTTGAAATTGGCATCTGTTGAAATTTGTGTGAAATCGGCCAAATTGCCAATTTCTGACCACTTTATTGGGTAGTTGAAATAAGTGAATGGGCAGTTTCTTGTACTCAGTTGACAGACTAGAAGTAAATAA
This sequence comes from Cherax quadricarinatus, assembly GCF_026875155.1. Lineage (NCBI taxonomy): Eukaryota > Metazoa > Arthropoda > Malacostraca > Decapoda > Parastacidae > Cherax > Cherax quadricarinatus. The sequence goes on from NC_069413.1 coordinate 5,011,117, forward strand.
GTTTATTCAGGTATACACAAATACAGTTACATAGATTATCATACATAGCAGTGAATGTATAGAGAACCTAGGATAACCCAGAAAAGTAAGACAAAGTGACTTATTTCCAGTACCTGGCTTGGGCTTGCCATATATGATTTTTGGTAAATATTTTTTTTTTTTCGGTTGTTTGTTGGGCTATCTCGTTGAAACTTGGGCAATGTATGATGGAAAGATGCTTCTTAATGTACAACAAAAATAAAAAAGACGGACAATAAATAAGGGAGTTCACTTCTCAGCCATTAGCTGCCTCTTTGCAGTATATTTTCGTATGTTTTTTATGGCTGTATTCTCATTCTTTTGGACTCATTTGATAGAATGGAAGATATATTACAGAAATAGACATGATTTTGATTGCTTTCATGACGAAAAGTACCTTGAAATTGAGCTCAAAGTAGCGGAGATGTTCGATTTTTGCCGATGTTCAATGAACTTTGTGTAAGTCAAGTTGATTAATTTTATTAAGTGTATTCTAACCTAACCATTCTGTAATCCGGCAAACTCAGTAATCCGGCACACTACAGGTCCCATTGATGCCGGATTTGTGATGGATGACCTGTACTGATGTCTGTAGTAGTGGGAAGTTTGGACAAGTATATAGCTAAAGCACTTTGGTCATATAGAGTATAGTCACTAATAAACATAATGAAGTTGATGTTGTCTATGTGTTGTGCTAGAATTAGCTAAAGTACAACTAGGTATGAACTAATAATATTAAAATACAAATTAAAAATAGCACCAGACTCTCACTTGTAATTGCACTAAGGTCTAATATAATGAATTTGGTGTTTATGTATTGAGCTAGAATGAGCTAAAGTACAACTAGGTTTAATCTAATAATATAAAAAATACTAGTTTAAAATGGCACAAGACTCACTTGTAATTGCACTAAGGTCTTATATAAGTTGTTAACAAGAACTAGAGTATAACTAAATTTAAATTGACAAGATAAAATACACAAGTTAAGGTAGCAAAAGAATAATAATAAATAAAAAAATAAAAATGGCAATGACTTGGTTATAATACGATAGTAAGATGGTTCACAGGATAATATAAAAGTTGGAGTTGAATATACAAGCTTAAAAATTTCGTAACAAAAGGTTAAGAAAAGTAAAATAAAGTTGGGTGATAAAGTCTAAAATAGAAAAGGGCAATTATAAAAAGTTTATAATAAAATTGGGTAATAAACTTTACAAATAAAAAAGAGCAATAATAAAAAGTTTAAAATAGATTGGGCAATAAAGTATAAGGTAAAATTGGGCAAGAATAAGATTGGGTAATTAACTCTAGATTAGAATAGTGCAATAATAAGATGAAAAGTTTACAATAAAGTTGGGCACTCAAGTATAAAATAAAAATGGGCAATTATAAAAAGTTTACAGTAAGATTGGTCAATATAGTTTCAAGTAAAATTGGGCAATAATAGAGATTTTAAAATAAAATTGGTCGATAGAGTACAGTATTTCTTAAAGTGGGGTAGAATAGTTGAGAAGGACAATGCTATGGTTAGTTTCAATTAACCCCTTGACTGTCGCAACCCCCAATCCTGAGGTGTCTCCTGGTATCGCAAAATTTCAAAAAAAAAATTATTTTTTCTTATGAAATGATAGAGAATCTTTTCCCGACTGTAATGACACCAAAAAAACGAAATTTGATGGAAAACTGACGGAATTATGCTCTCGCGAAGTTAGCGACCTCGGCGATATTTACAAATCGGCGATTTCGCCCACTTTGAGCCCTATTTTCGGCTAATTCCGTTGTTCCAGTCGACCAAACTCATAGCTATTTCTTTAGAACTCCATTTTTTCTATCGGTTAAGTACAAGAAACTGCCCATTTACTGATTTCAACTACCCAATAATGTGGTAAGAAATTTGCAATTCGGCCAATTTCACAAAAATTAAAAAATATGACATTTTCAAAATAAGGTCCAGAATGAACAATGCAGACATTCCTGGCTCTAAAATAACATTTTCTTTGTTCATCAGTCACGTCTCCAGGCCCCTCTGATATTACTCTTGCTTTCTATTTTGAATTTTTATTCAAACAAAAAATAGAAGACTTACTATTATGCAGACTACTGCAATACTGTAATAATTGTATAAATAACATCAACCCATTCATGACTGCATATTAGAATGGCTAGTTGGACATTTATTGGACAATGACATCATTTGTTTACTTTTGAACATTGGCAAAAATCAAACGTTTCCCCTAATTTGAGCTCCATTTTTAGGTTCTTTTTATAGTAAAATCAATCAAAATCACCTCGATTTCTATAATATGTTTTCCATTCTATCAAATGAGACCAAGAAAACGAGAATACAACCATAAATACTATACGAAAATAGACCACAAAGTCGGCATTTTAATTAAAAAAAAATGCTCAGTTTTTTTTTTTCTCATTATGCACTGCATGCTCCAGGATTTTTTTTATATGGTGCACACTGACCACACAGACCCATTCTCTCACATGTGGGCCTACCAGCTTTCTCCTGCTTGATTTGAAGCCTCTAGGATTTATGAGTATATATACGTCAAACACTGTACCTCGTAAGACGTATATATATGGCCGCGACAGTCAAAGGGTTAAAATAAGATAGAACAATGAAGTGGTAAGATGTAAAAAAGGAGAGATATTCTGTAGATATTAAACACAATTAAGACTATGAGGTAGAATGATCATTGAATACAAAAGTGACAGTCAAAAGTATGTAGTTGGGGTATTGGAATTTTGGGGGGAACAAAATTTATGGCAATATAACACTAATGGTGGACAGTGGGTATTATCTGCACCTTACTCTGATTCTGTTAACCCAGCCTCACTTAGGAATGTTTTAAGGTCATGTTCTGTAGAGATGAAGTATCTCTTCCCAGTGGGCTGTTTCCTAACTGCGATTTTTCCATCCCTCAGAAAGCACTGGTGGAATTTTTGGGCATAGCGTAATTTTCTTAGCCGATAAAGGAGGTTTTGTCTTGTTTTGGTAAGGCACTCGTTGACATAAACATCAGTTTTCATAGAATGGATGTTTTTAGTAGGTTGTTTATTTGTAGGCTAGTTTGGAATTTTAACAGCACTGTTTTTTTACCCGCTTGGTAGCCCATCAGTTGGCAATCCTTTAGGTCATCACTATGTATGTTAAGGCGAAGGTGGTCCTTGATAAGCTGTAGAGTGGTCTCCATGCAAGTCTCTTGGGTGACTGTGGGTGGGAGATGTTTGCTGTTAACTACAACAGCATCAGATAGCTGTTGTTGGTTATTATGGTCTTGGAAGTTGGTGATGACATTGGCAAGTTGTAGGTCCACTCTTGATCTTTCTTCTGTAATGTTGGTAGTAAGCAGGGTACTTGGTCTTTTAGTGTGTTGATGGTGTCTACAGACTGGGTGTGGGTGTTGCTTTGTTGTTCCAGAGTGTCTAGTTTATGTTCTAGAGCAGCGATCTTGCTGAGGTACTGTGCATTGGAAGCTTTTAGTTCCTGCATTTCCTGAGTTAGTTTGGTGATTGTTTGGTTCTGAATCATAAGGAGTTTAGCTATTTCTGGGTCAGTAATCTTCTTAACATCAAATCCAAGGAAGGAGTTATCTTCGACTGAGGTGGCGGCCATGTTTGTTGTCTGTCGTGTGTTGTGGTGATGCAGGTGGGTGATGAGAGTCGTGTCCTGGCTGGCAGTACGAGAAATTTTCCTCGTGATATTGCTGGTCTCACCTTTGATGTTAGGAGTCCTTAGCTGGTTACTGGATCTTCTTTTATTGCTCTGACCCTTGGCCATTGACTGTGGCTTCAAATGAATAGTAGGCAATAGTTGGTGGGTGAATATTGTGGAGTATCACTAAAGTGGCAGCGGGGCAGGAGGTGGTAATACAAGTCCTATTAGTTGGTAATTTGCGTACATCTGGGTGATTTCTGCAGTTGATTTATATCATTCTGGGTATCCACATATGTTAGTATTATGTGGGTCTTGATTAGGCCATCACAGGGCTGCTGGGAACGACAGGTTCCCAGCAGGCTCTGACGAAGGGTTAATATATAAGTGTAGACACGTTATCAGGCATTTTAGATTCATTCGATAATGAAAACGCTTTTTTTTCCACTTGTTGGCGATTTTCACTTATCATACAAATGGGGCCTTCCTGTATTTATCTTCATTTCACTAAAACTAACCATATGATTGTCTCATAATTATTCTCAATTCTTTTTTTAATTTCAGGCTGGGGAAGAGCTACTTGCACAGGGAGAAATCGAGTCTGGTGTGGAGCACCTGAGTCGTGCTGTAGCAGTGTGCGGACAGCCTCAGCAGCTGTTACAGGTGCTCCAACAGACCCTTCCTCCCCAGGTTTTCCAGTTGCTGCTTCACAAACTTCCAGCAATTGGCGAGGTTGGTAATAATCTTTTTTGTCTCGTACCTTTAACTGTGTGTTATTTGCCTCTGCATGTAATCATTTCAAGAAAAGTGGCTAGTCTTTATTGGCTTAGTTACTGTAAATACCCTTCTCCACCTTTGTCATTCATGTGGGCTATACAGGAGTAGTCTAGTTCCACAAGATCAGGATCACATTCAGTCATTGCATCCATTAGCAGTGCACTCTGCTGATTTTGTTTCACTTCAACTGATGGCAATCTGCTCATGTTTGGGAAAAATTTAAGTGAATTTTGGGCTGCTTTTTCTCCAACATTGTAATGAGAGGCCCATTGAGTCTATATTATAAATAAAAGGAGAAGTGGAAAAAAACACTTATGTACAGTTCTGGACATTCAATAGAGAAAATGTTTTGCCACTGGTGGCTTCTTCAGTCATAAAAATTTTTCCTCTAATCTTCTGAACTGTACGTAAGTGTGTTTTTCCACATCTTGGTAGTATCACTGCACCTTTTTCAAAATGGAGAAGATTCGGAATCAGATATGCTTTGTAGCACAGTGCAGAGCTCCTCATTATTACTATATTTTCAGAGGCTGTACATTTGCCCTGGGTTACTTGTTATTAAGAATAAGTCGGGTAAAAAAGACTTCTCTGATGAATTTTTTTTTAACTTATTTTTGCATAACATTCACACTCCCTTGTTCCCAGAGAGGACATTCTCACTGCCTCCAACCCTAATTTAATACAGTATTAAAATGTTGTGCCTAATACCCATGTAGAAGTGTTTATCACTTTATTCTGTTTCAGGATGGGGAGACGGAAGATTATTATTAAATTTACTTCAATAGACTTCAGTGTTTGAATTTTATTTGGGATGGGGGCCAAGTTTGACCCTCTGGTTGAGACACAGCTGGAGTTTATTAACAATTTCAGGACCTATAGCATGTTTATTTTCTTGGGAGAGTATAACTTATTGGAGATCAAGATTTTGGTTTTGCAGGTCTTGTTTATATTTCCATTTGTTTCAGTGAATCTGTTTTAAATAGCTGAATTCAGCTTTTCTTAACTAGCTTTGTAAGTGTTGAGAAATGCATGTTTTTTCATAGGAGGTAAACACAACCTCTATTTAATGTGCCATATTCCTTGCTAAGGAATCCTAGTAAACTTTTAGTGTATGACTACTTGTTCTTGATTTTTTTAGGAATATGTTTATTATTATCCATGGGGAAGTGGAACAGAATTTTTCCTCCGTAAGCCATGCGTGTCGTAAGAGGCGACTAAAATGCCAGGAGCAAGGGACTAGTAACCCCTTCTCCTGAATATACAGTAGGGCCCCACTTATACAGCGGGTTAGGTTCCAGGCTATCGCCGGAAAGCAGAACACCATTTTTTCCATTTATAAATGCATATAAATGTCAGACAACAAGTTTACACTAAATTATATTAGGTTAATAATAGAACTAGGCATTAAAAAACACAAAAAGTAAAATACATACATGGTACACTCATTACTTAAAGTATTTGTAATCTTAATGTAGGGCGAGAGGCAAGTAGTACTTATTTGTAGGAAGTCAGGTGCAGGTAGCCCAGGTGTAGGTAGCCCTGGCTCCCCATCTCATACTTAATATACAATATTTAAAACAGCCCAGAGAGTTAAAATACACATACAGTACACTCATTATTTACCTTAAAATATGTGTAGTCTTAATATAGGAAGAGAAGTGAGTAGTATTTATTTGTAGGAAGTCAGTGTAGGTAGCTGGTAGGTGTAGCCTGCCTGGGCTACACCTACCAGCTACCTACACTGTGGCCCAGAGCCTTATTATTAGCATCGACATACCTTGTTCACTGAATTTAATTGTTTCTAACATCTACTTTTAGATGCCATCATAAACAAAGGGTGAAGTAATGAATAATTCATGCCGAAAATTGTAAACAAAAGCGGAGTGGCTGGGCCAAACGCAGATTTATACACGTTTTCTCTGGTGGCTGAGCAGAGAAAACGTAATGTTGTCCCTCTGCCCGGCTACCACACAGGTCCACAAGTATTATTATCAGAGTACATAAAATATGCAATAAAAGCCAGACAACAGGTTTACACTAATTTACATTAAGTTAGCAATAGAAATAGGCATTAAAAACACAATAAAAGGTAAGATACACACAGAGTACACTTATTACTTACCTTAAAATATTAATATTAACGTGTGAGAGGTGAGTGGCAGGGCATTTATTGAATAAAATCAGAATGGCACACCATCATCCTCTAACTTGGCACTTAAAGCAAGAGGCTTACGACTCCTCTTATTATCACAGCTAAGCTTAGACGCCATTGTCAGTGAGAGCCAACTAGTTAACGAAAGAGTAAACAAGAGAGAAAACGAGATACAGAGTTCAGACAATGTAAGAACACAAACTGAACAGGTAGTGGGCGATCTCTTGGTCAGGTGAAATAAATGCATATTGATGTGTGTCTGCTTTTAGTTCATTCACGTACGTTTGTAAGAGTTTGTAAAACTTTTACCTCACAATATTTTTTTTATTATAATAATAATTACCTCACAATACAAATACTCTTACATAGTGTACAAGTTAGTACAGAATAAACAAACAGCAACACACCATTTTTAGGGTGAATGGAGATATTATTATTATTATTATTATTGTCATCATCATAATAAAAAGCACTAAACCCACAAGGGTCTTGAATTACTATATATAGAGTGAAGGCATATGAAAATAATGTTTTTCTGCAGTTATCCCCCAGTTTGACTAGAGAAAACGTAATTCTTCCGTCACTACCTACACAGCCGCTTTGTAAACAAATCTCATATTTACATCAATTTTTATTCTGTGAGTGTATGTATCATGTTTATATGCTATGTAATGGGTTTCATATATAATTTTGAGGAAAATATCATAGATGGATTAATGAAAATGCCTATATTAATGTAAAATAAGACATTTAATGTGCCCAAGAGTGATTATTATTACGTAGTATTGGCGTCATGAGTAGAGAGAGACTTAGCGATTTTAATGTGTACCTACACACCAGCACAGTGTGTAAGTATATTTAGGTACAGGTACACAAGTATAATTATCAGAGTACATATAAAATACGAAGTAACTTTAAAATACTTGAAATTTTGGAGTTTCCTAATATAATAGATGTGGTCACGGAGAATATGAACAAACTGGGTGGGACACGCCGTATTTGAAAGACGTCTTGCCATATAGCAAATTTTGGTCCTGTAGATCTACGGCTTTACGTTCAGGGTCCAAACCGTAGATCTACGCCATGAGCTCAGCTCACTGATAAACTGTGAGTGGTACATTTGGGCCTAGATATGAGAGAATACATCTATGTGGTATGTGTGCACCACATAAAACAAATCCTGCAGAACATGAGAGAAAAAAACTGAGACCATGATTTTCGATTAAAACAGCGACTTTGCAACTGAAGCTCAAACTGAGCTCAAAGTAGCGGAAATGTTAAGTTTTTGCCGATGTTCAAGAGTAAACAAACGACCTCACACGTCTAATACACGCCAGCTGGTGGGTCTAATATACAATATTGCATAACAGTAAACCTTCTATTTTTTGGTGAATAAAAATTCATTGTGAATAAAAAATAAAAATGGAATTTATTTGTTAAGCCTCAAAACGTAACTAGTGAACAGAGGAAATGTTAGTTTAGTGCCAGGAATACCTACATTGTTTATTCTGGACCCTATTTTGAAATTGGAATATTTTGAACTTTGTGTTAAATTGGCCAAATTACCAATTTCCGATCACTTTATTTTGTAGTTGAAACAGTTGTCTGGGCAATTTCTTGTGCTCAATCGATAGAATAGAAGTAATACTAGTGAAATAGCTAAGAATTTGGTCGACTGGAATAATGTAATTGGCCTAGAATGGGAGTCAAAGTCGGCAAAATCGCCGATTCGTAAATATCGCTGACACATCAAAATTCGTGAGAGCATAATTTCATAAATTTTCCATCAAATTTCTTACTTTTTGTATTATTAACTTCACAAAAAGATTCTGTACCATTTCATAAGAAAAAATAACAAATTTTTTTTTTTGAAAATTCTTGGACACTGGGGCACCACTTCAGATTTTGGGCCTTGGACCCTGAAGGGATTAAAGTTAAGTGGTCCTGTTTTGTGGTGGTTGAATGTGATTGTGTCTGTCTGTCTGTCTCTGTGTCTTAGTGATGTTTATGGTTGAGAAGTTTGGATAGTAGTTGGTGTGTTTTTTTTTAGGGAGGGGGGGGTTATGGTCTAATGAAGAATCAGATATGTATTTAAATAATTCTGGTCAAGTTGGGTAACCGTGGGTATTAGAAGGAGAGCATATACGATGTTAAGGGTCATCAAGTTGACCTGAGAGTAATGTTAAAATTCCCATCAATAATGGTTTATTGTTAATGGTTAGTCTCTGAGATTGTCAGTTTGTGGAATTTTGTATATAGTCATCTCCCACCAAGGTTGGGTGACAGGAAATTTCATATTGCACAAATATGCATTCAATAAATGCATTTTTAGTTTTTTATGCTAATTTTTCCAACCTGTCACTTATATGTAAACCACTAGTCTGCAAAATCTTTGCAGACTAGTGTAGACATGTTATCAGGCATTTTAGATTCATTCAGTGATTTAAAAAACTTTCTTTTCCACTTGTTGGCAGTTTTCACTTATCATACAAATGGGACCTTCCTGTATTGATCTTCATTTCTTACTAGTCTGCAAAATCTTTACAAACTATAATGCTTCATAATTGAAATGTTCAAATTTCATTGTTTAAAATACTCAGTTGTACTTCATGTTGTAAATTGTTTACTGCAATTATTACCACTGAATCTATCATAGCTTAGTTAATCTTAAGTTAATTTTAAGCTGCCCATAATGCTCTACATACAAGGGGCTTTTGGCACGTACACCCAACTACTATAATTCCTTGTACAGCTATGTATCATGTCCAAATAAAAATTATTATTATTATTATTATTGTTATTACTAGTAAAAACTTCATTGAACATATGCATATGGGAAGTACAGTACTTACACTTTAAAGGAGGGGTTTGGGATATTTGCTATTGGGAATGACATCTAAACTGTTATCTGTGTGCCTCTGCAAAGACAGTGATTGTGTGAATGATGGTGAAGGTGTTGCTTTTTTGGATCACCCTACTTTGGTGGGAGACAGCCAGTGTTAAAAAAAAAAAAAATCTTTACTGCTAAAGGCAATGTGAGGGGACCAAGGGTATAATTCAGAGCTGAGGAGGGATTGTTGAGGTGGTTTAGACATATGGGAATGCTGGACAGGAATAAGTTGACGAAGAGGGTGTATAAATCCAGGATGGAAGGTAAAATTAAAAGGGGTCATCCCAAGAATGTTTGGAGGGAAGGGGGGTACAAGAGACTTGAAATTTAGGGGATAGGGCATCTAGCAGGCTTATGAGACCAAGTTTGATGGGAGTGAACGGTGACAGATGAATTTGATGGACATACTGTTGGAATGTAAGGGATTTAAGATAATCAGTTAGCCAGACCTGAATCCTGAGGGTGGGAAGGGCAGTGCCTTCACTCTGTAGGATGGATGGGGCTGTTGCAGTTGGAGAGGTAATTTGACTGTGATGTTGGCACATTTCTGGAAAGATGCAGTTGAATGGATGTTGGTGAATATTTTCTTCTTTGGGTCATCCTTCATTGGTGGGAGATGGCCATTGGGTTAAAAAAAAAAAAATATGTATTTAAGCTTCTTTGTATGTCAGATGCTTTTTTTTTTTTTTTTTTTTTAACAAGTCGGCCGTCTCCCACCGAGGCAGGGTGACCCAAAAAGAAAGAAAATCCCCAAAAAGAAAATACTTTCATCATCATTCAACACTTTCACCTCACTCACACATAATCACTGTTTTTGCAGAGGTGCTCAGAACACAACAGTTTATAAGCATATACGTATAAAGATACACAACATATCCCTCCAAACTGCTAATATCCCGAACCCCTCCTTTAGGGTGCAGGCACTGTACCTCCCATTTCCAGGACTCAAGTCCGGCTATATAAAAATATCCGGTTTCCCTGAATCCCTTCACTAAATATTACCCTGCTCACACTCCAACAGATCGTCAGGTCCCAAATACCATTCATCTCAATTCACTCCTATCGAACACGCTCATGCACGCCTGCTGGAAGTCCAAGCCCCTCGCCCACAAAACCTCCCTTACCCCTTCCTTCCAACGTTTTCGAGGACAACCCCTACCCTGCCTTCCTTCCCCTACAGATTTATACCCTCTCCATTCTCTCTAAATGACCAAACCACCTCAACAACCCCTCTTCAGCCCTCTGACTAATACTTTTATTACATCCACACCTTCTCCTAATTTCCACACTCCGAATTTTCTGCATAATATTTACACCACACATTGCCCTTAGACAGGGCATCTCCACTGCCTCCAACCGCCTCCTCGCTGCTGCATTTACAACCCAAGCTTCACACCCATATAAGAGTGTTGGTACTACTATACTTTCATACATTCCCTTCTTTGCCTCCATAGATGAAGTTTTTTTGTCTCCACATATACCTCAACACACCACTCACCTTTTTTCCCTCATCAATTCTATAATTAAATTCATCCTTCATAAATCCATCCGCCGACACGTCAACTCCCAAGTATCTGAAAACATTCACTTCTTCCATACCCCTCCTCTCCAATTTGATATCCAATTTTTCTTTATCTAAATCATTTGATACCCTCATCACCTTACTCTTTTCTATGTTCACTTTCAACTTTCTACCTTTATACACACTCCCAAACTCGTCCACTAACCTTTGTAATTTTTCTTTAGAATCTCCCATAAGCACAGTATCATCAGCAAAAAGCAACTGTGTCAATTCCCATTTTGTATTTAATTCCCCATAATTTAATCCCACCCCTCTCCTGAACACCCTAGCATTTACTTCTTTTACAACCCCATCTATAAATAATGGTGACATTACACATCCCCGTCTAAGACCTACTTTTACTGGGAAGTAGTCTCCCTCTGTTTTACACACCCTAATCTGAGCCTCACTATCCTCATAAAAACTCTTTACAGCATTTAGTAACTTATCACCTATTCCATATACTTGCAACATCTACCACATTGCTCCTCTATCCACTCTGTCATATGCCTTTTCTAAATCCAAAAATGCAAAAAAAATTTCCCCTACCTTTATCTAAATACTGTTCACATGTATGCTTCAATGTAAACACTTGATCTACAATCCCTCCCCCCCACTCTGAAACCTCCTTGCTCTCCGCAGTCCTACATTCTGTCTTCAAATTTCTTCAATTATAACCCTACCGTACACTTTTCCTGATATACTCAGTAAACTTACTCCTCTGTAATTTTTACAATCTCTTGTCCCCCTTCCCTTTATATAAAGGGACTACACACGCTCTCCGCCACCCCTAGTACCTTTCTGTCTTTCATACATTTATTAAACAAAAGTACAACCACTCCAACACTATATCCTCCCTGCTTTTAACATTTCTGTCATAATCCCATCAGTTCCAGCTGCTTTACCCCCTTGCATTCTACGTAATGCCTCACGCACCTCCCCCACACTCGCATCCTGTTCTTCTTCACTCCTAAAAAGATGGTATACCTCCCTGGCCAGTGCATGAAATTACTGCTTCCCTTCTTCGTCGACATTTAAAAGTTCCAAAATATTCTCGCCATCTACCAAAACCTGCATCTCCCCATCTACAAAACTCCCCTACTCTGTTTTTAACCGACAAATCCATTCATTCCCCAGGATTTCTTAACTTGTTTAACTCAACTCCAAATTTTTTTCTGATTTTCATTAAAATTTGACAGTGCCTCTCCCACTCTATCATCTGCTCTCCTTTGCACTCACTCCCCACTCTCTTCACTTTTTTTTACTCTCCATATCCCAGTACTCTTCTCTTCTTATAACACTTCTGCTTTGTAAAAACTCTCATAAGCTAACTTTTTCTCTTTTATCACACCCTTTACTTCTCATTCCACCAATTATTCCTCTTTCCTCCCTGCATCCACCCTCCTATAACCACAAACTTCTGCCCCGCATTCTAATATGCATTTTTAAGACTATTTCACCCTCTTCAACCCCCCTCCACTACTCATACTTGCACCAGCCCACCTTTCAGCCAATAGTTGCTTATATCTCGCCCAAACTTCCTCCTCCCTTAGTTTATACACTTTCACCTCCCTCTTGCTTGTTGTTGCCATTTTTCTCTTTTTCCATCTACCTCTTACTCTAACTGTAGCTACAACTAAATGATCTGATATATCAGTTGCCCCTCTATAAACATGTACATCCTGGAGCCTACCCATCAACCTTTTATCCACCAATATATAATCTAACAAACTACTTTCATTATGTGCTGTATCATACCTTGTATATTTATTTATCATCCTCTTCATAAAATATGTATTACTTATTACCAAACCTCTTTCTACAAAATAGCTCAATTAAAGGCTCCCCATTTTCATTTACCCCTGGGAACCCCAAATTTACCCACTACTCCCTCCACAACATTTTTGCCCACTTTAGCATTGAAATCCCCAACCACCATTACCACACTTGGTTCCTCTTCAAGGGGGCTCCTTGGCTGGTGAAGAGGCCTTGGTCTGCGGAATTAGCCCTGTCGGTCTTCTTCCTCAGACCGAACCTTTAAATTTCCCCCCATTCTCCCCTCCCCTATCCCATCCTCCCATCCTCCCCTTTTTCCATTCTCCTCCTCCCCTCACCCCCCCCTTTTGCCCTTCTCTTTTTGGCCTTTGGGATTTCTCCCACAGGAGCGCTAGTTCCTAGGTAGGGAAAGGACACCGGGGTCCATCCCATTCTGTTGAGGTTCTTGGCGGTGGCGTAGTTTGCCCTGGAATCTGGATTGCTTGGGGATGTCCCGATCCCTCTCCGGTATCCCGGAGTAGCTTTGGGTGTCTTTGGGCGACGGGTGTATCTCTGGAAGCCACCTTTCGTTTCCGGGGGGGGTGGCCGAAGGAGGTATGCTTTGTGGTGGATATCCGGCGCCCTTCTTTTGTCCCCGAGGTAGCTCGGCAGATGGGGGGTTGCTATCCCGGATTGGGGTTTACTGGCATGAAGGGTGGGGTATGGCCGGGTTCCATGCGCACTCCCATAGGGGTGTTGAGGTCCTCTTGGGCGCGGGGGGAAATTTCCACCCCTTTTTTCTCCGGGGAAAATTTTCCTCCCGCCCTTCCCCCTTTTTTTATTCTTTTTTTTTTTTTTTTTCTTTTCTTTTTTCTTTCTTTTTTTTTTTTAAAAAAAAAAACAAAGGAGTAACCAAACCCATGGCACCCCCAGTCATGAACCCACCCCCCCCGGGGGCCTCTTTTTAAACCCGCACCCCATTCACCCTGCCTTGTTTTTTAGACCACTTTCGACATCCTGATGCCCCTGTCCCTCTTGCTGGTGCTGTTTCCTCACCCGCCCCCCCGGTAGGGGGGCTTCGCTGACTCCTTCGTTTGTCTGAACCCGCTCCCCTTTGACTATGTTTCCCGGGCTTCTCCCTCTACGGTAGGCAATTTTCGAACCCCCCCCCTTTCACGCCGGACCAACCCGTCCTACTCCAAAAACCCCAAACGTAAATTTCCCCTAAAGGGCCCCTTCGTTACCTTCCCATTCTCCCGGGAAAAGCCCGACCGTAAAGCACTCCCTCCCACGCTCGTTTCGGACCACACAATGGAAAAATTCTTTATTTGAAGCCCGCTTCTTCCCTACCTTTCTGACCTAGATTTGGCAAAGCGCCCCTGGGTCATTTTTGGAAAGATACTTCATTTCATCTCTCAAGAGGGGAAGGGATGTCACTGTCCGACTGCTCCTAACTCTGATTTTTCCTCCTTTTTCGAATATCGATACATTTCCTACACTTTTAAAAAAACATCTTTCTCTCTTTTCGAAGGGTACTGCATTCTGCCCCATACCAAACCCAAACAAATTTCCCAGTGATGTGGCAAGACTTTTTTGAACACGGGAAATCCGGGATCTCCCAATCCTCAAGTGACACTTTGTCCTTCCTGCCGGGGGCGGAACGTTCCCCTTCAATGGGGCCGTTTAACTTTTGACAGCCGAGAACTCCCCCTGTATTGTCGGGGAATCGTTACAAGTTCAAAAGGGTGAACCTACACCCCCCAAGAGAAATTGCTGGGGTTTTGGTACCCAGCGAATATTGCAGATCATGGCCCAATGCCCGTCGGTCCGACACCCTTTAAAACATCTTCAGTCAACCTCCATCTTGCCTTTAATTTTAATGAAGCTCACCCTTCGACTTCCCCCCGTTTCCAGGTCTACGTAAAATTTAAAGTGAAATCCGTTGCCTCAAAAGAGGCAGAAGGTCTCCCTTTATGTAGGGGTTACTCTCTCCGCCTCCAAAGGGAGACAAACCCCCCGGGTTTTTTATTTTCGGTTTCCAAACTCCCCCCACTTCGGGGTACCCTCTTTTGCAGCCTCCTCTTTGTTACCCCTCCCTACCACTACGGCATCTAATACTTTTGCTGTCCTTGGCCTACGTCCCGACTACAACCATCTTTTTCACACTTCGCACCCTTTCCCCACAAACCCCGTATCGACAAAACCTCGACGAAAACCCAAACCCAAACGCCCCTCACTCAAAGTCCAAAAAATCCCCATTTCTCAAATCTCTTTCCCCCTTTCCTTCCCTTCTTTCCACTCCCCACTTTCCTTTTTCCCGTCTCGTACCTAGTTCTTTTCCCCCTCTGGGTTACAATGTGGGATTCACCCTCCTCCCGTACTATGCCCTTTCCCCCCCCGTCCCCTCCCAAGTTTCTCCCCCTTTTCCACCCCCAGGTTTCGCCTCTTTTTGTCCCCCCCCCCCCATTCATTCCGTCCCTTACACTCTTTCCCCCCCCTCACTTTGGTACAGCCCTTACTGTCCCAATCTTTTTCCCCCCTCCCCCTTTATCTCCAATATGGTCTCCCCTCCTTTGAATTCAGAAAAATTTAAGCCCTTTCAGAAAATTGCGAGACAAAAACCCTTAATGGGCATGATTCACTTCCCGTTCCCTTTTCTTCCCTCCTCCCTTCACAACCCCATTCCGCAACCCCCGTTCCTTCGCTATTGAACGCCTTCCAATCCACCACACGTTGACTTTTTTTAACCCCTTAGTCCGTAGGGCCTTTACTACAATTCCCGTATTTCTTCATCGCCAATCATGGCCTATTTACATGGGAAAATCCGCGGCCCAGGGGGGAACGGGGGGGCTTCAGATGTTGCTTTCCAGGTTTTCCCGTTGGGCTTGCTTTCAAGAACCAAAATTCACCGGGTGTTTTCCAACCCACTAGCTATAATTTTTTTGTATTCTTCGGACCTTTTTCAGATGGGGCCTTTTAAAAAGAAAGTGCCCTTCTTTACCAATGATATTTCCCTACTGTCAACTATTTGTCCATACCTCGCTGCATTACACTCAGCCCCTATCCACTTGAATAAGTGGTTTACAATATGTTTTTTATATCTCTCTCCTTCTCGAGCATTTTCTATCCCCGACTTTTCCTTTCTTTTTCATCCTTACCACCACCCTTCTGTTACTTGGTGATTTTAAAGCCCACCATTTCCTCGGGGGGGGTCTCATTGGACTCACGTGGGATTGTTTGGGGCTTTTTTTCGCCTCTCACCCCCCCCCATGTTTTAAAACGGGGACTCCCCCCCATTTTGATCCCCGTACTCAAACTCTCTTGACGCTAACAGTTTGCTCTTCCTCCCCCTGCACTGATTCCCTGGTCCCGTTTACCAGACTTTCATGACAGCGATCTTTTCCGACTTCTTACTTCTCCCTTTCCTATTCACCACCTTTCCGTAGCCCTCGCTGGCAATTTGATTGGGCAAATTGGGATCTTTACTCACACCTCACTGCTTTTAGTGAGGTTCCTTCTTCATCCTCCATTGATGAGCTCCTATACATCTTCTCGACGTCAGTTTATACCACAGCTTCTCATTCTATACCCCAAACCTCAGGCAGGCATTCTCAGAAGTGCGTGCCTTGGTGGTCTCCTGCTTGTGCTCATGCAGTACGTTTGAAACGTGCTGCATGGGGCAGGTACTGGTACAATAGAACCGCTGAGAGACTTCTTGATTTTAAGCAGAAGTGTGCGATCGCTCGCCGTGTCATCCGTGAAGCTAAACGCACTTGTTGGCGAGACTATGTTTCCACCATCACCTCTGCTTCTTCTATGAGTGCAGTCTGGAAAAAAGTGAGGAAATTGAGTGGTAAATACTCTCCTGACCCGGCTCCTGTTCTACGGGTCGCTGGTGTTGATGTAGCAAACCCTCTCGACGTTGCCATTGAACTTGGCACACATCTGGTCCATATTTCCCGAGGGCTCCATCTATGCCCCTCGTTTCTTTCCTCAAAGTCTGCCAGAGAGTTAGTACCCTTGGACTTTCCTTCTCTCAGAGAAGAACAGTATAATGTGCCTTTTACACTTCAAGAACTGGAGGCAACGCTCTCAGCTTGCCGATCATCGGCAGCTGGGCCTGACGACATTCATATTCGTATGTTACAACATTTACATCGGTCAGCCCTTGTAGTCCTCTTACACCTCTTCAATCTTATTTGGGCACAAGGAGTTCTTCCCCAGCTGTGGAAATCTGCCATTGTTCTCCCTTTCCGCAAACCGGGTACTACAGGACATGATGCCTCCCACTATCGCCCCATCGCTCTTACTAGTGCAGTTTGCAAAGTGATGGAACGTCTCGTAAATCGACGTTTAATGTGGTATTTAGAGAGACACAACAGTCTCTCCGCTAGTCAATAAGGCTTTCGTAAGGGTCGTTCTACCATAGACCCCTTACTACGCTTGGATACGTATGTTCGTAATGCCTTTGCGAATAATCCCTCAGTTATTACCATATTTTTTGACCTTGAGAAGGCATATGACACAACTTGGAGGTATAATATTTTGGCCCAGGCCCATTCCTTAGGCCTCCGAGGCAATCTACCATCCTTCCTTAAGAACTTTTTAACTGACAGACATTTCCGCGTTCGAGTCAATACAGTGGACCCCCGCATAACGATGGCATCACATAGCGATTATTTCGCATACCGCTTACTTTAATTGCAAAAATTTTGCCTCACATACCGCTTAAAAACCCGCTTACCGATTTTCGTCCGAGACGCGTCCAATGTGCGGCCTGAGCCACGCTCACATGTTCCGCCGGTGGCATTGTTTACCAGCCAGCCTCCGCGGTAACATCCAAGCATACAATCGGAATATTTCGTATTATTACAGTGTTTTCGGTGCTTTTTTCTGGAAAATAAGTGACCATGGGCCCCAAGAAAGCTTCTAGTGCCAACCCTACAGCAATAAGGGTGAGAATTACAATAGAGATGAAGAAAAAGATCATTGATAAGTATGAAAGTGGAGTGCATGTCTCCGAGCTGGCCAGGTTGTATAATAAACCCCAATCAACCATCGCTACTATTGGTGGTACAGCTGCTGCTGCTGCTGCACTGTCAGCTGCTGCTGCTGCTGCACTGTCAGCTGCTGCTGCTGCTGCACTGTCAGCTGCTGCTGCTGCTGCACTGTCAGCTGCTGCTGCTGCTGTAGCACCGTTGTTGGTGTGGCTTATTGAGAATACCAAGAAACAATTAACCCCAGAGGATTTGCCACCCAGGATAACCCAAAAAGGTCAGTGTCATCGAAGACTGTCTAACTTATTTCCATTGGGGTCCTTAATCTTGTCTCCCAGGATGCAACCCACACAAGTCGACTAACACCCAGGTGAACAGGGAAAAATGCCTGGAACTAGTGCTCATATTGGTGAATTTAAAGCCAGCAAAGGTTAGTTTGAGAGATTTAAGAATCGTAGTGGAATACACAGTGTGATAAGGCCTGTTCTGGAAGAAAATGCCAAACAGGACCTACAGTACTCAGGAGGAAAAGGCACTCCCAGGACACAGTGTCTCATCAGTCATTGCTGCATCTTCAATAAAGGTAAGTGTCATTTATTCTTCATTTAGTAGACTAGTACATGCACAATATATACTGTGCATGTACTACTCTACTATTGTGCATGTATCCTTCTCTTTGTGTGTGGGAAAATGTATATTTCATGTGGTAAAATTTTTTTTTTCATACTTTTGGGTGTCTTGCACGGATTAATTTTATTTCCATTATTTCTTATGGGGAAAATTCATTCACATAACGATTATTTCGCATAACAATTACCCCTCTTGCACGGATTAAAATCGTTAACCGGGGGTCCACTGTAATGTTCTTTCCCCGGACTTCGTCCAAGCTGAAGGTGTCCCTCAGGGATGTGTTCTAAGCACAACACTTTTTCTCCTTGCTATAAATGATTTGGCCTCTGTTCTTCCACCCAATATTTGGTCATCACTCTATGTTGATGACTTCGCTATTGCTTGTGCAGGCGCTGACTGTCATCTTATTGCAGTTTCTCTCCAGCATGCGGTCGACCGTGTTTCCACTTGGGCCACCACGCATGGGTTTAAATTTTCTAGTACCAAAACTCACCAAATTACTTTCACTAGACGCTCTGTTATCTCCGATCATCCTTTGTATCTCTATGGCTCCCGTATCCCCGAACGTGATACAGTCAGGTTTCTAGGCCTTCTCTTTGACCGTCGGTTATCCTGGAAACCTCACATAACCTCTCTGAAGGCAACTTGTCACAGCCGGCTAAACCTTCTTAAAACCCTTGCTCATCTTTCCTGGGGAGCTGATCGTCGAACTCTGCTTCGCCTACATTCAGCCCTCGTTTTATCGAAACTCGATTATGGTGACCAGATTTATTCCGCGGCCTCTCCTGCTACTCTCTCTAGCCTTAACTCTATCCATCACCAAGGATTACGTTTGTGCCTTGGTGCTTTTCGCTCTTTCCCTGTTGAGAGCCTCTATACAGAAGCGAATGTTCCATCCTTGTCTGATCGCCGTGATGCCCATTGCCTTCGCTACTATGTACGCTCTCACGATCTACACAGTCCTTCCATTTATAGAATGGTCACCGATATTAGTAGACATTCTTTATTCGTTCGCCGCCCCTGTGTGCTCCGTCCCTTTTCTCTTCGCCTACATTCACTCTTGTCTTCCCTTCAGTTACCACCTTTATATGTTCATGTAGCATCTCACTTTTCCCTACCCCCCTGGGAAGTTCCAGCTGTTCGGGTCTGTTCTTTCTCACTCCCTTGCTCGAAAGCTCAACTGCCTACGGTGGCTTCCCGCTCTCTTTTTCTTGATCACTTCCACTCCCATTCTCATGCCACCGCTGTGTACACAGATGGCTCTAAGTCTTCAGACAGCGTCAGATTCGCAGCAGTGTTTCCGGACAGCATCGTGCAGGGACATTTACTATCTTCAGCTAGCATTTTTACTGCTGAACTGTATGCCATTCTTGCAGCACTTACTCGTATCGCATCTATGCCTGTGTCATCATTTGTAGTAGTCTCAGACTCCCTTAGTGCTCTACAGGCTATACGAAAATTTGATACATCTCATCCCCTAGTTCTCCGTATCCAACTTTGGCTACGCCGTATCTCTACCAAACATAAAGATATTGTTTTTTGTTGGGTCCCTGGTCATGTCAACGTACAGGGCAATGAACAGGCAGACACTGCTGCGCGGTCAGCAGTACATGACCTACCAATTTCCTATCGAGGTGTTCCATTTCTGGACTATTTTGCTGCAATAGCTACCCACCTTCGCACCCGTTGGCAACAACGTTGGTCAACTGTGCTCGGTAACAAACTTCATTCTATTAAACCGAGCATAGGTTACTGGCCGTCTTCTTGTCATCAGTGCCGAGGTTGGGAGACCACTCTCTCCCGCCTTCGCATTGGTCACACTCGTCTTACTCATGGGTATCTCATGGAGAGGCACCCTGTTCCTCTCTGTGAGCAGTGTCAAGTTCCAGTATCGATTAGCCACATTCTGTTAGACTGCCCTCTCTATCAACGAGCACGCAGAATTTACCTCCAACGTCGTCTTCGTTCTACTACTCTCTCTTTACCTTCCCTTCTTGCTGATGGACCCCCCTTTAATCCTGACTCTCTCATTGACTTCTTGACAACGACTGATTTACTCCACAAACTCTGATGATACTTTTCGCACTCCCCTCAACCCTTTCTAGTTCAGTCTCTTGCTGCCCTTTACCCTTTCACCATCCACTGCCCCGCTGTTATCCGTAACCTATTACTCATCCATCTCCCTTTTGCCACCTGATGCCCTCGCTTCCTTCCTGCCCTGCAGCGCTGTATAGTCCTTGTGGCTTAGCGCTTCTTTTTGATTATAATAATAATAACCACACTTGGTTCAAAACTCCCCACGCATTCACTCAACATTTTCCAAAATCTCTCTCTCTCCTCTTCACTTCTCTCTTCTCCAGGTGCATATGCACTTACTATAACCCACTTTTCACATCCAACCTTTATTTTACTCCACATAATCCTTGAATTAAATATAGATTTATAGTCCCTCTTTTCCTGCCATAACTTATCCTTCAACATTATTGCTACTCCTCCTTTAGCTCTAACTCTATTTGAAACCTCTGACCTAATCCCATTTATTCCTCTCCACTGAAACTCTCCCACCCCCTTCAGCTTTGTTTCACTTAGTCAGGACATCCATCTTCTTCTCATTCATAACATCCACAATCATTTCTTTCTTATCATTTGTGCAACATCCACGCACATTCAGACTTCCCACTTTGACAATTTTCTTCTTATTCTTTTTAGTAATTATTACAGGGAAAGGGGTTACTAGCCCATTGTTCCCGGCATTTTAGTTGACTTCTACAACACGCATGGCTTACGGAGGAAAGATTCTTATTCCACTTCCCCATGGATATAAAAGGAAAAGTAGTAAGTCCAAGAACTATTAAGATAAAATCAAAGAAAATTCAGATGAGTGTGTATAAATAAACATGTACATGTATGTGTAGTGTGACCTAAGTGTAAGTAGAAGTAGCAAGACATACCTGTAATCTTGCATATTTGAGACAGACAAAATACACCAGCAATCCTACCATCATGTAAAACAATTACAGACTTTTGTTTCACACTCACTTGGCAGGACGGTAGTGTGTATGTCATGCATGAAAAAAAAGGTTGGCTTTTACAGTTTCATTTATGTTCTTGTTTCCCATTTATAATGTATAGGACAACATCCAACTTCAATTCTTTCTCTTATTATTTTTTGTCCTGAAGTTTTGCAGATCTTCATTTATGTTCTTAAATGTGTTTGGATAATGACTTATTTCTCTCCTGTAGAGCATACTGCAGGCAGCCGGTGGATCCAAAGTAACCGAGGAGGATGTGGAGTGAGGACTGCTCTACCTAGCCTTGAAGTGTAAATTACTCTGGACTTGTATGTGATGAGTGGATTTTGTTGTAAAATGAAAGTGTGTTATACATCTGTCTTTGCCTTTCACTTTACACTTAAAGCTCTCTGTTGTAGACTCAAACTGTGTTCCCATAAGTTATTTATGGACATTTTTGTTACTTACGATCCAACTAAACAGATGAGCCATATAATGCCTCGGAGTGTTCTGTTTATTTTCAATATTTTTTTTTCTAAACTATAGTTATATATTTCCACAATACTATTTGTTATTACTGTTTAAATCTATACAGGAAATTGGTTATATAAAGGTTTTATGGATGAAGAGTTGTGAAGCATTGAATTTCTCTTTCTTAAGACACCAAATATTCAACTACAATTTTCTTTTGTTCTGATGCATTATGCAGCTTTCCGTATATTTCTCATAAGTCGTATACATTGATTTTCTTTATTACTGAGGAAGCAGTAAATTGTGTGTTCACTAGTACATGTCTTCAACTGCTGGTGTCTCATTCTTTACCCGTATGAAAAACTTTAAGACTTTTTTTTTTTGTTTTCTCATCTTCAGTATATGGATTTATGGAATGTCAGGTTGCCAGAGGATGTTTATAATAAATATTTTTTCAACGTGTGCTTTACTATAAGTACTCTACTGCCAGCACTGGCCTTTTTAACAGGTGGAATTTCTATGTGCCTGTGATCTGAGAATTGTCGTGAGGCTCAGTTCTTCTTTAGGTTGTTTTTCTGCTAGTTTTGCTGCTCCTGGTAGTAAAAGGAAAATTGTGTGTGTTTTCATTATGTTGAATACAGTGTGAGTTTTTGTTAAATTTTAAGAGGTGTATTAAATAGTGTGTGTAACATTAGTTTCTGTAATAAAATATCGGAGGTGATTTATTGCATCAGCACAACCCCCCTCCCCCTCCCCCTTTTTTGTGTGTATCTGTACTCTTGCTTCATTACCAGTAATATTGCATCATTAACAATTTTATTTAATCTTAGCAGTGATAATAATGCATTTCTAGCAGGAACTTGTCCTAGTGTCATTGTCTCATAACAGGTTCAGTTTCCCTGGGTTATCACAGTATACTGCTAAATGGCGAAGTTAATATATTTTTTCTCACTGTGAAACAAATATTTTGAGTAAATATTGAAGTGATTTGGGTAATATGTACCATGTCTTTTATGAAATTCAAAAGTTATGAATGCTACCTAAGGCATTCCGTGGGAGCCCTGTACATAAATTATTAATTTAAGGAAAATAAAGTTTTTTATAAATGGTATTATTTTATGAGCAACCTTTATAGCCTCACATCTTGCTGGTTATTATGACATGTTTAAAGCTCAGAAAAATAAAAATGAGGGAAAAAAAGTAAGTTTTACAGTTTAAATTAAACAAGGGGAAAAGATGCAAAAGGGTTCAGTGTTTAATCGGGGTTTTTTTTTTTTATCCCCTTGAGGTAGGTAACCCCTCCCAAAAGGGGCTTTAAACCCAAAGGGAAATTTTCAGTTAACTTCCCTTGGAAACCCCTTTCAAAGGGGGCAGTTGCTTGTGTGGTGAAGGGCTCGTGATTTTAAAGATTTAAAGTGTCCTTTTCCCTTGAATCGATTGAATGTCTTCCATTACCCCAATGTTGCATAACCCATAGGGTTTAGAATCCCCCATGAAGTAAAAACCCCCAAGGATAAAACCCTGACAATTTTTTTTTTTAGGCACTGTAAGACCCTAGGGGTTTTAAAGCACTTCATAAAGTAATAAATGCTCATTGTGCGACATACAGGAAATAGAGCCTTTTTAGTACATACACTAAGGAAAGTTAGTTGATCTGGTGAGGGCTTTTGATCCTATAGCCCTTCAAAGTTGGTGCCTTAATGCTGGTGAGGGCTCTTGATCCGAGCCCTTCAGTTGAGCACTTAATGCTAGTGGGGCCTGATCCAGATCCCTTCAAAGTTGTGCCTAATGCTGTGGGTTTGATCGAGATTTAGACAAAGATTGAGTTAAGATTAGGAATGTATACAGGCATGTCTTGACATCACCCTCACTCGTAATGTCACTAGAAAATGCCGCAAAGGATGATTTATAAGCATATGTTCTGTAATGAAATACCTCTATGCATTGTCCTGTTTTCCTAAAATCTTACTAACCTAACCTTATGACAAACTCACTTGTTACTGACATAGACACCATGAGCAGATACTGCTGTGTCGGGTGGCATTTCAGTGTCAGCATGTAATACAGCTGTGCTGTGCTGTCATGTCAGCGATATAACGCTGTGTGAGTGGCTGTCAGTGTCAGCTAGAATACAGCTGTGATGGTGGCTGTTCAGTGTCAGCATGATCAAGCTGTCAGGTGCTGTTCAGTGCCATGAATCAGCTGTGCTGGTGGCTGTTCATTCAGCATGATCACTGTGCTGAGGCTGTTCAGTGCATTAATCGCTGGTTGAGGTGGCTTTGATCAGTGTCAGCATGAATAAGCTGTGTTGGGTGGTGTTCAGTGTCAGCATGAATACAGCTTTCGGGCTGTCAGTGTCAGCAGAATACAGCTGTTGGGGGCTGATCAGTTCACATGTAAGCTGTGTCGGTGCTGTTCATGTCAGATGAATACAGCTGTGCGTGGTGGCTGTTCAGTGTCAGCATGAATACAGCGTGTTGTGCTGTTCAGTGTCAGCAGATACAGCTGTGTCGGTGGCTGTTCAGTGTCACATGAATACAGCTGTGTGGTGGCTGTTCAGTGTCAGCATGAATACAGCTGTGTTGGGTGGCTGTTCAGTGTCAGCATGAATACAGCTGTGTTGGTGCTGTTCAGTGTCAGCATGAATACAGCTGTGCGGGTGGCTGTTCAGTGTCAGCATGAATACAGCTGTGTTGGGTGGCTGTTCAGTGTCAGCATGAATACAGCTGTGTCGGGAGGCTGTTCAGTGTCAGCATGAATACAGCTGTGTCGGGTGGCTGTTCAGTGTCAGCATGAATACAGCTGTGCGGGTGGCTGTTCAGTGTCACATGAATACAGCTGTGTCGGGTGGCTGTTCAGTGTCAGCATGAATACAGCTGTGTCGGGTGGCTGTTCAGTGTCAGCATGAATACAGCTGTGTCGGGTGGCTGTTCAGTGTCAGCATGAATACAGCTGTGCTGGGTGGCTGTTCAGTGTCAGCATGAATACAGCTGTGCTGGGTGGCTGTTCAGTGTCAGCATGAATACAGCTGTGTTGGGTGGCTGTTCAGTGTCAGCATGAATACAGCTGTGTCGGGTGGCTGTTCAGTGTCAGCATGAATACAGCTGTGTCGGTGCTGTTCAGTGTCAGCATGAATACAGCTGTGTGGGTGCTGTTCAGTGTCAGCATGAATACAGCTGTGTGGGTGCTGTTCAGTGTCAGCATGAATACAGCTGTGTCGGGTGGCTGTTCAGAGTATCAGCATGAATACAGCTGTGTCAGGAGGCTGTTCAGTGTCAGCATGAATACAGCTGTGCTGGGTGGCTGTTCAGTGTCAGCATGAATACAGCTGTGTTGGGTGGCTGTTCAGTGTCAGCATGAATACAGCTGTGTTGGGTGGCTGTTCAGTGTCAGCATGAATACAGCTGTGTCGGGAGGCTGTTCAGTGTCAGCATGAATACAGTGTGTCAGGAGGCTATTCATAGTGTCAGCATGAATACAGCTGTGTCAGGAGGCTGTTCAGAGTGTCAGCATGAATACAGCTGTGTTGGGTGGCTGTTCAGTGTCAGCATGAATACAGCTGTGTCGGTGGTGTTCAGGTCAATGATCAGCTGTTTGTGCTGTTCAGTGTCAGCATGAATACAGCGTTTGGGGGCTGTCAGTGTCAGATGAATAGCTGTTAGAGCTGTTCATGTGTCAACATGAATACAGCTGTGTCGGGAGGCTGTTCAGAGTGTCAGCATGAATACAGCTGTGTCAGGAGGCTGTTCAGAGTGTCAGCATGAATACAGCTGTGTCAGGAGGCTGTTCAGAGTGTCAGCATGAATACAGCTGTGTCAGGTGGCTGTTCAGTGTCAGCATGAATACAGCTGTGTCAGGAGGCTGTTCAGTGTCAGCATGAATACAGCTGTGTCGGGAGGCTGTTCAGTGTCAGCATGAATACAGCTGTGTCAGGAGGCTGTTCAGAGTGTCAGCATGAACACAGCTGTGTCAGGAGGCTGTTCAGTGTCAGGTCTTGTGTCTGATGTACTAGAGAAGTATCTTCAGAGGGAGAGCAGGTAGTACCATGGGTTCACATGCTGCCAGTAAGTCATCACCACTAGTTGCCTTCTCCGAACAATGCTGGATGTTATATACAAAGGGATAAGAGGTGACTTAACTACTGAGTAAGTTAGGTACAGGCAGGTTCCATTTTACAGTGCTTTCCTCTCGGGAGGTTCCTTGATGTTGGTGAGGGGCTCTTGATCTAGGAAATAGAATCTGTGCTCCAGTTTCCCTGAATGAAGCCTGAATGCCTTTAATTTAATAACCTTCCCCCCCCCCCCCACAAGCGCTATATAATCCCCATGGATTTAGCGCTCCCCCATAATTTACAATGCATTGATTTGAGGTATTTCGCTAATGCAACAGTTTTCAATTATATCCATTCTTCATTTATTCAGACTTCCTGCAATAAATTTATTCACTTCTCACTATTAAGGATGAAAATATTTTAAGGTAAGTATTTTGTGTATTGTATGTGCATTTTTTAGGCCTAGCTCAATTGCTCATTTAATATATGATAGTGTAAACATGCTTTTATATGCATTTGAAAGTTAAGAAAGGCTACTTTTCACTTTACATCAGTAGCCCAGGACCTAACCTCTTGTATAAGTGGGACCCACCAGTACTTAAAACAAAATAAGACCAATCAGACAATGTCTCCATGGGTTCTGAGAGAGGGAGCAGAAGCACTGTGTGAATCAACGGTGACCTTAAGTTAATACAGGGAACAGACAGGTAGCATTAATGTATTGGCCAGTGTCATGACAAGCATAATATGTATGTAGAACATCATCAGAATAGTAGTGGAGCACATTGATAGGAATAAGATCATAACAGCCAGCACTGATTCAGAGATGTCAAGTCCTCCTTATAAATCTGACCAAGTAACAAAAGTGAGAGAGGGATGGGTAGGCTTTAAGGTATTTGAGAGAGTACTGGACAGGAGACTACAATCCCACATTTGATACAGACTCCCTCTTTGACTTTTTGTCAGCAGGAGTTTTATAACAGCAACCTTGATTATATCTTAACTTTAGCACTCCTCACTACCCTTTCTGTTTCTGCCTCTGCATACTCCCGACCCTCACTGGTCACTGATCTTCACATATAACATCTTCAGCACATCCTGCCCTGCAATGCTGTCGGACCATTGCAGGCTTAAGTAAGTTTAGTGCTTAGTCTGTATAGCCCTTGTGGCTTAGCGCTTCTTTTTTTGATTATAATAATAATTAGTGCTTAGTTTGACTGGAAAATGCACAGGAGACTGACAAAGTTAAAAGGGACAGGGCAGGCTTAACGTTGAACATCAAGCTTAACACTTGATTATTATTATTATTATTATTATTATTATTATTATTATCTAAGAGGAAAATAAATTATTATCCAGTAAGATATGTTGGAATAGGCAAGTGTGACAAATGGGATTCCACTGAGTCAGTACCAATTCTTGTGTAACTTCATGACCCTTGCTGTTTTAGTGCTTAATTCTGATTGTAACAATAATATTTCTTGTATACATGAACAACATAGCAGAAGAAACTAAGCCAGAGGTATCCTTGTTCTCAGATGACATGAAATTAATGAGAAAAAAAAAACTACAAACAAACTTGGACAAGCTGTAGGACTGGTCCCCTCAAGGAAGGTTTCTTGATGCTGGTGAGAGGCTCTTGATCTAGGGAATTGGATCTGTGCTCCGGTTCCCTGAATCTTACGGGTTTAACGCTCCCCCGTGATTATAATAATAGGACTGGTCTAACTAGTGGCCATTAAGAGCCTGGTTTCAAATATACACACTACCATAACATACTGCAGTGAGATACGGAAGAAAATGTAAAATAAATCAAGTGAAAAGTAGAAGTGCCATGGACACATTGAGAGAAAAACTAGCATTCTTGGGCCTAGACTGTTCAATCTGTTACCAGCAGAAATCAGAAATTAATGCAGGAACAACAGCTGAAATCTTCAAGAGAAAGATCGATAAGTAGGAACTGTAACCCTGTAAAACCTTTGTGTAAAAAAAGAATCATCCAGATTAGATTTTGCCACTGAAGTGGCTAGTTTATTGTGCACCCCTCGCTGTATAGCCCTTGTGGCTTAGCGCTTCTTTTTGATAATAATAATAATTGTGCACCCCATAACCATCCCGTGAATGGTAGAACAAGATTATTATTTTTATAATCAAAAGAAATGCTAAATCACAAGGGCTGTGGAGAAATCTGCTGTATAGTCCTTGTGGCTTAGTGCTTCTTTTTGATTATAATAATAATGTGGAGAAATTTTCTCTAGGAGGGGATATCAGCCCCCTTCAGCCCTTCAGCCCCTTTCAGCTCTGAGGGGCCCAGCCCTCTCAGAAGGGGCAAGCGTCTTGTTTACTGCTACAGTGAGTAATTGATCACAGATGCCGTACGAGTATGCGACGTGGTCAAGCGACCGTTGCTCCTTGCAGTCCAGTGTTGCGGAGTGTATTTTAATAAGAGACAGTACATCTCTTACTTTAGCAGGACAATTAAGGAAAATCCTGCTCCCACTTTATTACCATAGTAAAGATAGTGGACATTGTTGTTTATGCTTAAGACAGCAAGAATCAAACCTTCTGCTTTGCTTCATCAAGGAAGTGGCAAGGAAGCAAAAGTACTATGTCAGCTTTTTTTTGTGCTAGAGGAGTGACGGCATGGGGTGCTGTGGCGTCTTCAGATTACTTTCGGCTCTACTGAGAGTGACACTGACGCCAGGATAACCAACAAAGAATGATCTGTGCGTTAGTGTGAACAAAGTATCTCATTAAACACAATAAACACTTAAGAGATTTGTGATCAGCTTCTTTAGTGATAAGATTGTGAACAATAAAGACAAATCTTGTGGAACATAGTGTACCAGTGTGCGTATTCCTAGACTA
>NC_069413.1:5040461-5071789 GCF_026875155.1 Cherax quadricarinatus
ATGTTTTATTTTTTTTATTTGTTTTTATGTCATATTAGATCAATTGTATAGGAAAAATAAGCGTAGTGTTGATATAGCATAATAATAAAGCATATTCTCCTGCTTCTTGAGACTGAGCTCATGGCAACTGACAATGGCTTCAAAGCCCCCTTATCTTTAATTTTACTGTGTAGGTGTTTACATAATGAGAAGCATTTCTTTTTATTCATTGGAACCATGGCTAGGCTAAAAGTAAGCAGTTAAAACAATAAAATGGAGAAAAAAAAATTGGGAAATGACTTACGCAGCAAGTAGTGCCACCAAACAGTACCAGCAGGTTGGTGTAGCGACCCTGGAAATTTGAAATTATGCTAGCGAAAATTGTGCCGAATAATTGATTGCCGGATTTGAGATGGGGGAAACCTGTAGTAGTGTGTCACAATGTCAACTAGCCCTGTATACCTTGTACATTTACGTGTAGTAAATAAAGATATTATTATTATTATATTATTATTTTCTCAGTTGTTTTTTGGGGTTATCTTATTCAAACTGGGCAATGTAATGTTTGGAAAGATACTTCTTAACGTACGCCAAAAATGAAAGAAATCAGACCATAAATAGCAGAGTTCATTTCCCTCAGCCATTAGCAGGCCGCTTAGGGCGTTGTATTTTTTTATGTATTTTTTATGGTTATATTCTCATTTTTTTTCGGTCTCATTTGATAGAATGAAAAGATATATTACAGAAATAGATATGATTTTGATTGCTTTCATGACGAAAAGTACCTTGAAATTGGGGCTCACATTAGCGAAAATGTTCTATTCTTTAGCAAAGCTCAAGAGTAAACAAATGACGTCACTGTCCAATACCTGTCCACCTGCCAGTACAAATTCCAGTACGGAGTCAAGAATGGATTGACATTATTTATACAATTATTTCAATAATGCAGCAGTCTGCATAACGAAATCATCTTTTTTTTTTTTTTTTTTTTTTTTTTTTTTTTCTTTCTTTTCTTTTCTTTTTTTTGGAAATAAAAATTCCAAATGGTAAGCAAGAGTAATATAAGGGGGGGGCCTGGGGGCCGTGACTAATGAACAGAGAAAATGTTATTTTAGTGCCAGGATGTTTTGCATTTTTTTTCCCTGGACTCTATTTTGAAATTGGCATCGTTGAAATTTGTGTGAAATCGGCCAAATTGCCAATTTCTGACCACTTTATTGGGTAGTTGAAATAAGTGAATGGGCATTTCTTGTACTCATTGACAGACTAGAAGTAAATAAGTTTATTCAGGTATACACAAATACAGTTACATAGATTATCATACATAGCAGTGAATGTATAGAGAACCTAGGATAACCCAGAAAAGTAAGACAAAGTGACTTATTTCCAGTACCTGGCTTGGGCTTGCCAATATGATTTTTGGTAAATATTTTTTTTTTTCGTTTTTTTGTTGGGCTATCTCGTTGAAACTTGGGGAATGTATGATGGAAAGATGCCTTTTTAATGTAAAAACAAAAATAAAAAAGACGGACAATAAAATAAGGGAGTTCACTTTTCAGCCATTAGCTGCCTCTTTGCAGTATAAATTTTTTTGTATGTTTTTATGGCTGTATTCTCATTCTTTTTGGACTCATTTGATAAAAATGGAAGATATATTACAGAAATAGACATGATTTTGATTGCTTTCATGACGAAAAGTACCTTGAAATTGAGCTCAAAGTAGCGGAGATGTTCGATTTTTGCCGATGTTCAATGAACTTTGTGTAAGTCAAGTTGATTAATTTTAATTAAGTGTATTCTAACCTAACCATTCTGTAATCCCGGCAAACTCAGTAATCCGGCACACTACAGGTCCCATTGATGCCGGATTTGTGATGGAGGACCTGTACTGATGTCTGTAGTAGTGGGAAGTTTGGACAAGTATATAGCTAAAGCACTTTGGTCATATAGAGTATAGTCACTAATAAACATAATGAAGTTGATGTTGTCTATGTGTTTGTGCTAGAATTAGCTAAAGTACAACTAGGTATGAACTAATAATATATAAAATACAAATTAAAAATAGCCACCAGACTCTCACTTGTAATTGCACTAAGGTCTAATATAATGAATTTGTGTTTATGTATTGAGCTAGAATGAGCTAAAGTACAACTAGGTTTAATCTAATAATATAAAAATACTAGTTTAAATGGCACAAGACTCACTTGTAATTGCACTAAGGTCTTATATAAGTTGTTAACAAGAACTAGAGTATAACTAAATTTAAATTGACAAGATAAATACACAAGTTAAGGTAGCAAAAGAATAATAATAAAATAAAAAATAAAAATGGCAAGACTTGGTTATAATACGATAGTAAGATGGTTCACAGGATAATATAAAAGTTGGAGTTGAATATACAAGCTTAAAAATTTCGTAACAAAAGGTTAAAGAAAAGTAAAATAAAGTTGGGTGATAAAGTCTAAAATAGAAAAGGGCAATTATAAAAAGTTTATAATAAAATTGGGTAATAAACTTTACAAATAAAAAAGAGCAATAATAAAAAGTTTAAAATAGATTGGGCAATAAAGTATAAGGTAAAATTGGGCAAGAATAAGATTGGGTAATTAACTCTAGATTAGAATAGTGCAATAAGAAGATGAAAAGTTTACAATAAAGTTGGGCACTCAGTATAAAATAAAAATGGGCAATTATAAAAAGTTTACAGTAAATTGGTCAATATAGTTTCAAGTAAAAATTGGGCAATAATAGAGATTTTAAAATAAAATTGGTCGATAGAGTACAGTATTTCTTAAAGTGGGGTAGAATAGTTGAGAAGGACAATGCTATGGTTAGTTTCAATTAACCCCTTGACTGTCGCAAACCCCCAATCCTGAGGTGTCTCCTGGTATCGCAAAATTTCAAAAAAAAAAAATTATTTTTTTCTTATGAAATGATAGAGAATCTTTTCCCGATTGTAATGACACCAAAAAAAACGAAATTTTGATGGAAAACTGACAGAATTATGCTCTCGCGAAGTTAGCAACCTCGGCGATATTTACAAATCGGCGATTTCGCCCACTTTGAGCCCTATTTTCGGCTAATTCCGTTGTTCCAGTCGACCAACTCATAGCTATTTCTTTAGAACTCCATTTTTTCTATCGGTTAAGTACAAGAAACTGCCCATTTACTGATTTCAACTACCCAATAATGTGGTAAGAAATTTGCAATTCGGCCAATTTCACGAAAATTAAAAAATATGACATTTTCAAAATAAGGTCCAGAATGAACAATGCAGACATTCCTGGCTCTAAAATAACATTTTCTTTGGTTCATCAGTCACGTCTCCAGGCCCCTCTGATAATTATCTTGCTTTCTATTTTGAATTTTTATTCAAACAAAAAATAGAAGACTTACTATTATGCAGACTACTGCAATACTGTAATAAATTGTATAAATAACATCAACACCATTCATGACTGCATATTAGAATGGCTAGTTGGACATTTATTGGACAATGACATCATTTGTTTACTTTTGAACATTGGCAAAAATTCAAACGTTTCCCCTAATTTGAGCTCCATTTTTAGGTTCTTTTTATAGTAAAATCAATCAAAATCACCTCGATTTCTATAATATGTTTTCCATTCTATCAAATGAGACCAAGAAAACGAGAATACACCATAAATACTATACGAAAATAGACCACAAAAGTCGGCATTTTAATTAAAAAAAATGCTCAGAGTTTTTTTTTTCTCATTATGCACTGCATGCTCCAGGATTTTTTTTATATGGTGCACACTGACCACACAGACCCATTCTCTCACATGTGGGCCTACCAGCTTTCTCCTGCTTGATTTAAAGCCTCTAGAATTTATGAGTATATATACGTCAAACACTGTACCTCGTAAGACGTATATATATGGCCGCGACAGTCAAAGGGTTAAAATAAGATAGAACAATGAAGTGGTAAGATGTAAAAAAGGAGAGATATTCTGTAGATATTAAACACAATTAAGACTATGAGGTAGAATGATCATTGAATACAAAAGTGACAGTCAAAAGTATGTAGTTGGGGTATTGGAATTTTGGGGGGAACAAAATTTATGGCAATATAACACTAATGGTGGACAGTGGGTATTATCTGCACCTTACTCTGATTCTGTTAACCCAGCCTCACTTAGGAATGTTTTAAGGTCATGTTCTGTAGAGATGAAGTATCTCTTCCCAGTGGGCTGTTTCCTAACTGCGATTTTTCCATCCCTCACAAAGCACTGGTGGAATTTTTGGGCATAGCGTAATTTTCTTAGCCGATAAAGGAGGTTTTGTCTTGTTTTGGTAAGGCACTCGTTGACATAAACATCAGTTTTCATAGAATGGATGTTTTTAGTAGGTTGTTTATTTGTAGGCTAGTTTGGAATTTTAACAGCACTGTTTTTTTTTTACCCGCTTGGTAGCCCATCAGTTGGCAATCCTTTAGGTCATCACTATGTATGTTAAGGCGAAGGTGGTCCTTGATAAGCTTGTAGAGTGGTCTCCATGCAAGTCTCTTGGGTGACTGTGGGTGGGAGATGTTTGCTGTTAACTACAACAGCATCAGATAGCTGTTGTTGGTTTATAATGGTCTTGGAAGTTGGTGATGACATTGGCAAGTTGTAGGTCCACTCTTGATCTTTCTTCTGTAATGTTGGTAGTAAGCAGGGTGACTTGGTCTTTTAGTGTGTTGATTGGTGTCTACAGACTGGGTGTGGGTGTTGCTTTGTTGTTCCAGAGTGTCTAGTTTATGTTCTAGAGCAGCGATCTTGCTGAGGTACTGTGCATTGGAAGCTTTTAGTTCCTGCATTCCTGAGTTAGTTTGGTGATTGTTTGGTTCTGAATCATAAGGAGTTTAGGCTATTTCTGGGTCAGTAATCTTCTTAACATCAAATCCAAGGAAGGAGTTATCTTGGACTGAGGTGGCGGCCATGTTTGTTGTCTGTCGTGTGTTGTGGTGATGCAGGTGGGTGATGAGAGTCGTGTCCTGGCTGGCAGTACGAGAAATTTTCCTCGTGATATTGCTGGTCTCACCTTTGATGTTAGGAGTCCTTAGCTGGTTACTGGATCTTCTTTTATTGCTCTGACCCTTGGCCATTGACTGTGGCTTCAAATGAATAGTAGGCAATAGTTGGTGGGTGAATATTGTGGAGTATCACTAAAGTGGCAGCGGGGCAGGAGGTGGTAATACAAGTCCTATTAGTTGGTAATTTGCGTACATCTGGGTGATTTCTGCAGTTGATTTATATCATTCTGGGTATCCACATATGTTAGTATTATGTGGGTCTTGATTAGGCCATCACAGGGCTGCTGGGAACGACAGTTCCCAGCAGGCTCTGACGAAGGGTTAATATATAAGTGTAGACACGTTATTCAGGCATTTTAGATTCATTCGATAATTGAAAACGCTTTTTTTTTCCACTTGTTGGCGATTTCACTTATCATACAAATGGGGTCCTTCCTGTATTTATCTTCATTTCACTAAAACTAACCATATGATTGTCTCATAATTATTCTCAATTCTTTTTTTAATTTCAGGCTGGGGAAGAGCTACTTGCACAGGGAGAAATCGAGTCTGGTGTGGAGCACCTGAGTCGTGCTGTAGCAGTGTGCGGACAGCCTCAGCAGCTGTTACAGGTGCTCCAACAGACCCTTCCTCCCCAGGTTTTCCAGTTGCTGCTTCACAAACTTCCAGCATTGCGGAGGTTGGTAATAAATCTTTTTTGTCTCGTACCTTTAACTGTGTGTTATTTGCCTCTGCATGTAATCATTTCAAGAAAAGTGGCTAGTCTTTATTGGCTTAGTTACTGTAAATACCCTTCTCCACCTTTGTCATTCATGTGGGGCTATACAGGAGATAGTCTAGTTCCACAGATCAGGATCACATTCAGTCATTGCATCCATTAGCAGTGCACTCTGCTGATTTTGTTTCACTTCAACTGATGGCAAATCTGCTCATGTTTGGGAAAAATTTAAGTGAATTTTGGGCTGCTTTTTCTCCAACATTGTAATGAGAGGCCCATTGAGTCTATATTATAAATAAAAGGAGAAGTGGAAAAAAACACTTATGTACATTTTCTGGCTTTCAAAGAGAAATTTTTTTGCCACGGGTGGTTCTTCAGTCTTAAAATTTTTTTTCCTCTAATTTTTCTGAACTGTACGTAAGTGTTTTTTCCCACACTTGGTAGTATCACTGCATTTTTTTTCAAAATGGAAAGATTGGGAATCAGATATGCTTTTAAAAAGTGCAAGCCCTCATTATTACTATTTTTTTCCAGGGCTTACATTTCCCCCTGGGTTATTTGTTATTAAAATAAGTCGGAAAAAAAAAATTTCTCTGATGAATTTTTTTTTTAACTTTTTTTTGCATAACATTCACACCCCCTTTTTCCCAAGAGGACATTCCCCTGCCTCCAACCCAAATTTTTTAATACAGTTTTAAAAAATTTTGTGCTTAATACCCATGTAGAAGGTTTATCACTTTATTCTGTTTCAGAGGGGGAAAAACGGAAATTTTTATTAAATTTACTTCAATAGACTTCGTGTTTGAATTTTTTTTGGGGGTGGGGGCCAAATTTTTACCCCCTGGTTTTAGACCAGTGGAGTTTATTAACAATTTCAGGACCTATAGCATTTTATTTTCTTTGGGGGAGTATAAAATTTTGGAGACAAGAATTTTTGGTTTTTTTCAGGGCTTTTTAATTTTTCCCTTTTTTTTGTGAAACTTTTTTAAAAAGCTGAAATTTAGCTTTTCTTAACTAGCTTTTAATGTTGAAATGCATGTTTTTTCATAGAGGGGGAAAAACAAACCCCTATTTAAAGGCCATATTTCCCTTTCTAAAGGGAAACCTAGTAAACTTTTTTTTAGACTACTTGTTCTTGAAATTTTTTTTGGAATTTTTTTTTATTTTTTTTATCCAGGGCCCGGATTCCCAAAGCAGGGTGGCGAAAAAAAGAAAAACCCAAATATACCCTTTCCCTTCCCCAAAGGGCTTTAAATCGTTTTTTTCCAACAACCCCCCCAAGCAGGGCACTTTTCCCATCTCCAATAAGTCCCCCCCGTTTCCTAATCCCTTATAAATGTTACTTTTCTCAATAAAAAACAGTCAATATTAAAAAATTTTCTTTTCAAATCCTATTTAAAAGTCAGCATGCCCGGGAAGTCCGCCCCCCCCCAAAAAAACCTTTTAAAACCCCCTTTTCCCCCCCAACCCTTCCCTAGGGACCCCTAGGTTCCTTATAAGAATGATAAATTTTTGAAATATTCTGTTTGCCCCCCTCTACATTCCGAAAAACCTCCAACCTTTCAGCCCTCTTGCAAAAGTTTTGGTAATCCCCCATCCTCCTAAAATTTAAAATAAAAATTTTCGAAATTAAAACCACCATTGCCCCAGAATACTTCCCCTGCCCCAGCCTTTTGTCCCTTAATTTCCCATTGTTTCCACCTTAAACCGTTTTAAATGCTATTCACTTTCTCCTTTTAAGTGTGAAAATGTTTTTTTCAAGATACAAAACCCTCTATTTATGCCATATTCCTTGCTAAGAATTCCTAGATAACTTTATTTATAGACCTCTTGATCACAAATATCTGAATAGTTCATTATTATCCCATCCAATCGGGAACAATTTTTCCTTCCGTAAGCCATGCGTGTCGTAAGAGGCGACTAAAATGCCAGGAGCAAGGGACTAGTAACCCCTTCTCCTGAATATACAGTAGGGCCCCACTTATACAGCGGGTTAGGTTCCAGGCTATCGCCGGAAAGCAGAACACCATTTTTTCCATTTATAAATGCATATAAATGTCAGACAACAAGTTTACACTAAATTATATTAGGTTAATAATAGAACTAGGCTTTAAAAAACACAAAAAGTAAAATACATACATGGTACACTCATTACTTAAAAGTATTTGTAATCTTAATGTAGGGCGAGAGGCAAGTAGTACTTATTTGTAGGAAGTCAGGTGCAGGTAGCCCAGGTGTAGGTAGCCCTGGCTCCCCATCTCATACTTAATATACAATATTTAAAACAGCCCAGAGAGTTAAAATACACATACAGTACACTCATTATTTACCTTAAAATATGTGTAGTCTTAATATAGGAAGAGAAGTGAGTAGTATTTTTTGTAGGAAGTCAGTGTAGGTAGCTGGTAGGTGTAGCCTGCCTGGGCTACACCTACCGCTACCTACACTGTGGCCCAGAGCCTTATTATTAGCATCGACATACCTTGTTCACTGAATTTAATTGTTTCTAACATCTACTTTTAGATGCCATCATAAACAAAGGGTGAAGTAATGAAAATTCATGCCGAAAATTGAAACAAAAGCGGAGTGGCGGGGCCAAACGCAGATTTATACACGTTTTCTCTGGTGGCTGAGCAGAGAAAACGTAATGTTGTCCCTCTGCCCGGCTACCACACAGGTCCACAAGTATTATTATCAGAGTACATAAAATATGCAATAAAAGCCAGACAACAGGTTTACACTAACTTACATTAAGTTAGCAATAGAAATAGGCATTAAAAACACAATAAAAGGTAAGATACCACACGAGTACACTTATTACTTACCTTAAAATATTAATATTAACGTGTGAGAGGTGAGTGGCAGGGCGTTTATTGAATAAAATCAGAATGGCACACCATCATCCTCTAACTTGGCACTTAAAGCAAGAGGCTTACGACTCCTCTTATTATCACAGCTAAGCTTAGACGCCATTGTCAGTGAGAGCCAACTAGTTAACGAAAGAGTAAACAAGAGAGAAAACGAGATACAGAGTTCAGACAATGTAAGAACACAAACTGAACAGGTAGTGGGCGATCTCTTGGTCAGGTGAAAAAAAATGCATATTGATGTGTGTCTGCTTTTAGTTCATTCACGTACGTTTGTAAGAGTTTGTAAAACTTTTACCTCACAATATTTTTTTTATTATAATAATAATTACCTCACAATACAAATACTCTTACATAGTGTACAAGTTAGTACAGAATAAACAAACAGCAAACACACCATTTTT
The DNA here is from genome assembly GCF_026875155.1 of Cherax quadricarinatus. Classification (NCBI taxonomy): domain Eukaryota; kingdom Metazoa; phylum Arthropoda; class Malacostraca; order Decapoda; family Parastacidae; genus Cherax; species Cherax quadricarinatus. Next base: position 5,049,468 of record NC_069413.1, read on the forward strand.
AGGGTGAATGGAGATATTATTATTATTATTATTGTCATCATCATAATAAAAAGCACTAAACCCACAAGGGTCCCTTTAATTACTATATTAGAGTGAAGGCATATGAAAATAATGTTTTCTGCAGTTATCCCCCAGTTTGACTAGAGGAAAACGTAATTCTTCCGTCACTACCTACACAGCCGCTTTGTAAACAAATCTCATATTTACATCAATTTTTATTCTGTGAGTGTATGTATCATGTTTATATGCTAGTAATGGGTTTTCATATATAATTTTGAGGAAATATCATAGATGGATTAATGAAAATGCCTATATTAATGTAAAATAAGACATTTAATGTGCCCAAGAGTGATTATTATTACGTAGTATTGGCGTCATGAGTAGAGAGAGACTTAGCGATTTAATGTGTACCTACACACCAGCACAGTGTGTAAGTATATTTAGGTACAGGTACACAAGTATAATTATCAGAGTACATATAAATACGAAGTAACTTTAAAATACTTGAAAATTTTGGAGTTTCCTAATATAAAGATGTGGTCACGGAGAATATGAACAAACTGGGTGGGACACGCCGTTTTTGAAAGACGTCTTGCCATATAGCAAATTTTGGTCCTGTAGATCTACGGCTTTACGTTCAGGGTCCAAACCGTAGATCTACCCATGAGCTCAGCTCACTGATAAACTGTGAGTGGTACATTTGGGCCTAGATATGAGAGAAAAACATCTATTTTGGGAGTGTGCACCAATAAAACAAAACCTGCAGAACATGAAGAAAAAAACTGAGACCATGATTTTCGATTAAAACAGCGACTTTGCAACTGAAGCTCAAACTGAGCTCAAAGTAGCGGAAATTTAAGTTTTGCCGATGTTCAAGAGTAAACAAACGACCTCACACGCTAATACACGCCAGCTGGTGGGGCTAATATACAATATTGCATAACAGTAAACCTTCTATTTTTTGGTGAATAAAAATTCATTGTGAATAAAAAATAAAAATGGAATTTATTTGTTAAGCCTCAAAACGTAACTAGTGAACAAGGAAATGTTAGTTTAGTGCCAGGAAATACCTACATTGTTTATTCTGGACCCTATTTTGAAATTGGAATATTTTGAACTTTGTGTTAAATTGGCCAAAATTACCAATTTCCGATCACTTTATTTTGTAGTTGAAACAGTGTCTGGGGCAATTTCTTGTGCCAATCGATAGAATAGAAGTAATACTAGTGAAATAGCTAAGAATTTGGTCGACTGGAATAATGAAATTTGGGCCTAGAATGGATCAAAGTGGGCAAATCGCCGATTCGTAAATAACGCTGACACATCAAAATTCGTGAGAGCATAATTTCATAATTTTTCCATCAAATTCTTACTTTTTGTATTATTAACTTCACAAAAAGATTCTGTACCATTCATAAGAAAAAATAACAAATTTTTTTTTTTTAAAATTCTTGGACACGGGGCAACCATTTTCAGATTTGGGCCTTGGACCCTGAAGGGTTTAAAAGTTAAGGGGTCCTGTTTTGTGGTGGTTGAATTGATTGTGTCTGTCTGTCTGTCTCTGTGTCTTAGGGGTTTGTTTATGGTTGAGAAGTTTGGATAGTAGTTGGTGTGTTTTTTTTTAGGGAGGGGGGGGTTATGGTCTAATGAAGAATCAGATATGTATTTAAATAATTCTGGTCAAGTTGGGTAACCGTGGGTATTAGAAGGAGAGCATATACGATGTTAAGGGTCATCAAGTTGACCTGAGAGTAATGTTAAAATTCCCATCAATAATGGTTTATTGTAATGGTTTAGTCTCTGAGATTGTCAGTTTGTGGAATTTTGTATATAGTCATCTCCCACCAAGGTTGGGTGACAGGAAATTTCATATTGCACAAATATGCATTCAATAAATGCATTTTTAGTTTTTTATGCTAATTTTTCCAACCTGTCACTTATATGTAAACCACTAGTCTGCAAAATCTTTGCAGACTAGTGTAGACATGTTATCAGGCATTTTAGATTCATTCAGTGATTTAAAAAACTTTCTTTTCCACTTGTTGGCAGTTTTCACTTATCATACAAATGGGACCTTCCTGTATTGATCTTCATTTCTTAAATATCTGGGAAAATCTTTACAAACTATAATGCTTCATAATTGAAATGTTCAAATTTCATTGTTTAAAATACTCAGTTGTACTTCATGTTGTAAATTGTTTACTGCAATTATTACCACTGAATCTATCATAGCTTAGTTAATCTTAAGTTAATTTTAAGCTGCCCATAATGCTCTACATACAAGGGGCTTTTGGCACGTACACCCAACTACTATAATTCCTTGTACACTATGTATCATGTCCAAATAAAAATTATTATTATTATTATTATGTTATTACTAGTAAAAACTTCATTGAACATATCATAGGAATAAAAGCTTTTCACTTTAAAGGGGGGTTTGGGATATTGCTTTTGGGGAAAGACATCTAAAATGTTATCTGTGTGCCCGCAAAAACTGATTTGTGAATGATGGGAAGGTGTTTCTTTTTGGGTCCCCTATTTGTGGGAGACAGCCAGTTTAAAAAAAAAAAAAAAACTTACTCTAAAACAAGTGAGGGGCCAAGGGTATAATTTAAGCTAGGGGGATTTTTGAGGGGGTTAGACATAGGGAAGCTGGACAGGAATAAGTTGACGAAAAGGTGAAAAAAACCAGGGTGGGAAGGTAAAATTAAAAGGGGGCATCCCAAAAGTTTGGGAAAGGGGGGTACAAGAGACTTGAAATTTAGGGGGTAGGGGATCTAGCAGGGTTTTTGAACCAATTTAGGGGGTGAAAGGGGACAATAATTTGATGACAACTGTTGGAATGAAGGGGTTTTAAATAAACAGTTTAGCCAGACCTGAATCCTGAGGGTGGGGAAGGGGAGTGCCTTTACCCGTAGGGTGGGGTGGGGGTGTTTCGTTGGAGAGGTAATTTGACTGGAAAGTTGGCCCCATTTCGGGAAAGATCAGTTGAATGGTGTTGGTGAAAATTTCTTTTTTGGGTCATCCTTCATTTTTGGGGGGAAGGGCCCTTGGGTTTAAAAAAAAAAAAAAATTATTTAACTTTTGTATGTCGATGCTTTTTTTTTTTTTTTTTTTTTAAAAAGCGGCCGTCTCCCACCGAGCGGGGGACCCAAAAAGAAAGAAAATCCCCAAAAAAAAAATCTTTCATCATCATTCAAAACTTTCACCTCACTCACACATAAACACTGTTTTTGCAGAGGTGCTCAGAAGCACAACAGTTTAGAAGCATATACGTATAAAGATACACAACATATCCCTCCAAACTGCTAATATCCCGAACCCCTCCTTTAGGGTGCAGGCACTGTACCTCCCATTTCCAGGACTCAAGTCCGGCTATATAAAAATATCCGGTTTCCCTGAATCCCTTCACTAAATATATTACCCTGCTCACACTCCAACAGATCGTCAGGTCCCAAATACCATTCATCTCAATTCACTCCTATCGAACACGCTCATGCACGCCTGCTGGAAGTCCAAGCCCCTCGCCCACAAAACCTCCCTTACCCCTTCCTTCCAACGTTTTCGAGGACAACCCCTACCCTTCCTTCCTTCCCCTACAGATTTATACCCTCTCCATTCTCTCTAAATGACCAAACCACCTCAACAACCCCTCTTCAGCCCCCCTGACTAATACTTTTTTTTACATCCACACCTTCTCCAATTTCCACACTCCGAATTTTCTGCATAATATTTACACCACACATTGCCCTTAGACAGGGCATCTCCACTGCCTCCAACCGCCTCCTCGCTGCTGCATTTACAACCCAAGCTTCACACCCATATAAGAGTGTTGGTACTACTATACTTTCATACATTCCCTTCTTTGCCTCCATAGATGAAGTTTTTTGTCTCCACATATACCTCAACACACCACTCACCTTTTTTCCCTCATCAATTCTATAATTAAATTCATCCTTCATAAATCCATCCGCCGACACGTCAACTCCCAAGTATCTGAAAACATTCACTTCTTCCATACCCCTCCTCTCCAATTTGATATCCAATTTTTCTTTATCTAAATCATTGATACCCTCATCACCTTACTCTTTTCTATGTTCACTTTCAACTTTCTCTACCATTTATACACACTCCCAAACATCGTCCACTAACCTTTGTAATTTTTCTTTAGAATCTCCCATAAGCACAGTATCATCAGCAAAAAGCAACTGTGTCAATTCCCATTTTGTATTTAATTCCCCATAATTTAATCCCACCCCTCTCCTGAACACCCTAGCATTTACTTCTTTTACAACCCCATCTATAAATAATGGTGACATTACACATCCCCGTCTAAGACCTACTTTTACTGGGAAGTAGTCTCCCTCTGTTTTACACACCCTAATCTGAGCCTCACTATCCTCATAAAAACTCTTTACAGCATTTAGTAACTTATCACCTATTCCATATACTTGCAACATCTACCACATTGCTCCTCTATCCACTCTGTCATATGCCTTTTCTAAATCCATAAATGCAATAAAAACTTCCCTACCTTTATCTAAATACTGTTCACATGTATGCTTCAATGTAAACACTTGATCTACACATCCCCTACCCCACTCTGAAACCTCCTTGCTCATCCGCAGTCCTACATTCTGTCTTCTAATTCTTTCAATTATAACCCTACCGTACACTTTTCCTGATATACTCAGTAAACTTACTCCTCTGTAATTTTTACAATCTCTTGTCCCCCTTCCCTTTATATAAAGGGACTACACACGCTCTCCGCCAATCCCTAGGTACCTTTCTGTCTTTCATACATTTATTAAACAAAAGTACCAACCACTCCAACACTATATCCTCCCCTGCTTTTAACATTTCTGTCATAATCCCATCAGTTCCAGCTGCTTTACCCCCTTGCATTCTACGTAATGCCTCACGCACCTCCCCCACACTCGCATCCTGTTCTTCTTCACTCCTAAAAGATGGTATACCTCCCTGGCCAGTGCATGAAATTACTGCTTCCCTTTCTTCGTCGACATTTAAAAGTTCCTCAAAATATTCTCGCCATCTACCCAAAACCTGCATCTCCCCATCTACTAACTCCCCTACTCTGTTTTTAACTGACAAATCCATTCATTCTCCAGGATTTCTTAACTTGTTTAACTCACTCCAAATTTTTTTCTGATTTTCATTAAAATTTTGACAGTGCCTCTCCCACTCTATCATCTGCTCTCCTTTTGCACTCACTCACCACTCTCTTCACTTTTCTTTTACTCTCCATATACAGTACTCTTCTCTTCTTATAACACTTCTGCTTTGTAAAAACTTCTCATAAGCTAACTTTTTCTCTTTTATCACACCCTTTACTTCATCATTCCACCAATTATTCCTCTTTCCTCCTGCATCCACCCTCCTATAACCACAAACTTCTGCCCCGCATTCTAATACTGCATTTTTAAGACTATTTCAACCCTCTTCAACCCCCCTCCACTACTCATACTTGCACCAGCCCACCTTTCAGCCAATAGTTGCTTATATCCGCCCAAACTCTTCCCCCCTTAGTTTTTACACTTTCCACCTCCCTCTTGCTTGTTGTTGCCATTTTTCTCTTTTTCCATCTACCTCTTACTCTAACTGTAGCTACAACTAAATGATCTGATATATCAGTTGCCCCTCTATAAACATGTACATCCTGGAGCCTACCCATCAACCTTTTATCCACCAATATATAATCTAACAAACTACTTTCATTATGTGCTGTATCATACCTTGTATATTTATTTATCATCCTCTTCATAAAATATGTATTACTTATTACCAAACCTCTTTCTACACATAGCTCAATTAAAGGCTCCCCATTTTCATTTACCCCTGGCACCCCAAATTTACCTACTACTCCCTCCACAACATTTTTGCCCACTTTAGCATTGAAATCCCCAACCACCATTACTCACACTTGGTTCCTCTTCAAGGGGGGCTCCTTGGCGTGGTGAAGAGGCTCTTGGTCTGCGGAATTAGCCCTGTCGGTCTTCTTCCTCAGACCGAACCTAATTACCCCCCATTCTCTTCCTCCCCATCCCCATCCCCCATCCTCCCCTTTTTTCCATTCCTCCTCCTCACCCCTCCCTTTTGCCCTTCCTCTTTTTGGCCTTTGGGATTTCTCCCACAGGAGCGCTAGTTCCTAGGTAGGGGAAAGGACACCGGGGTCCATCCCATTCTGTTGAGGTTCTTGGCGGTGGCGTAGTTTGCCGTGGAATCTGGATTGCTTGGGGATGTCCCGATCCCTCTCCGGTATCCCGGAGTAGCTTTGGGTGTCTTTGGGCGACGGTGTATCTCTGGAAGCCACCTTTCGGATTCCGGGGGTGGTGGCCGAAGGAGGTATGCTTTGTGGTGGATATCCGGCCGCCCTCTCTTTTGTCCACCGAGGTAGCTCGGCAGATGTGGGGTTGCTATCCCGATTGCTGGTTTACTGGCATGAAGGGTAGGGTATGGCACGGGTTCCATGCTGCATCTGCGCTACTACGGTGTTGAGGTCCTCTTGGGCGCGGAGGGAGATTTCCAGCCCTTTCATTCCTCCTGGGAACTATTCCTCCCTGCTCCCCCCTTTTTTTATTTCTTTTTTTTTATTTTTTCTTTCTTTTCTTCTTTCTTTTTTTTTTTCTTAAAAACAAAAAGCAAAGGAGTAACCTAACCATGGCAGCCCTAGTCCATGAACCCACCACCCCCGGGCCTCTTCTTGATACCGCACCCCATTCTGACCCTGCCTTGTGTTTAGACCACTCTTCGGACACTCCTGATGCCCCTGTACCTCTTGCTGGTGCTGTTTCCTCACCCGCTTCAGGTACCGGGGCTTCGACTGACTCCTTCGATTTGTCTGAACTCCGCTCTCCTTTGACTATGCTTCCGGCTTCTCCCTCTACGGTACGGCAATTTTCGAATCACCCGCCCATTTCACGCCGGACCAACTCCGGTCCTACTCCTAAACGCCAACGTCAATCTCCTGATGATGCTCCTTCGTTACCTTCCCATTCTACTCGGAAAAGACCGACACGTCAAGCACTCCCTCTCCACGCTCAGTTTCGGACCACACAATGGACTAAATTCTTTACTTGAAGACCGACTTCTTCTGCCTACCTTTCTGACCATAGTATTGGCAAAGCGCTCCTGCGTCATGTTGGTAGAGATACTTCATTTCATGCTCTCAAGAGCGGTATGCGCATCGTCACTGTCCAGACTGCTACCTAAGCTCATGATTTTTCTCTCCTTTCGAATATCGATACTACTCCTATCACTATTGAAAAACATCTTTCTCTCAATTCTTGTAGTGGTACTGTCATTCTGCCCCATACCATAATCCAACAGAATTTCCAGTGATGTGGCAATGACATTTTTGAACAGCTGGAACTCCAGGATCTCCCAATCCTCAAAGTAGACACTTATGTCCTTCCTGCCTGGGGGCGGAGACGTTACCCTTGCAATGTGGCTCGTTTAACTTTTGACAGCCGAGAACTCCCGTCCTCTGTATATGTCGTGGGACATCGGTTACAAGTTCGAAAGGTGATACCTACACCACAACAATGTAGAAATTGCTGCGTTTTGGTCACCCAGCGAAATATTGCAGATCTATGGCCGAATGCCCAGTCTGTGGTGCCGACGACCATTCTAATACATCTTGCAGTCAACCTCCATCTTGCCTTAATTGTAATGAAGCTCACCCTTCGTACTCCCGCCGTTGCCAGGTCTACGTAATTGAACGTGAAATCCGTTGCCTCAAAGAGGCAGAAGGTCTCCTTTATGCTATGGCAGTTACTCATCTCCGCCTCCAAGGGAGACTACCCTGTGTTTCTTATTCTCGTGTTTCCAAACATCCCCCCACTTCTGGGGTACCATCTTCTGCAGCCTCCTCTGTTGTTACCCCTCCCATAGCCACTACGGCATCTAATACTTTTGCTGTCCTTGGCTCTGACGTCCCGACTACAACTCAGTCTGTTCTCACATCTTCGCATCCTTCCTCACAAGCCCCAGTATCGACAAGACCTCGTACGACACTAATAACCAAATCGCCCCTCTACTCAGAAGTCCAAAAAATCCACATTGCTCAAATCTATCTTTGCCCCTTCCTTCCCTTCTTCCACCTCCACACTTTACCTTTCCAGTTCTCTGTACCTAGTTCTTTCCCTCTCTCTGGCTCTACTACAAGTGTGGAGATTCACCCTCCTCCTCGTACTATGCCTTCCACCCCCGTCCCCCTCCCAAGTTTCTCCCTCTTCTGTCCACCTCCCAGGTTTCTGCCTCTTCTGTCCCCCCCCCACACTTCATCTCCAGTCCCTTACACTCTTCCCTCCCCCTCTACTTTGGTACATCCATTACTGTCCCAATCTTTACTCATCCCTCCTCCTTCTATCTCCAATATGGTCTCCCATACATCTTAGAATTCAGAAACACTTGAAGCCATTTCAGAATATATTGCAGAGACTAAACCTTCAATGGACACTGATTCACTTCCTGTTCCTTCTCTTCCCTCTCCTCCATCTTCACAACCCCATTCTTCGCAACGCTCCGTTCCTTCGCTACTTGAAACGCCTTCCAATGCCACCACACGTTGACTTTTCTAACCCCTCTAGTCCGTAGGTGCCTTTACCTACAGATTCCTGATATTTTCTTCATCGCCAATCATGGCCTATTTACAGTGGAATATCCGCGGCCTCAGGGGTAATCGGGGTGAGCTTCAGATGTTGCTTTCCAGGTTTTCCCCTGTTGGTGCTTGCTTACAAGAACCAAAATTACACTCGGCTGTTTTCCAACCTATCTCAGGCTAATAATTTATTGTATTCTTCGGATCCTTTCTCAGATGGGACCTTTAATGAAAGTGCCCTTCTTCTACGCAATGATATTCCGTACTGTCAACTATTTGTCCATACCTCGCTGCATTACACTGCAGCCGTATCCACTTGAATAAGTGGTTTACAATATGTTCTTTATATCTCTCTCCTTCTCGAGCATTTTCTATCCCAGACTTTGCCTTTCTTGTTTCATCCTTACCACCACCACTTCTGTTACTTGGTGATTTTAATGCCCACCATTTCCTCTGGGGGGGGTCTCATTGTGACTCACGTGGCATTCAGTTGGAGGCTTTCTCGCCTCTCACCCCCTCCATGTTTTAAATACGGGTACTCCCACCCATTTTGATCCTCGTACTCATACTCTCTCTTGCATCGATCTATCAGTCTGCTCTTCCTCCACTGCACTAGACTTCACCTGGTCTGTTCTACCAGACTTACATGACAGCGATCATTTTCCGATCATTCTTACTTCTCCTTCCTATTCACCACCTTTCCGTAGCCCTCGCTGGCAATTTGATGGCAAATTGGGATCTTTACTCACACCTCACTGCTTTTAGTGAGGTTCCTTCTTCATCCTCCATTGATGAGCTCCTATACACTCTCTCGACGTCAGTTTATACCACAGCTTCTCATTCTATACCCCAAACCTCAGGCAGGCATTCTCAGAAGTGCGTGCCTTGGTGGTCTCCTGCTTGTGCTCATGCAGTACGTTTGAAACGTGCTGCATGGGCAGTACTGGTACAATAGAACCGCTGAGAGACTTCTTGATTTTAAGCAGAAGTGTGCGATCGCTCGCCGTGTCATCCGTGAAGCTAAACGCACTTGTTGGCGAGACTATGTTTCCACCATCACCTCTGCTTCTTCTATGAGTGCAGTCTGGAAAAAAGTGAGGAAATTGAGTGGTAAATACTCTCCTGACCCGGCTCCTGTTCTACGGGTCGCTGGTGTTGATGTAGCAAACCCTCTCGACGTTGCCATTGAACTTGGCACACATCTGGTCCATATTTCCCGAGGGCTCCATCTATGCCCCTCGTTTCTTTCCTCAAAGTCTGCCAGAGAGTTAGTACCCTTGGACTTTTCTTCTCTCAGAGAAGAACAGTATAATGTGCCTTTTACACTTCAAGAACTGAGGCAACGCTCTCAGCTTGCCGATCATCGGCAGCTGGCCTGACGACATTCATATTCGTATGTTACAACATTTACATCGTCAGCCCTTGTAGTCCTCTTACACCTCTTCAATCTTATTTGGGCACAAGGAGTTCTTCCTCCAGCTGTGGAAATCTGCCATTGTTCTCCCTTTCCGCAAACCGGGTACTACAGGACATGATGCCTCCCACTATCGCCCCATCGCTCTTACTATGCAGTTTGCAAAGTGATGGAACGTCTCGTAAATCGACGTTTAATGTGGTATTTAGAGAGACACAACAGTCCTCTCCGCTATCAATAAGGCTTTCGTAAGGGTCGTTCTACCATAGACCCCTTACTACGCTTGGATACGTATGTCGTAATGCCTTTGCGAATAATCCCTCAGTTATACCATATTTTTGACCTTGAGAAGGCATATGACACAACTTTGGGGGTATATAATTTGGCCCAGGCCCATTCCTTAGGCCTCCGAGGCAATCTACCATCCTTCTTAAGAACTTTTTAACTGACAGACATTTTTTCCGGTTCGAGTCAATACAGTGGACCCCCGCATAACGATGGCATCACATAGCGATTATTTCGCATACCGCTTACTTTAATTGCAAAATTTTGCCTCACATACCGCTTAAAAAAAACCCCCTTACCGATTTTCGTCCGAGACGCGTCCAATGTGCGGCCTGAGCCACCTCACATGTTCCGCCGGGGGCATTGTTTACCAGCCCCGCCTCCGCGGTAACATCCAAGCATACAATCGAATATTTCGTATTATTAAAAGTGTTTTCGGTGCTTTTTTCTGGAAAATAAGTGACCATGGGCCCCCAAAAAAGCTTCTAGTGCCAACCCTACCCGCAATAAGGGTGAGAATTACAATAGAGATGAAGAAAAAGATCATTGATAAGTATGAAAGTGGAGTGCATGTCTCCGAGGGTGGCCAGGTTGTATAATAAAAACCCAATCAACCATCGCTACTATTGGTGGTAAGCTGCCGCTGTGCACGTCCGCTGCTGCGCTGCACTGTCAGCGCTGGCTGCGACTGTCAGGCTGCTCTGCACTGTCCCTGTGCTGCTCGACACCGTTTGGTGTGGCTTATTGAGAATACCAAAAAACAAATTTAACCCCAGAGGATTTGCCACCCAGGATAACCCAAAAAGGTCAGTGTCATCGAAGACTGTCTAACTTATTTCCATTTGGGGGCCTTAATCTTTTCTCCCAGGATGCAACCCACACAAATCGACTAACACCCAGTGAACAGGGAAAAATGCCTGGAACTAGTGCTCATATTGGTGAATTTAAAAACCAGCAAAGGTTAGTTTGAGAGATTTAAGAATCGTAGTGGATACACAGTGTGATAAGGCCTGTTCTGGAAGAAAATGCCAAACAGGACCTACATACTCAGGAGGAAAAGGCACTCCCAGGACACAGTGTCTCATCAGTCATTGCTGCATCTACAATAAAGGTAAGTGTCATTTATTCTTCATTTAGTAGACTAGTACATGCACAATATATACTGTGCATGTACTACTCTACAAATTGTGCATGTATCCTTCTCTTTGTGTGTGGGAAAATGTATATTTCATGTGGTAAAATTTTTTTTTTCATACTTTTGGGTGTCTTGCACGGATTAATTTTATTTCCATTATTTCTTATGGGGAAAATTCATTCACATAAACGATTATTTCGCATAACAATTACCCCTCTTGCACGGATTAAAATCGTTAACCGGGGGTCCACTGTAATGTTTCTTTCCCCGGACTTCGTCCAAGCTGAAGGTGTCCCCAGGGATGTGTTCTAAGCACAACACTTTTTCTCCTTGCTATAAATGATTTGGCCTCTGTTCTTCCACCCAATATTTGGTCATCACTCTATGTTGATGACTTCGCTATTGCTTGTGCAGGCGCTGACTGTCATCTTATTGCAGTTTCTCTTCCAGCTTTGCGGTCGACCGTGTTTCCACTTGGGCCACCACGCATGGGTTTAAATTTTCAAGTACCAAAACTCACCAAATTACTTTCACTAGACGCTCTGTTATCTCCGATCATCCTTTGTATCTCTATGGCTCCCGTATCCCCGAACGTGATACAGTCAGGTTTCTAGGCCTTCTCTTTGACCGTCGGTTATCCTGGAAACCTCACATAACCTCTCTGAAGGCAACTTGTCACACCCGGGCTAAACCTTCTTAAAACCCTTGCTCATCTTTCCTGGGGAGCTGATCGTCGAACTCTGCTTCGCCTACATTCAGCCCTCGTTTTATCGAAACTCGATTATGGTGACCAGATTTATTCCGCGGCCTCTCCTGCTACTCTCTCTAGCCTTAACTCTATCCATCACCAAGGATTACGTTTGTGCCTTGGTGCTTTTCGCTCTTCCCCTGTTGAGAGCCTCTATACAGAAGCGAATGTTCCATCCTTGTCTGATCGCCGTGATGCCCATTGCCTTCGCTACTATGTACGCTCTCACGATCTACACAGTCCTTCCATTTATAGAATGGTCACCGATATTAGTAGACATTCTTTATTCGTTCGCCGCCCCTGTTGCTCCGTCCCTTTTCTCTTCGCCTACATTCACTCTTGTCTTCCCTTCAGTTACCACCTTTATATGTTCATGTAGCATCTCACTTTTCCCTACCCCCCTGGAAGTTCCAGCTGTTCGGGTCTGTTCTTTCTCACTCCCTTGCTCGAAAGCTCAACTGCCTACGGTGGCTTCCCGCTCTCTTTTTCTTGATCACTTCCACTCCCATTCTCATGCCACCGCTGTGTACACAGATGGCTCTAAGTCTTCAGACAGCGTCAGATTCGCAGCAGTGTTTCCGGACAGCATCGTGCAGGGACATTTACTATCTTCAGCTAGCATTTTTACTGCTGAACTGTATGCCATTCTTGCAGCACTTACTCGTATCGCATCTATGCCTGTGTCATCATTTGTAGTAGTCTCAGACTCCCTTAGTGCTCTACAGGCTATACGAAAATTTGATACATCTCATCCCCTAGTTCTCCGTATCCAACTTTGGCTACGCCGTATCTCTACCAAACATAAAGATATTGTTTTTGTTGGGTCCCTGGTCATGTCAACGTACAGGGCAATGAACAGGCAGACACTGCTGCGCGGTCACAGTACATGACCTACCAATTTCCTATCGAGGTGTTCCATTTCTGGACTATTTTGCTGCAATAGCTACCCACCTTCGCACCCGTTGGCAACAACGTTGGTCAACTGTGCTCGTAACAAACTTCATTCTATTAAACCGAGCATAGGTTACTGGCCGTCTTCTTGTCATCAGTGCCGAGGTTGGGAGACCACTCTCTCCCGCCTTCGCATTGGTCAACACTCGTCTTACTCATGGGTATCTCATGGAGAGGCACCCTGTTCCTCTCTGTGAGCAGTGTCAAGTTCCAGTATCGATTAGCCACATTCTGTTAGACTGCCCTCTCTATCAACGAGCACGCAGAATTTACCTCCAACGTCGTCTTCGTTCTACTACTCTCCTCTTACCTTCCCTTCTTGCTGATGGACCCCCCTTTAATCCTGACTCTCTCATTGACTTCTTGACAACGACTGATTTACTCCACAAACTCTGATGATACTTTTCGCACTCCCCTCAACCCTTTCTAGTTCAGTCTCTTGCTGCCCTTTACCCTTTCACCATCCACTGCCCCGCTGTTATCCGTAACCTATTACTCATCCATCTCCCTTTTGCCACCTGATGCCCTCGCTTCCTTCCTGCCCTGCAGCGCTGTATAGTCCTTGTGGCTTAGCGCTTCTTTTTGATTATAATAATATAACCACATTTGGTTCAAAACTCCCACGCATTCACTCAACATTTTCCAAAATCTCTCTCTCTCCTCTTCACTTCTCTCTTCTCCAGGTGCATATGCACTTACTATAACCCACTTTTCACATCCAACCTTTATTTTACTCCACATAATCCTTGAATTAAATATAGATTTATAGTCCCTCTTTTCCTGCCATAACTTATCCTTCAACATTATTGCTACTCCTCCTTTAGCTCTAACTCTATTTGAAACCTCTGACCTAATCCCATTTATTCCTCTCCACTGAAACTCTCCCACCCCCTTCAGCTTTGTTTCACTTAGTCAGGACATCCAGCTTCTTCTCATTCATAACATCCACAATCATCTCTTTCTTATCATTTGTGCAACATCCACGCACATTCAGACTTCCCACTTTGACAATTTTCTTCTTATTCTTTTTAGTAATTTTTACAGGGAAAGGGTTTTACTAGCCCATTGTTCCCGGCATTTTAGTTGACTTCTACAACACGCATGGCTTACGGAGGAAAGATTCTTATTCCACTTCCCCATGGATATAAAAGGAAAAGTAGTAAGTCCAAGAACTATTAAGATAAAATCAAAGAAAATTCAGATGAGTGTGTATAAATAAACATGTACATGTATGTGTAGTGTGACCTAAGTGTAAGTAGAAGTAGCAAGACATACCTGTAATCTTGCATATTTGAGACAGACAAAATACACCAGCAATCCTACCATCATGTAAAACAATTACAGACTTTTGTTTCACACTCACTTGGCAGGACGGTAGTGTGTATGTCATGCATGAAAAAAAAGGTTGGCTTTTACAGTTTCATTTATGTTCTTGTTTCCCATTTATAATGTATAGGACAACATCCAACTTCAATTCTTTCTCTTATTATTTTTTGTCCTGAAGTTTTGCAGATCTTCATTTATGTTCTTAAATGTGTTTGGATAATGACTTATTTCTCTCCTGTAGAGCATACTGCAGGCAGCCGGTGGATCCAAAGTAACCGAGGAGGATGTGGAGTGAGGACTGCTCTACCTAGCCTTGAAGTGTAAATTACTCTGGACTTGTATGTGATGAGTGGATTTTGTTGTAAAATGAAAGTGTGTTATACATCTGTCTTTGCCTTTCACTTTACACTTAAAGCTCTCTGTTGTAGACTCAAACTGTGTTCCCATAAGTTATTTATGGACATTTTGTTACTTACGATCCAACTAAACAGATGAGCCATATAATGCCTCGGAGTGTTCTGTTTATTTTCAATATTTTTTTTTCTAAACTATAGTTATATATTTCCACAATACTATTTGTTATTACTGTTTAAATCTATACAGGAAATTGGTTATATAAAGGTTTTATGGATGAAGAGTTGTGAAGCATTGAATTTCTCTTTCTTAAGACACCAAATATTCAACTACAATTTTCTTTTGTTCTGATGCATTATGCAGCTTTCCGTATATTTCTCATAAGTCGTATACATTGATTTTCTTTATTACTGAGGAAGCAGTAAATTGTGTGTTCACTAGTACATGTCTTCAACTGCTGGTGTCTCATTCTTTACCCGTATGAAAAACTTTAAGACTTTTTTTTTTTGTTTTCTCATCTTCAGTATATGGATTTATGGAATGTCAGGTTGCCAGAGGATGTTTATAATAAATATTTTTTCAACGTGTGCTTTACTATAAGTACTCTACTGCCAGCACTGGCCTTTTTAACAGGTGGAATTTCTATGTGCCTGTGATCTGAGAATTGTCGTGAGGCTCAGTTCTTCTTTAGGTTGTTTTTCTGCTAGTTTTGCTGCTCCTGGTAGTAAAAGGAAAATTGTGTGTTTTCATTATGTTGAATACAGTGTGAGTTTTTGTTAAATTTTAAGAGGTGTATTAAATAGTGTGTGTAACATTTGTTTCTGTAATAAAATATCGGAGGTGATTTATTGCATCAGCACAACCCCCCTCCCCCTCCCCCTTTTTTGTGTGTATCTGTACTCTTGCTTCATTACCAGTAATATTGCATCATTAACAATTTTATTTAATCTTAGCAGTGATAATTTAAAGCATTTCTAGCAGGAACTTGTCCTAGTGTCATTGTCTCATAACAGGTTCAGTTTCCCTGGGTTATCACAGTATACTGCTAAATGGCGAAGTTAATATATTTTTTCTCACTGTGAAAACAAATATTTTGAGTAAATATTGAAGTGATTTGGGTAATATGTACCATGTCTTTTATGAAATTCAAAAGTTATGAATGCTACCTAAGGCATTCCGTGGGAGCCCTGTACATAAATTATTAATTTAAGGAAAATAAATTTTTTTTTAGGAAAATTTTTTTTGGGCACCTTTATTAAACCATTCGCTGGTTTTTAGACTATAAAACCAAAAAATATACAAAAGTTGAAAAAAGTCAAGCTTAAGCTTTAAAAAAACGGGGAAAAAGATGCAAAATCAGTGTTTACCATCAGGTTTTTTTTTTTAAGCCCTTGAATAGAAATTTGCAAAGGGGTTTAATAAAGGAATTACATTTTTACCTTCCCTTATTCCCAAAGGGGCATTGTTGATTTTGGGGGGGTTCTAGAAACAAACATTGCCCTTTCCCTTTAACATCTAATTCTTCCATTACCCCGAAAGTTGCATAACCCAAGAGTTTAAACTTCCCAGTGTAAAACCCAAATAAACCTGCCTTTTTTCGGGCACTGAAACCCCTTGGGTTTCCCTTCTTCAAAATAAAAAACTTTTGCTGCTCAGGATAACCCTTTTTTGTCATAACCAAAAATTTTTGGCTGGGTGGGGGCCCTTCCAACCCCTTCAAATTTGTCCCTAATGCTTTTTTGGGGTTTTGACCCGCCTAAAGTTTGTGCTTTAATGCGGGTAGGCCCCTTTCCCAGAATTTTGAAAAGATTTGGGGTGGTAGGGAAATTAAAAACAGGGCGTTATTGACAAATCACCTCCTGTCAAGTGGCGAAATAAGGGGGGGTTTGCTTTTCTGTAATTAAAATACCTTGCGGTCCTTTTAAAAATTAACAATAACCCTATGACAAAAAAACTTTGTCTGAAAAGGGCAAACCCTGAGCGAAATACAGCGGTTTTTGGGGCTGTTTCAGGCAGCTGAATACAGCGTGTGGGGGGCTGTTCATGTCGCATGATACAGCTTTGGGAGGCTGTTTGTCAGCATGAATACAGCTGTGTGGGGGGCTGTTCATTCAGCATGAATACAGCTTTGGTGGCTGTTCATTCACATGAATACAGCTGGTGGGTGCGTCAGTGTGCAGAATACATGTGTCGGGGGGCTTTTTCAGTTCACATGATACAGCTGTGTCGGGTGGCTTTTTCAGTGTCACAGAATACACGGTTTGGGGGGCGTTCATGTCACATGAATACGTTTTGGGGGGGTGGCTGTTCAGTGTCGCATGAATACAGCGGGTTTTCGGGGGGGCTGTTCATGTCAGCAAAATCACTGTGTCGGGGCGTTCAGTGTCAGCTGAATCAGCTTTTGGGGGGCTGTTCATTGCAGCATAATACGGGGGGGTTTGGGGGCTGTTCAGTGTCAGCAGAATACACTGGCGGTGGCTGTTCATGTCACATGAATACAGCTTTTTTGGGTGGCTGTTAAAACACATAATACAGCGGGTTTTGGGGGCTGTTCATTCCATGAATACAGCGGTGTGGGCGTTCATTCAGCATAATACAGTGTTGGGGCTTTCAGTTTCACAAAAACAGCTGTGTGGGTGTTTAGGTCAGCTGAAACACTGGTCGGGAGGCTGTTCAATGTCAGCAGAATACGTTTTTTGGAGCTTTCAGTGTCAGCAAAAATACAGCTGTGTCGGGGCTGTTCAGTGCAGCAGAATACAGCTTGTTGGGGGCTGTTCATTTCACATGAATACAGGGGTTCGGGGCGTTAAAGTGTCAGCATAATACAGCTGTTTTGGGGTGGTTTTCAGGTCACAAAACAGCGTGTGGGGGCTGTTCAGTCAGCATGAATACTTTTTTTTGTTGGTGGCTGTTCATGTCACATGAATACAGCTGTTTTGGGGGGCTTTTCAGGTCAGCAAAATACATTTTCCCAGGAGGCTTTTCAGAGTGTCAACATGAATACAGCTGTGTCGGGGGCTGTTCAAGTGTCAGAATGAATACAGCTGTTGGGTGGCTTTTCATTCAGCAGAAACGCTGGTCGGGGACGTTCAGTGCACATGAATCAGCTGTTCGGGGGGCGTTCATGTCAGCATGATACACGTGCAGGGGCTTTCAAGGTCACATGAACCAGGTGTCAGGAGGCGTTCAGTTCGGGTCTTTGTCTATTACTAGGAAGTATTTTCAAGGGAGAGCGGGATCCAGGGTTTCACATGCTGCCAAAGTCATCCCCACTATTCCCTTTTCTCCGAACAATGCGGGATGTTATATACAAAGGATAAAAGGGACTTAACTACTGAGTAAGTTAGGTCAGGGAGGGTTTCCATTTACATGCTTTCCTCTCGGGAGGTTCCTGATGTTGGTAGGGCCTTGATCTAGAAAAAAGAACGGCTCCAGTTTCCCGAATGAACCTAATCCTTTTAATTTTAAAAAACCTTCCCCCCCCCCCCCCCCCCAAGCGCTATATAATCCCCATGATTTCGCTCCCCCCATAATTTTTAAATGCATTTTTTGATATTTTGTAAGCAACAGTTTTAATTATACCATTTTCATTTATTCAAATTTCCCGCAATAAATTTATTCACTCTCACTATAAAGGTGGGAAAAAATTTTAAGGTAAGTATTTTGTGATTGTATGTGCATTTTTTAGGCCTAGCCCCAATGCCATTTAATATTGATAGTGTAAACACTTTTAATGCATTTTAAATAAGAAAGGGACTTTTCACTTTAATCATAGCCCCGGACCAAAACCCTTGTAAAATGGGGGCCCCCCTATTTTAAAAAAAAACCAAATCAGACAATGTCTCCAGGGTTCTAGAGAGGGGGCAAAGCCTGTTGAATCAAAGGGGCCTTAATTAATACAGGGGAAAAGACAGGACATTAATGTATTTGGGCCCTTTTAGACAACATAAAAGTATTAGAACACATCAAATTAGTGAGCCATTTAAAAATAAGATCTAACGCCAGCACGATTCAGAGATTCAAGTCCTCCTTATAAATCTGACCAATAACAAAATGAGAAGGGGTGGTAGGGTTTAAGGTATTTAGAGAGAAATGGACAGGGGACTACAATCCCACATTTTATACAACCCCTCTTTTACTTTTTGTCACAATTTTATAACAGCAACCTTGATTATA
Organism: Cherax quadricarinatus; assembly: GCF_026875155.1. Taxonomy (NCBI): domain Eukaryota; kingdom Metazoa; phylum Arthropoda; class Malacostraca; order Decapoda; family Parastacidae; genus Cherax; species Cherax quadricarinatus. Next base: position 5,068,477 of record NC_069413.1, read on the forward strand.
CTAACTTTAGCACCCTCACTACCCTTTCTTTCTGCCCCTGAAAATCCCGCCCTCACGGGCAGATCTTACATATAACTCTTCAGCACATCCTCCCTGCAATGCTGTCGGCCATTGCAGGGTTTAAATAATTTAGTGCTTAGTCTTAAGCCCCTTTTCTTAGCGCTTTTTTTTTTTGATTATAATAATAATTATGCTTAGTTTATGGAAAATGCACAGGAACTGCAAAGTTAAAAAGGGGCAGGCACTTAAACTTTTTTTTAACATCAAGCTTTAAAACTTGATTTTATTATTATTTTATTATTATTTTTAATAAAGAAAAATAAAATTTTTTATCCAGTAAATATTGGAATAGGCAAATGTGACAAAAGGGGTTCCACGAGCAGTACCAATTCTTTGTAACTTCATGACCCTTTCTGTTTTGTGCTTAAATTTTGATTGTAACAAAAAATTTCTTGTATACAGAAAAAACATAGCAAAAAATAAGCCAAGGGACCTTTTTTTTCAAATGACATGAAATTAATGAAAAAAAAAAAATCAAACAAACTTGGACAAGCGAGGACTGGCCCCCAGGAAAATTTCTTGATGCGGGAAGGCTCGATCAGGGGAAAGGGGTCTTCTCCGGTTCCCGAATCTTTCGGTTTTAACGCTCCCCCCTGATTATAATAATAGGACTTCTAACTAGTGGCCATTAAGACCTGGTTTTTAAATTACACCACCTCATACTGCAGTGAGATACGGAAGAAAATGTAAAAAAATCAAGTGAAAAAAAGAAGGGCCCTGGCACATTGAGAGAAAAACAGCACTTGGGGGCCTAGACTGTTTCAATCTGTTTCCAGCAGAAATCAAAATTAATGCAGGGAAAACAGCTAAATCTTCAAAAGAAAGATCGTAATAGGAACGTAAACCCCGTAAAACCTTTTTGTAAAAAAAGAATCATCCAATTTTTTTGCCACGAAGGCATTTTTGTGCCCCCTGCTGTAAGCCCCCTTTTGGGTTTGCCTTCTTTTTATAATAAAATTTTTTGGCACCCCCAAAACCCTCCCTGAATGTAGAACAAATTAATTTTTAAACAAAAAAACAAATCACAAGGGTGTGGAAAATCTGCTGTTAACCTGGGCTAGGGCCCTTTTTTTTGATTATAATAAAATGTGGAGAAATTTTTCTCTAGGGGGGGATATCACCCCCCTTTACCCTTCAGCCCCCTTTCAGCTCGGGGCCCAGCCCTCTCAGAAGGGCAAGCGTCTTGTTTACTGCTACAGTGATAATTGACACAGATGCCGTACGAGTATGCGACGTGGTCAAGCGAAACCCTTGCTCCTGCAGTCCAGTGTTGCAGTGTATTTTTAAAAAGAACAGTACATCTCTTACTTTAGGGAGGGCAATTAAGGAAAATCCTGCTCCAAATTTATTACCATAGTAAAGATATGGACATTGTTGTTTATGCTTAAGACAGCAAGAATCAAACCTTCTGCTTTTCTTCATCAGGAAGTGGCAAGGAAGCAAAAGTACTATTCAGCTTTTTTTTTGGGGTAGAGGAGTGACGGGATGGGTGCTGGGCGTCTTCAGATTACTTTTGGCTCTACTGAGAGTGACACTGACGCCAGGATAACCAACAAGAATGATCTGTGCTTAGTGTGAACAAAGTATCTCATTAAACACAATAAACACTTAAGAGATTTTTGGGTCACTTCTTTAGTGATAAGATTGTGAACAATAAAGACAAATCTTTGGAACATAGTTACCCGTGTGCGTATTCCTAACTATGGAAGACGTGGACATCCAAGGACACTTCAGCTCTATCAAGTCACCGATATCTGTCGAAGGTGTGAAAAACAAACCCTACTTCATGCTAAAAAGGGAGGTTACGAATTTCTTGTACGGGGGACTGCGCAGTTCTTGAGTCGCAAGGAGTTTGTAATCAACCTATAGTTGGCAGTAAGGTGCGGACTTTTGAGTCCAAACAAGTACGTAGTTTGTCAGCCATCAGTGAATGAAATATGTTGACATAACACCCCCTAGGGGTAATTTATAATCTTACAAATTATAAATCTTTACAGCCCATTGAGAGATGACTTCGACAGCTTCTCAAGACCTCGTCTGCAGGGGCGGCTGTGCAGGCGATGAGTTGTCTTTCTAAGTTAAGTACAAACTCTTTAAACTTAACTGGTAATGCCATTTCTCAACATATTGGTCCTTCGAACCGGATAAAGGCCACACTGTGGTCCAAATATGTTGTACTACAGTGTACAAATAACCTACACGCCAAGGTCCTTCGAAAAAAGCTGTAAAACTAGTGTTTTACAATTTAAATCAGTATAAATGAGTCCCTCCAGACTCAATCACAGAGAATGGGCAGCCAAAAGAAAACGCGTGCTCACCCAGCGTTCACCCAAAGAAAACGGGAGCTGGGTGACTCACCCAACAAGAAAACGGGGGATGGCACCCGACATCACTGCTCCAATCTCGAAAATCGCTGACTAGAGACAACAACAACCCAAGTGATGTTCGGTTTGTCTGAGTGTATATACACATAGTATTTATAATGTTTATAGACAGAAATTAAGAGACAAGATTGTATTAAAGTTTGTTTCTTATAGATATACCTGTTATATTAAAGGAACTTACATATAAAGTGTAAGCTTTCAAATATATATTAACAGTGACATTTATATATGTGTAAGTAATATTCACGTGTGATTTACAGTTATACAGTGACATTTATAGTGTATAGTGAATGAAGTGTATAACATCGTTATTTACAGTTAATCATCGTGGTCAGGCTGACACAGCAAACTCAAGCCATAAACACCAGCCGTATGTACCCTGTACTCTTCATGGTCATTGACCCTGAGGTTAAGCTTAGTAGGTCAGTAGTTTCTGACTCGATTATTGCTGACTTAAGCATAACAAAAACTCAGCTGTTTATAGCAGTACAGTGTTTTTTAAACACTCTAAGTGTGGTGCTAGAATTTTCAGTATACCATTAAAATGGCTTGTTTGAAAACTCAGTTTCAGTCTTTACAGACTAAGATTACACAATTAGAAAATCTAATTTCAGTCTGTATAGGATTAACTCAAGATACAAACATAGATTTTGATGATCTTGAGGTCAAATTTGAATTATTTACACAATGTCTGGAAATAATTAATTCAGACTATACACATTATGAAAATAAATTTCTTGAATCAGATCCGTCTGAGGATGAAATTAAAAATGTTTTGGATACTTTTAGTAATCAACAGTTAAGGTGGACAGGAGTAAAAGCTATCTGCCTAAACTCGGACAGGACCTCTGAGATGGGTAAAAAAACCT
>NC_069413.1:5072289-5093369 GCF_026875155.1 Cherax quadricarinatus
TAGAACCCAAATAACCATTTACTTAGAACCACATAAACAGTTACTTTTAGAACCCCAAACACTTTTTACATTATACCCACATAACACATGTTAAAATAAGTACCCACATAACACATTTTAAATTTAATCCCAAAACAATTTAATTTTTAGTACCCACATAACACATGTTAAATAAGTCCCCACATAACACATGTTAAAATTATACCCACAAAACACTGTTACATAATACCCAATAACCATTTAATTAAACCCACATAAAAACATTTTCTTTTGTACCCACATAACAAGTTACATAAGTACCCACATAACCATGTTACATAAGTACCCACAAACACATGTTACATTAGTACCCACATAACACATGTTACTTTGTCCCCACTAACACACTTACATTAGTCCCCACAAAACCCGTTACATTGTACCCACATAACACTTGTAACATAGCCCCACAAACCACGTACCATACACAAAACACGTGTTACATTAGTACCCCATAACTTTTAATTTTAGTACCCATATAACACATTACTTTAAAACCCACATAACACTCCCCACAAACACATTTTTACTTAGTAAATACTAACACATTTACATTAAACCCACAAACAAAAGTTTTACTTACAACCAAAACACTGTTACATTAGAACCCACTAACCAGATACATTAGTACCCCAAACACATTTTAAAACATTAGACCCACATAACACTGTTAATTAGAACCCCATAACACATGTTACATTTGTAACCACATAACACATTTACATTAAAACCCCCACATAAACATGTTACTTTGTACCCACATAACACATGTTATAAGTACCCACATAAATATTTTTACTTTAGTACCCCATAACACATTTTACATTAATTCCCACAAACAATGTTACATAAGTACCCACATAAAAATTTTTACTAAGTACCCACATAAACATTTTTCTTAGTCCCACATAACACATTTTTACACTAGTACCCACATAAACATGTTACATTTTACCCCACATAACACATTTTACATAATCCCCACATAACACTGTTACATTAGTACTCACATAACACTGCTACTTTAGTACCAACATAACACACGTTACTTTATACCCAATAACACACTTTCATTAGTACCCACTTAACACTTGTAAATAGTCCCCACATAACACAGTTTACATCATACCACATAACAGGGTTTTAATTAGTACCCACATGCATTTTAAATTTTGTACCCATAAAACACGAGTTACTTTAATACCCACTAACACTCCCCACAAACACATGCTACTTTTTCCCCCACATAAACATGACTTAAAACCCACAAAAACCATGTTACATAGAAACCACATAACACATGTTACATTAGAACCCACAAAACACATTACATTATACCCAATAACACATGTTACATAGTACCCACAAAACACATGTTATTAAAACCCACATAACACAGTTACTTTAAACCACAAACACAGTTACATTAGAACCCACAAAACGTTACATTAGTACCACATAACACAGTTACATAAGTACCCACATAAAAATTTACTTAGTCCCCAAACCTGTTACATTAAAACCCACATAACACATGTTACAAATCCCACATAACACTGTTACATAATACCCACATAACACATGTTACATTTTACCCACATAACAATGTTACATTAGTACCCCATAACACATGTTCTTTAGTGCCCACATAAACATTTTACAAAATACCCAAAAAAACCATGTTACATTAGTACTCACATAACACATTTTTAATTAGTACCAACATAACAAAATTTACTTTTAGTACCCACATAACACACGTACTTTAGAAACCACATAAAAAATTTGAAAACATTAGTACCCAAAAAACACACTTACGTTAGTACCCACATAACACTGTTACATTAGTACCCACAAACTTTAATTTATACCTATATAACACGAGTTACATTAATACCCACATAACACATTTTTAAATTAGTACCCACATAACCATTTTACATTAGAACCCACATAACACAGTTACATTAGAACCACTAACACTTTTACATTAGAACCCACAAACACATGTTACTTTAGTACCCCCATAACACAGTTACATTAGTACCCACATAACAATGTTACATTAAAACCCACATAACAATGTTACATTAGAAACCCACATAACACATGTTACATTAAACCCACAAACACATCTTACTTTAGTACCCACATAACACTGTAAAAATTCCCACATAACACATGTTACATTAGTACCCACATAACACATTTTTACATTAACCCACATAAAACATTTTAACATAATACCCAAATAACACATGTTACATAATTACCCAAATAACACATATTACATTAGTACCCACATAACACATGTTACATTAGTACCCACATAACACATGTTACATTAGTCCCCGCATAACACATGTTACATAAGTACCCACATAACACATTTTTACATTAGTACCACATAACACATGTTACATTAGTACCCACATAACACACGGTACATTAGTCCCCACATAACACACGTTACATTAGTACCCACATAACACTTGTAACATTAGTCCCCACATAAGAACGTTACATTAGTACCCACAAAAACACGTGTTACATTAGTACCCACATAACATGTTAATTTAGTACCCATATAACACGAGTTACATTAATACCCACATAACACTACCCACATAACACTGTTACATTAGCACCCACATAGCAATGTTACATTAGAACCCACATAACACATGTTACATTAGAAAACCCACATAGCACATGTTACATTAGAACCCACATAACACATGTTACATTAGTACCCACATAACACATATTACATTAGTACCCACATAACACATGTTACATTAGAACCCACATAACCATGTTTCATTATTAACCACATAACACATGTTACATTAGAACCCACATAACACATGTTACATTAGTACCCACATAACACATGTTACATAAGTACCCACATAAATATGTTACATTATACCCACCATAAAACATGTTACATTAGAACCCACAAAAACACATGTTACATTAGTACCCACATAACACATGTTACATTAGTACCCACATAAAAAATGTTACATTAGAACCCACATAACGCATGTTACATTAGTAACCACATAACACATGTTACATTAGAACCCACATCACACGTGTTAATTAGTACCCACATAACACATGTTACATAAGTACCCCACATAACACATTTTAACATTAATACCCACATAACACATGTTACATTAGTACTCACATAACACATGTTACATAAGTACCCACATAACACATGTTACATTAGTACCCACATCACACATGTTACATAAGTACCCACATAACACATGTTACTTTAGTACCCACATAACACATGTTACATTAGTACCCACATAACACATGTTACATAAGTACCCACATAACCATGTTACATAAGTACCCACATAACACATGTTACATTAGTACCCAATAACACATGTTACATTAGTACCCACATAACACACGTTACATTAAAAACCCACATAACACACGTTAATTAGTACCCACATAACACTTGTAACATTATACCCCCCATAACACACGTTACATCAGTACCCACATAACACGTGTTTACATTAGTACCCACATAACATGTTAATTAGTACCCATATAACACGAGTTACATTAATACCCACAAAACACTACCCACATAACACATGTTAAATTAGAACCCACATAACACATGTTACATTAGAACCCACATAACACATGTTACATTAGTAACCACATAACACATGTTACATTAGAACCCACATAACACATGTTCATTAGTACCCACAAAACACATGTTACATTAGTACCCACATAACACATGTTACATTAGAACCCAAACATAACACATGTTACATTAGTAACCACATAACACATGTTACATTAGAACCCACATAAGACATGTTACATTAGTACCACATAACTCATGTACATAATTTACCCACATAAATATGTTACATTAGTACCCACTAACACATGTTACATTAATACCCACATAACACATGTTACATAAGTACCCACATAACACATGTTACATAAGTACCACATAACACATGTTTCATTAGTACCCACATAACACATGTTACATTAGTACCCACATAACACATGTTACATTAGTACCCACATAACACATGTTACATAAGTACCCACATAACACATGTTACATTAGTACTCACAAACACATGTTACTTTAAAGTACCAACATAACACACGTCATTAGTACCCACATAACACACGTTTACATTAGTACCCCACATAACACTTGTAAATTAGTACCCACATAACACACGTTACATTAGTACCCACATAACACGTTTTAAACATTAGTACCCACATAACATGTTAATTTATTTACCCATATAACACGAGTTACATTAAACCACACATAACAAAAAGTTACATTAGTACCCACATAACACATGTTAACATTAGAACCCACATAAACACATGTTACATAGTAACCAAAATAACACATGTTACATTAGAACCCACATAACACATTTTACATTAGTACCCACATAACACATGTTACATTAGTACCCACATAACACATTTTTCCATTGAACCCACAAACACATGTTACATTAGTAACCACATAAACACAGGGTTACATTAGAACCCACATAACACATTTTAATTAGTACCCACATAAACACATGTTCCATAAGTTAACCACAATAACATATGTTACATTAGTACCCACATAACACATGTTACATTAGTACCCACATAACACATGTTACAAAGTACCCACATAACACATTTTAAACATAGGTACCCACATAACACATGTTACATTAGTACCCACATAACACATGTTACATTATACCCATATAACACATGTTACATTAGTACCCGCATAACACATGTTGCATAAGTACCCACATAACACATGTTACATTAGTACTCACATAACACATGTTACATTAGTACCCACATAACACATGTTAAATTAGTCCCCAAAACATAAACACACGTTACTTTAGTACCACATAACACTTGTAACATTAGTACCCACATAACACACGTACATTAGTACCCACATAACACGTGTTACATTAGTACCCACAAAAACATGTTAATTTATACCCATATAACACGAGTTACATTAATACCCACATAACACTACCCACATAACACATGTTACATTAGCACCCCACATAACACATGTTACATTAGAACCCCCCCATAACACATGTTACATTAGTAACCACATAACACATGTTACATTAGAACCCACATAACACATGTTACATTAGTACCCACATAATACATGTTACATTAGTACCCACATAACACATGTTACATTAGAACCCACATAACACATGTTACATTATTTACCACAAAACACATGTTACATTAGTACCCACATAAACACATGTTACATTAGTACCCACATAACACATGTTACATTAGTACCCACATAACACATGTTACATAAAAACCCACATAACACATGTTACATTAGAACCCACATAACACATGTTAAATTAGTAACCACATAACACATGTTACATTAGAACCCACATAACACATGTTACATTAGTACCCGCATAACATATGTTACATTAGTACCCACATAACACGTATTTATATCATTATTCCTGAACACATGTAAGGTAGGTTGTCGAATAACCTACATAACGTTGTTTCCGACTTATCACATGTAACATGAGCCTACACAAAATATTGAATGTTGGTGCCACCATAAAACATACAACATTGATACCCAATCAAAACATGTATTATCAGGTCACACATAACACATGTAACATTACACATATAACACATGTAACATTACACACATAACACATGTAACATTACACATATAACACATGTAACATTACACACATAACACATGTAACATTACACATATAACACATGTAACATTACACACATAACACATGTAACATTACACATATAACACATGTAACATTGCACATATAACACATGTAACATTACACATATAACACATGTAACATTACACTTTATAACACATTGAAAACATTACACACATAACACATGAAAACATTACAAAACATAACACATGTAACATTACACAAAATAACACATGTAACATTACACCTTTATAACACATGTAACATTACACATATAACACATGTAACATTACACATATAAACATTACACATATAACACATGTAACATTACACACATAACACATGTAACATTTACACATATAAACATGTAACATTACACACATAACACATGTAAAAATTACACAAAAAACACATGAAAACATTACACACCCCACACACACACACACACACACACACACACACACACACACACACGCACACACACACACACATACACACATACACACACACACACACACACACACAACACCACCCCACACACCCCACACACACACACACACCCCACACACACACATACACACATACACACATACACACCCCACACACACCACACCCCACACACACGCACCCCACACACACACACACATACACACATACCACATACACACACACACACACACACACACACACACACACACACACACAACACATACACACATACACACATACACACACACACACACACACACACACACACACACAAAGGCAATGGGACCGGACAACATCTCCCCGTGGGTCCTTAGAGAGGGAGCAGATATGTTGTGCGTGCCACTTACCACAATCTTCAACACATCCCTGGAAACTGGGCAACTACCTGAGGTATGGAAGACGGCAAATGTAGTTCCCATTTTTAAAAAAGGAGACAGAAAAGAGGCACTAAACTATAGATCTGTGTCATTGACGTGTATAGTATGAAAAATTATGGAGAAGATTATCAGGAGGAGAGTGGTGGAGCACCTGGAACGGAACAGGAGTATAAATGCCAACCAGCACGGATTCACGGAAGGCAAATCCTGTGTCACAAACCTTCTGGAGTTTTATGATAAAATAACAGAAGTAAGACAAGAGAGAGAGGGGTGGGTTGATTGCATCTTCTTGGACTGCAAGAAGGCCTTTGACACAGATCCTCACAAGAGATTAGTGCAGAAGCTAGAGCATCAGGCGCATATAACAGGAAGGGCACTGCAATGGATCAGAGAATACCTGACAGGGAGGCAACAACGAGTCATGGTATGTAATGATGTATCACAGTGGGCACCTGTGACGAACGGGGTCCCACAGGGGTCGGTCCTAGGACCAGTGCTATTTTTGGTATATGTGAACGACATGACGGAAGGGTTAGACTCAGAAGTGTCCCTGTTTGCAGATGATGTGAAGGTAATGAGGAGAATTAAATCTGATGAGACCAGGCAGGACTTCAAAGAGACCTGGACAGACTGGACACCTGGTCCAGCAAATGGCTTCTCGAATTTAATCCTGCCAAATGCAAAGTCATGAAGATAGGGGAAGGGCACAGAAGACCACAGACAGAGTATAGGCTAGGTGGCCAAAGACTGCAAACCTCACTCAAGGAGAAAGATCTTGGGGTGAGTATAACACCGAGCATGTCTCCGGAAGCACACATCAATCAGATAACTGCTGCAGCATATGGGCGCCTGGCAAACCTGAGAACAGCATTCCGATACCTTAGTAAGGAATCATTCAAGACACTGTACACCGTGTATGTCAGGCCCATACTGGAGTATGCAGCACCTGTTTGGAACCCGCACTTGATAAAGCACGTCAAGAAACTAGAGAAAGTACAAAGGTTTGCGACAAGGTTAGTTCCAGAGCTAAGGGGAATGTCCTATGAAGAAAGATTAAGGAAAATCGGGCGTGACGACACTGGAGGACAGGAGGGTCAGGGGAGACATGATAACGACATATAAAATACTGCGTGGAATAGACAAGGTGGACAAAGACAGGATGTTCCAGGGAGGGGACACAGAAACAAGAGGCCACAATTGGAAGTTGAAGACACAAATGAGTCAGAGAGATAGTAGGAAGTATTTCTTCAGTCATAGAGTTGTAAGGCAGTGGAATAGCCTAGAAAATGACGTAGTGGAGGCAGGAACCATACACAGTTTTAAGACGAGGTTTGATAAAGCTCATGGAGCGGGGAGAGAGAGGGCCTAGTAGAAACCGGTGAAGAGGCGGGGCCAGGAGCTAGGACTTGACCCCTGCAACCACAAATAGGTGAGTACAAATAGGTGAGTACACACACACACACACACACACACACGCGCGCAAACCTCAGAACAGCATTCCGACGTCTTAATAAGGAATCGTTCAGGACCCTGTACACCGTGTACGTTAGGCCCATATTGGAGTATGCGGCACCAGTTTGGAACCCACACCTAGCCAAGCACGTAAAGAAACTAGAGAAAGTGCAAAGGTTTGCAACAAGACTAGTCCCAGAGCTAAGAGGTATGTCCTACGAGGAGAGGTTAAGGGAAATCAACCTGACGATACTGGAGGACAGGAGAGATAGGGGGGACATGATAATGACATACAAAATACTCAGAGGAATTGATAAGGTGGACAAAGACAGGATGTTCCAGAGATTGGACACAGTAACAAGGGGACACAGTTGGAAGTTGAAGACACAGATGAATCACAGGGATGTTAGGAAGTATTTCTTCAGCCACAGAGTAGTCAGTAAGTGGAATAGTTTGGGAAGCGATGTAGTGGAGGCAGGATCCATACATAGCTTTAAGCAGAGGTATGATAAAGCTCACGGTTCAGGGAGAGTGACCTAGTAGTGATCAGTGAAGAGGCGGGGCCAGGAGCTCGGACTCGACCCCGCAACCTCAACTAGGTGAGTACACACACACATACACACACACACACACACACACATACACACACACACACACACACACACACACACACACACACACACACACACACACACACACACACACACACACACACACACACACACACACACACACACACACTTAGAGTTTTATGACAAATCTACAGAAGTCAGACATGAGAGAGGGGTGGGTTGATTGCATTTTACAGGACTGAAGGAAGGCCTTTGACAGAGTGCCTCACAAGAGATTAGTGCAGAGGCTGGAGGATCAGGTGCGTATAACAGGAAGGGCACTGCAGTGGATCAGAGAATACATGACAGGGAGGCAACAATGAGTCATGGTACGTGATGGGGCATCACAGTGGGCACAGACACACACACACACACACACACTCACACACACACACACACACACACAACACACACACACACACACACACACACACACACACACACCACACACACACACACACACACACACACACACACACACATACACACACACACACACACACACACACACACACACACACACCAATCAAGCTGATTCTCAGGACGGAAACAGTGCGGAACAGGATCCTCCAAGAGAAACCACGATTGAAATACTCGGAAGAGTACAAGAGGGTGTTCCTAGACAGAGACAGAACAAAATCAGAATGACAGCAGCTGAGGGAGAGGACAAAAAAGTGAAAGGAGCTAGGAAAAGAGACAAGGATGGAACCAGCAGAGGTCAGTCAGAGCAGAACAGAACAGCAAGGGCAAGCACACACACAACTATTCTCAGAACCATACAACCTATCACACCATCCCAACACACTACAGTCCATACCCACAGCCTCCACCCAACACCGAGCTATAGAATCCCACAGTATGCCACCAGGTCTCCCACCCTCACAGGCCCCGCAAACCACAGTGTTGGAAAGGAAACTGAAGGTATGGTACACAAACGCTGATGGAATAACAAATAAGTGGGAGGAGTGGCATGAAAGAGTCAAAGAAGCATCACCGGACATCATAGCTCTCACAGAAACCAAGCTTACAGGTATGATAACAGATGCCATCTTTCCAACGGGATACCAAATCCTGAGGAAAGACAGAGGGAACAGGGGGGGTAGAGGAGTGGCATTGCTGATCAAAAATCGCTGGAATTTTGATGAGCTGGAGAGAGGAGACAGCGGAGAAGAAAGTGATTACATAGCGGGAACGCTTCACTCTGGAGGTCCCAAGGTGGTAATAGCAGTGATGTATAACCCACTGCAGAACAGCAGGAGGCCAAGGCAAGAGTACGACGAGAGCAATAGAGCGATGGTTGACACACTGGCTAGAGTGACCAGAAGAGCTCATGCATGCAGGGCAAAGCTCCTGATCATGGGTGACTTTAACACAAGGAGATCGATTGGGAGAACTTGGACCCACATGGGGCCAAGATACATGGAGGGCTAAGATGATGGAGGTGGTACTGGAAAACTTCATGTGCCAATACGTAAGGGACACTACAAGAAGAGAGGAGAGGATGAACCAGCAAGGCTGGACTTAGTATTCACCTGAGTAGTGCAGATATCGAGGACATCACATATGAAAGACCCCTTGGGGCCAGTGACCATGTGGTTTTAAGCTTCGAATACACAGTAGAGCTACAAGTGGAGGAGAAGAAGCAGGAAGGCCAGGACGAATGAAACCAAACTACAAAAAAGGGGGACTACATAGGAATGAGGAACTTCCTGAACGGGGCTCAGTGGGACAGAGAACTGGCAGGGAAGCCAGTTAATGAGATGATGGAATATGTAGCAACAAAATGCAAGGAGGCTGAGGAGAGGTTTGTACCCAAGGGTAACAGGAATAATGAAAAAACTAGGATGAGCCCATGGTTTACCCAAAGGTGCAGGGAGGCAAAAACCAAGTGTGCTAGGGAATGGAAGAAATATAGAAGGCAAAGGACCCAGGAGAATAAGGAGAGCAGTCGTAGAGCCAGAAACGAATATGCACAGATAAGAAGGGAGGCCCAAAGACAATATGAAAATGACATAGCAGCGAAAGCCAAATCTGACCCGAAACTGTTGTACAGCCACATCAGGAGGAAAACAACAGTCAAGGACCAGGTAATCAGGCTAAGGAAGGAAGGAGGAGAGACAACAAGAAATGACCGTGAAGTATGTGAGGAACTCAACAAGAGATTCAAAGAAGTGCTCACAGAGGAGACAGAAGGGGCTCCAGAAAGACGGAGAGGTGGGGCACACCACCAAGTGCTGGACACAGTGCACACAACCGAGGAAGAAGTGAAGAGGCTTCTGAGTGAGCTAGATACCTCAAAGGCAATGGGGCCAGATAACATCTCCCCATGGGTATTGAGAGAGGGAGCAGAGGCGCTATGTGTATCCCTAACAACAATATTCAATACATCTATCGAAACAGGGAGATTGCCTGAGGCATGGAAGACAGCAAATGTAGTCCCAATCTTTAAAAAAGGAGACAGACATGAAGCATTAAACTACAGACCAGTGTCACTGACATGTATAGTATGCAAAATCATGGAGAAGATAATCAGGAGAAGAGTGGTGGAACACCTAGAAAGGAACGATCTCATCAACAGCAGCCAACATGGTTTCAGGGACGGGAAATCCTGTGTCACAAACCTACTGGAGTTCTATGACATGGTGACAGCAGTAAGACAAGAGAGAGAGGGGTGGGTGGATTTCATTTTCTTGGACTGCAAGAAGGCGTTTGACACAGTTCCACACAAGAGATTGGTGCAAAAACTGGAGGACCAAGCAGGGATAACAGGGAAGGCACTACAATGGATCAGGGAATACTTGACAGGAAGACAGCAGCGAGTCATGGTACGTGGCGAGGTGTCAGAGTGGGCACCTGTGACCAGCGGGGTCCCACTGGGGTCAGTCCTAGGACCAGTGCTGTTTCTGGTATTTGTGAACGACATGACGGAATGAATAGACTCTGAGGTGTCCCTGTTTGCAGATGACGTGAAGTTGATGAGAAGAATTCACTCGATCGAAGACCAGGCAGAACTACAAAGGGATCTGGACAGGCTGCAGACCTGGTCCAGCAATTGGCTCCTGGAGTTCAATCCCACCAAGTGCAAAGTCATGAAGATTGGGGAAGGGCAAAGAAGGCCGCAGACGGAGTACAGTCTAGGGGGTCAGAGACTACAAACCTTACTCAAGGAAAAAGATCTTGGGGTGAGTATAACACCAGGCACATCTCCTGAAGCGCACATCAACCAAATAACTGCTGCAGCATATGGCGCCTAGCAAACCTCAGAACAGCATTCCGACATCTTAATAAGGAATCGTTCAGGACCCTGTACACCGTATACGTTAGGCCCATATTGGAGTATGCGGCACCAGTTTGGAACCCACACCTAGCCAAGCACGTAAAGAAACTAGAGAAAGTGCAAAGGTTTGCAACAAGACTAGTCCCAGAGCTAAGAGGTATGTCCTACGAGAGAGGTTAAGGAAATCAACCTGACGACACTGGAGGACAGGAGAGATAGGGGGACATGATAACGACATACAAAATACTGAGAGGAATTGACAAGGTGGACAAAGACAGGATGTTCCAGAGATTGGACACAGTAACAAGGGGACACAGTTGGAAGCTGAAGACACAGATGAATCACAGGGATGTTAGGAAGTATTTCTTCAGCCACAGAGTAGTCAGTAAGTGGAATAGTTTGGGAAGCGATGTAGTGGAGGCAGGATCCATACATAGCTTTAAGCAGAGGTATGATAAAGCTCACGGCTCAGGGAGAGTGACCTAGTAGCGATCAGTGAAGAGGCGGGGCCAGGAGCTCGGACTCGACCCCCGCAACCTCAACTAGGTGACTAGGTGAGTACACACACACACACACACACACACACACACACACACACACACACACACACACACACCACACACACACACACACACACAACACAAAACACACAAGGTCATGGAGAAGATCATCAGGAGGAGAGTGGTGGGGCACCTGGAAAGAAACAAGTGTATAATTGACAACCAGCACGGTTTCAGGGAAGAAAAAATTCTGTGTCACAAACCTATTGGAGTTTTATGACAAGGTGACAGAAGTAAGACAAGAGAGATAGGGGTGGATCGAATGCATATTTTTGGACTGCAAGAAGGCCTTCGACACAGTTCCTCACAAGAGGTTACTGCAAAAGCTAGAGGACCAGGCACACATAACAGGAAAGGCACTGCAATGGATCAGAGAATATCTGACAGGGAGGCAACAACGAGTCATGGTACGCGACGAGGTGTCAGAGTGGGCGCCTGTGACAAGCGGGGTTCCACAGGGGTCAGTCCTAGGACCTGTGCTGTTCTTGGTATATGTGAACGACATAACGGAAGGGATAGACTCAGAAGTGTCCTTGTTTGCAGATGATGTGAAGTTAATAAGAAGAATCAAATCGGACGAGGATCAGGCAGGACTACAAAGAGACCTGGACAGGCTACAAGCCTGGTCCAGCAACTGGCTCCTTGAATTTAACCCTGCCAAATGCAAAGTCATAAAGATTGGGGAAGGGCAAAGAAGACTGCAGACACAATATAGTTTAGATGGCCAAAGACTGCAAACCTCACTCAAGGAAAAAGATCTGGGGGTGAGTATAACACCGAGCATATCTCCTGAGGCGCACATCAATCAGATAACTGCTGCAGCATACGGGCGCCTGGCAAACCTACGGATAGCGTTCCGATACCTCAGTAAGGATTCGTTTAAGACTCTGTATACCATGTACGTCAGGCCCATACTGTAGTATGCAGCACCAGTTTGGAATCCACACCTAGTCAAGCACGTCAAGAAATTAGAGAAAGTGCAAAGGTTTGCAACAAGACTAGTCCCAGAGCTACGGGGATTGTCCTATGAAGAAAGGTTGAGGGAAATCGGTCTGACGACACTGGAGGAGAGGAGGGTCAGGGGAGACATGATAACGACATATAAAATACTGCGCGGACTAGACGAGGTGGACAAAGACGGGATGTTCCAGAGAAGGGACACAGACACAAGAGGTCACAATTGGAAGTTGAAGACTCAGATGAATCAAAGGGATGTTAGGAAGTATTTCTTCAGTCATAGAGTAGTCAGGCCATGGAATAGCCTAGAAAGTGATGTAGTGGAGGCAGGAACCATACATAGTTTTAAGGCGAGGTATGATAGAGCTCATGGGGCAGGGAGAGAGAGAACCTAGTAGCAATCAGCGAAGAGGCGGGGCCAGGAGCTGTGCATCGACCCCTGCAACCACAAATAGGTGAGTACAAATAGGTGAGTACACATACAACAGGCCTAGTGTCTAATCGACATGTGCCTTGGACAAATTGGTAACTAACATTACCCATATAATACCTATAGTGTGGAGATTATTATTTTTCCAACCTGGGGACACAGATGTTCCTTGAGGCAGGTGTTTCCTGGGGCAGATATTCCCCGGGGCAGATGTTCCCTGGGGCAGATTGTTCCCTTGGGCAGATGTTCCCTGGGGCAGATGTTTCCTGGGGCATATATTCCCTGGGGCAGATGTTCTCTGGGGCAAATGTTCCCAGGGGCAGATGTTCCCTAAGGCAAATGTTCACTGGGGCAGACGTTCCCTGGGGCAAATGTTCCATGGGGCAGATGTTCCCTAGAACAGATGTTCCCTGGGGCACAAGTTTCTTGGGGCAGATGTTCCCTTGGGCAGATATTCCCAGGGACAAATGTTCCCTTGGGCATAGTTCCCTGGGACAAAGTTCCTTGGGCAGATGTTCCCTGGGGCAGATGTTCCTTGGGCAGATGTTCCCTTGGGCAGATGTTCCCTGCGGCAGATGTTCCCTGGGGTAGATGCTCCCTGGGGCTGATGTTCCCTGGGGCAGATGTTCCCTGGGGCAGATGTTCCCTGGGGCAGATGTTCCCTGGGGCAGATGCTCCCTGGGGCAGATGTTCCCTGGTGCAGATGATCCCTGGGGCAGATGTTCCCTGGGGCAGATGTTCCCTGCGGCAGATGTTCCCTGGGGCAGATGTTCCCTGGGCCAGATGTTCCCTGGGGCAGATGTTCCCAGGGGCAAATGTTCCGTTGAGCAGATGTTCCATGGGACAGATGTTCCTGGGGCAGTTGTTCCCTGGAGCAGATATTCCCTGGGGCAGGTGTTGGCTGGGGCAGATGTTCCCTGGGGCAGAAGTTCCCTTTGGCAGATGTTCCCTGGGGCAGATGCTCAATGGGGCAGATGTTCCCTGGGGCAGATGTTCTCTGGGGCAAATGTTCCCTGGGGCAGATGTTCCCTGCGGCAGATGTTCCCTGCGGCAGATGTTCCCTGGGGTAGATGCTCCCTGAGGCTGATGTTCCCTGGGGCAGATGTTCCCTGGGGCAGATGTTCCCTGATGCAGATGATCCCTGGGGCAGATGTTCCCTGGGGCAGATGTTCCCTGGTGCAGATGATCCCTGGGGCAGATGTTCCCTGGGCCAGATGTTCCCTGGGGCAGATGTTCCCAGGGGCAAATGTTCCGTTGAGCAGATGTTCCATGGGACAGATGTTCCCTGGGGCAGTTGTTCCCTGGAGCAGATATTCCCTGGGGCAGATGTTGGCTGGGGCAGATGTTCCCTGGGGCAGAAGTTCCCTGGGGCAGATGTTCCCTGGGGCAGATGCTCAATGGGGCAGATGTTCCCTGGGGCAGATGTTCTCTGGGGCAAATGTTCCCTGGGGCAGATGTTCCCTGGGGCAGATATTCCCTGGGGTAAATGTTCCCTGGGGCAGACGTTCCCTGGGGCAGATGTTCCCTGGGGCAGATGTTCCCTGGGGCAGATGTTCCCTGGGGCAGATGCTCCCTTGGGCAGATGTTCCCTGTGACTGATGTTCCCTGGGGCAGATGTTCCATGGGGCAGATGTTCCCTGGGGCAGATGTTCCCTGGGGCAGATGTTCCCTGGGGCAGATGTTCCCTTGGGTAGATGTTCCTTGATGCAGATGTTCCCTGGGGCATATGTTCCCTGGGGCAGATGTTCCCTGGGAAGATGTTCCCTGGGGCAGTTACTCCTTGGGGCAGATGTTCCCTGGGGCAAATGTTCCCTGGGGCAGATGTTTACTGGGGCAGATGTTCCCTTGGCAGATGTTCCTTGTTGCAGATGTTCCCTGGGGCAGATGTTCCCTGGTGCAGATGTTCCCTGCGTCAAATGTTCCCTGGGGCAGATGTTCCATGGGGCAGATGTTCCCTGGTGCAGATATTCCCTGCGTCAAATGTTCCCTGGGGCAGATGTTCCCTGGGGCAGGTGTTCCCTGTGGCAGATGTTCACAGATGTTCCATGGGGCAGATGCTCCCTGGGGCAGAATGTTCCCTTTCGCAGATGCTCGCTGGGGCAGATGTTCCCTGGGGCAGATGTTCCCTGGGGCAGATGCTCCCTGGGGCAGATGCTCCCTGGGGCAGATGTTCCCTGGGGCAGATGTTCACTTGGCAAATGTTCCCTGGACAGATGTTCTATGGGGCAGATGTTCCATTGGACAGATGTTCCTTGTTGCAGATGTTCCCTGGGGCAATGTTCCCTGGTGCAGATGTTCCCTAGGGAAGATGTTCCCTGGGGCAGATGTTCCCTGGGGCAGATGTTCCCTGGGGCAGATGTTCACTGGGGCAGATGTTCCCTTGGGATATGTTCCTTGTTTCAGATGTTCCCTGGGGCAGATGTTCCCTGGTGCAGATGTTCCCTGGTGCAGATGTTCCCTGGGGAACATGTTCCCTGCGGCAGATGTTCCCTGGGGCAGATGCTCCATTGTTCAGATGTTCCCTGGGGCAGATGTTCCCTGGGGCAGATGATTCCTGGGGCAGATTTTCCTTGGGGCAGATGCTCCCTGGGGGAAATGTTCTCTAGGGCAGATGTTCCCTGGGGAAAATGTTCCCTGGGGCAAACGTTCCCTGGGGCAGATGTTCCCTGGGGCAAATGTTCCCTTGGGCAAATTTTCCCTGGGCAAATGTTCCCTGGGGCAAACGTTCCCTGGGGCAGATGTTCCCTGGGGCAAATGTTCCCTGGGGCAGATGATTCCTGGGGCAAATGTTCCCTTGGGCATATGTTACCTGGAGCAGATGTTCCCTGGGGCAGATGTTCTTTGGGGCAGATGATCCCTTGGGCAGATATTCCATGGGGCAAATGTTCCCTGGGGCAGATATTCCCTGGGGCAGATGCTCCCTGGGGCAGATGTTCCCTGGGGCAGATGTTCCCTGGGGCAGACGTTCCCTGTGCCAAATGTTCCCTGGGGCAGATGTTCCCAGAGGCAAATGTTCCGATCAGCAGATGTTCCCTGGGACAGATGTTCCCTTGGGCAGCTGGTCCCTTTAGCAGATTTTCCCCTGGGGCAGATGTTCCCTATGGCAGATATTCCCTGGGACAGAAGTTCCCTGGGGCAGATGCTCAATGGGGCAGATGCTCAATGGGGCAGATGTTCCCTGAGGCAGATGTTCCCTGGGGCAGATGTTCCCTGGGGCAGATGTTTCCTGGGGCAGATGGTCCCAGGGGCAGATGTTCCCTGGGACAGATGCTCCCTTGGGCATATGTTCCCTGGGGCAGATGTTCCCTGGAGCAGATGTTCCCTGGGGCAGATGTTCCCTGGACAGATGTTCCCTGGGGCAGTTGCTTCCTGGAGCAGATGTTCCCTTGGGCAAATGTTCCGAGGGGCAAATGTTCCCTGGGGCAGATGGTCCATGGTGCAGATGTTCCCTGGGGCAGATGTTCCCTGGGGCAGATGTTCTCTGGGTTAGATGTTCCCTGGGACAGATGTTCCCTGGGGCAGATATTCCCTGGGGCAGATGCACCCTGGGGCAGATGGTCCCTTGGGCAGAAGTTCCCTGGGGCAGATGTTCCCAGGGTCAGATGTTCCATTTGGCAGATGCTCCTTGTTGCGGATGTTCCCTGGGGCAGATGTTCCCTGGTGCAGATGTTCCCTGGTGCAGATGTTCCCTGGGGAAGATGTTCCCTAGGGCAGATGTTCCCTGGGGCAGATATTCCTTGGGGCAGATGTTCCCTGGGGCAGATGTTCCCTGGGGCAGATTATCAGTGGGGCAGATGTTCCCTTGGGCATATGTTCCTTGTTGCAGATGTTCCCTGGGGCAGATGTTCCCTGGTGCAGATGTTCTCTGGGGAAGATGTTCCCTGGGGCAGATGTTCCCTGGGGCAGATGTTCCCTGGGGCAAATGTTCCCTGTGGCAGATGTTCCCTGCGGCAGATGTAACCTGCGGCAGATGTTCGCAGATGTTTCCTGTGGCAGATGCTCCCTGGGGCAGATGTTCCCTGTGGCAGATGTTCCCTGGGGAAGATGTTCCCTGGTGCAGATGTTCCCTGGGGAAGATGTTCCCTGGGGCAGATGCTCCCTGGGGCAGATGTTCCCTGTGGCAGATGTTCCCTAGGGCAAATGTTTCCTGGGGCAGATGTTCCCTGGTGCAGATGTTCCCTGGGGAAGATGTTCCCTGGGCAGATGTTCCTGGGCAGATGTTCCCTGGGGCAAATGTTCCCTGTGGCAGATGTTCCCTGCGGCAGATGTTCGCAGATGTTCCCTGTGGCAGATGCTCCCTGGGGCAGATGTTCCCTGGCGCAGATGCTCGCTGGGGCAGATTTTCCCTGGGGCAGACGTTCCCGGGGTCAGATGTTCCATGGGGCAGATGCTCCCTGGGGCAGATGTTCCCTGTGGCAGATGTTTCTTGGGGCAAATGTTCCTTGAGGCAGATGTTCCCGATGGCAGATGTTCCTTGGGGCAGATGGTTCTGGGCAGATGTTCCCTGGGCAGATGTTCCCTTGGGCAGATGTTCCCTGGGCAGATGTTCCCTGGGCAGATGTTCACTGGGCAGATGTTCCCTTGGGCAGATGTTCCCTGGGGCAGATGTTCCCTGGGGCAGATGTTCCCTGGGGCAGATGTTCCCTGGGGCAGATGTTCCCTGCGGCAGATGTTCCCTTGGGCAGATGTTCCTTGTTGCAGATGTTCCCTGAGGCAGATGTTCCCTGGGGCAGATGCTCCCTGTAAAACGGCTATGATCTCTCACCGGGAAGAGTTCATAGCTCAGCTTCACGTGTTCATTACTTAGCAAGATTGCAAACTGAACATAGATCAGATACGAATGTCTGTACAGCTTCATGAGACCATTCACTTCCTTACGAGTCTGTGTTCGGTGTGTTAGCCTGTGGGAGCTTTAGCTTTCCCGAACTTCGCTGTAAACTATATCGTGTTTCTTCGCATTTATTTTTGTTTTTGTATTATTTGTATAAATAAGCCTACGGAAATTAGTGATAAAAAAAAATTGGTAGGGAAAAATTCGTTAGGCACTCCCACAGATCGGCACTCGAGCAACCTTCTGGAACGAATGAAGTTCCAGTAGCGAGGTTCCAGTGTAATTAGCCTCGAAGTTGATAATTTAGTTAGGAGCATTAGTTCCTCCAGGACACTTCTGAAACTGAAGGAAACAGTAAGCCTCTTCAGTCAAGACATCGTTTTCGGCCTCAGTGATGTCAACAGCATCACAGGCTACAGTTAAATGAGCCAGATAGGTGCTGTTCCGCCATCTTACAGTACTGCAATACCTACGTCAATGTTAGAAGATTACGACTGAGCATGTCGAGGTGGTCATAAGTGGACCATCGCCCACAACTACCTAATATTTCGCTCACGACCCATTTGTAGTATTATTTTTATTATTATTGTGTTCCAGCCATACCCAAAATCCCACATATTACTAGTTCTCACCTGGAGTTTACCTGGAGAGAGTTTCGGGGGTCAACGCCCCCGCGGCCCGGTCTGTGACCAGGCCTCCTGGTGGATCAGCGCCTGATCAACCAGGCTGTTGCTGCTGGCTGCACGCAAACCAACGTACGAGCATGAAACATTAAACATTATTACTCACATAACTAATATAACATTGGTACCAACATAAAATATAAAACATTGATACCCACTTAGCACATGTATTATTAGCTCACTCATAACATTGTAACATTTTAACCACATAACATCTAACACTTGTACCCACATAATATGTATAGTATTATTAGCTTTTACATAAAATATTATTACACATTACACATGTAACAGTAGTTAACTCATAAATTGTGTAACATTAGTACTGACACAACACAGGTATCCACAGAGCATATAAGTACAACTTGGGTAGCTTGTGATAATTCTGTCTCCCACAGAAAGACTGAGGAGGGCGAGTCCCACTAAACCAATCTATGGCATCGCTGGTGGAGTAGACGCCTCGCATCCCAGCTCGGTAATATTGTCTTCCATTTTTTAAGTTACCCTTGAATACAAACCTTCCTTTCTATATGGCTAACTTATTATGCTGGTTTAAATGTTACCCACTACTTAACTAATCTTGTTTATATAATATATATATATATATATATATATATATATATATATATATATATATATATTATATATATATATTATATAGATATATATATTATATTATGTATATATTATTATTAGCACACTGGCCGATTCCCACCAAGGCAGGGTGGCCCGAAAAAGAAAAACTTCACCATCACTCACTCCATCACTGTCTTGCCAGAAGGGTGCTTTACACTACAGTTTTTAAACTGCAACATTAACACCCCTCCTTCAGAGTGCAGGCACTGTACTTCCCATCTTCAGGACTCAAGTCCGGCCTGACGGTTTCCCTGAACCCCTTCATAAATGTTACTTTGCTCACACTCCAACAGCAACGTCAAGTATTAAAAACCATTTGTGTCCATTCACTCCTATCAAACACGCTCACGCATGCCTGCTGGAAGTCCAAACCCCTCGCACACAAAACCTCCTTTACCCCCTCCTTCCCAACCTTTCCTAGGCCGACCATTACCCCGACTTCCTATCCACTATAGACTGAAACACTCTTGAAGTCATTCTGTTTTGCTCCATTCTCTCTACATGTCTGAACCAACCTCAACAACCCTTCCTCAGCCCTCGGACAACAGTTTTTGGCAATCCCGCACCTCCTAACTTCCAAACTAACGAATTCTCTGCATTATATTCACACACCACACATTGCCCTCAGACATGACATCTCCACTGCCTCAGCCTTCTCCTCACTGCAACATTCATCACCCATGCTTCACACCCATATAAGAGCGTTGGTAAAACTATACTCTCATACATTCCCCTCTTTGCCTCCAGGGACAAAGTTCTTTGTCTCCACAGACTCCTAAGTGTACCGCTCCCACCTTTTCCCCTCATCAATTCTATGATTCACCTCATCTTTCATAGACCCATCCGCTGACATTGTCCACTCCCAAATATCTGAAAACATTCACCTCCTCCATACTCCTCCTCCAATCTATTCCAATCTTTTATCACCTAATCT
>NC_069413.1:5093869-5096369 GCF_026875155.1 Cherax quadricarinatus
ATTTAACTCTGTACTATGATCATAGTCGGTAGGAGAATCATCTGGACTCCCGAAGGTTAGGACAAGTTTATCCTCTTGTGACGTCAGTGTCTGTTGGAAAGTTGTCAGGTGGAGGTCAGAGGCTCGGACCTCTGGGAAGTTGCAGTTGTAGTGTTAACACCAGTGACAACACGTTACCCACACACTGCCTACAGTGTATGTATCATTTTACTTACTAGGTGAGTATTGTTAACCTTCCAGCACTTGCACAACACAACTTGTTTCCAAGCTGAGTATGATGATTGTCTACCTTACCTGGCTACATAACCTGTTTAACTTATTTTCCAGGACACACTGATGGCTGGATACCTCACTTGTGCCTTGTTGCTGGTGGCTTTCTGCTTCTCAGCTGTTCACTCTGGTAGGTAACACAGATCTTGTTCCTACATTACACATTTTAACTATACAAAATACTGTCAATGCAACTTTTGCATAATCTTTATTATTCTGATACTGTCTGATAGATGACAACTTTCAACACGACACTTTCCTCACTACAACACTGTCTAACACACTTAACAACAGTACACTTTCCTCACTACAACACTGTCTAACACACTTAACAACAGTACACTTTCCTCACCACAACACTGTCTAACACACTTAACAACAGTACACTTTCCTCACTACAACACTGTCTAACACACTTAACAACAGTACACTTTCCTCACTACAACACTGTCTAACACACTTAACAACAGTACACTTTCCTCACTACAACACTGTCTAACACACTTAACAACAGTACACTTTCCTCACTACAACACTGTCTAACACACTTAACAACAGTACACTTTCCTCACTACAACACTGTCTAACACACTTAACAACAGTACACTTTCCTCACTACAACACTGTCTAACACACTTAACAACAGTACACTTTCCTCACTACAACACTGTCTAACACACTTAACAACAGTACACTTTCCTCACTACAACACTGTCTAACACACTTAACAACAGTACACTTTCCTCACTACAACACTGTCTAACACACTTAACAACAGTACACTTTCCTCACTACAACACTGTCTAACACACTTAACAACAGTACACTTTCCTCACTACAACACTGTCTAACACACTTAACAACAGTACACTTTCCTCACTACAACACTGTCTAACACACTTAACAACAGTACACTTTCCTCACTACAACACTGTCTAACACACTTAACAACAGTACACTTTCCTCACTACAACACTGTCTAACACACTTAACAACAGTATTCACAAAACACATGTAACATTAGACTCCATGTAACACCTGTAACATTTACACCACATAATATATGTGACTTCAATAACGACAAAACTCAGGTAACTTTGTAGCCAATGTAACACTTGTAACATGAGTACCTACATAACACTTGTAACATGGTAACAGGCGTAGAATTACGGGGGATATGATCGAGGTGTATAAATGGAAAACAATTAGAAATAAAGGGGATGTAAATAGTGTGCTGAAAATTTCCAGCCAAGACAGGACTCGCAACAATGGTTTCAAGTTGGAAAAATTCAGATTCAGGAAGGATATAGGAAAGCACTGGTTTGGTAATAGAGTTGTGGATGAGTGGAACAAACTCCCGAGTACAGTTATAGGGGCTAAAACGTTGTGTAGTTTTAAAAATAGGTTAGATAAATACATGAGTAGGTGTGAGTTGGACCTGACTAGCTTGTGCAACTAGGTCTGATGCCGTGCTCCTTCCTTAAGTGGAAGTGACCTGACTTCGTGGGTCATTGGGCTAATCCGGGGGGAGGGACATGGACCTGCTTCGCATGGGTCAGTAGGCCTGCTGCAGTGTTCTTTCTTATGTTCTTATGTTAACATTAGTACCAACATAACACTTGTAACATTAGTACCAACATAACACTTGTAACATTAGTACACACATAACACATGTTACATTAGTACCCACATAACACATGTTACATTAGTACCCACATAACACATGTTACATTAGTACCCACATAACACATGTTACACTAGTACCCACATAACACATGTTACATTAGTACCCACATAACACATGTTACACTAGTACCCACACAACACATGTTACATTAGTACCCACATAACACATGTTACATTAGTACCCACATAACACATGTTACATTAGTACCCACATAACACTTGTAACATTAGTACCCACATAAAACACGTTACATTAGTACCCACATAACACGTTACATTAGTACCCACATAACACTTGTAACATTAGTACCCACATAACACACGTTACATTAGTACCCACATAACACGTGTTACATTAGTACCCACATAACATGTTAATTTAGTACCCATATAACACGACTTACATTACTCAAGAAATCGTAATGACACGATTGCAAATAAACCATACCCCCGGCCGGGATTGAACCCGCGGTCATAGAGTCTCAAAACTCCAGCCCGTCGCGTTAGCCACTAGACCAGCTAGCCACAATAAGATTCATCCTAC
>NC_069413.1:5103869-5118011 GCF_026875155.1 Cherax quadricarinatus
GGACACAGACACAAGAGGTCACAATTGGAAGTTGAAGACTCAGATGAATCAAAGGGATGTTAGGAAGTATTTCTTCAGTCATAGAGTAGTCAGGCCATGGAATAGCCTAGAAAGTGATGTAGTGGAGGCAGGAACCATACATAGTTTTAAGGCGAGGTATGATAGAGCTCATGGGGCAGGGAGAGAGAGAACCTAGTAGCAATCAGCGAAGAGGCGGGGCCAGGAGCTGTGCCTCGACCCCTGCAACCACAAAAAGGTGACTACAAATAGGTGAGTACACACATACAACAGGCCTAGTGTCTAATCGACATGTGCCTTGGACAAATTGGTAACTAACATTACCCATATAATACCTATAGTGTGGAGATTATTATTTTTCCAACCTGGGGACACAGATGTTCCTTGAGGCAGGTGTTTCCTGGGGCAGATATTCCCCGGGGCAGATGTTCCCTGGGGCAGATTGTTCCCTTGGGCAGATGTTCCCTGGGGCAGATGTTTCCTGGGGCAGATATTCCCTGGGGCAGATGTTCTCTGGGGCAAATGTTCCCAGAGGCAGATGTTCCCTATGGCAAATGTTCACTGGGGCAGACGTTCCCAGGGGCAAATGTTCCATGGGGCAGATGTTCCCTAGAGCAGATGTTCCCTGGGGCACAAGTTCTTTGGGGCAGATGTTCCCTTGGGCAGATATTCCCAGGGGCAAATGTTCCCTTGGGCATATGTTCCCTGGGACAAATGTTCCTTGGGGCAGATGTTCCCTGGGGCAGATGTTCCTTGGGCAGATGTTCCCTTGGGCAGATGTTCCCTGCGGCAGATGTTCCCTTGGGTAGATTCTCCCTGGGGCTGATGTTCCCTGGGGCAGATGTTCCCTGGGGCAGATGTTCCCTGGGGCAGATGTTCCCTGGGGCAGATGCTCCCTGGGGCAGATGCTCCCTGGGGCAGATGCTCCCTGGTGCAGATGATCCCTGGGGCAGATGTTCCCTGGGGCAGATGTTCCCTGCGGCAGATGTTCCCTGGGGCAGATGTTCCCTGGGCCAGATGTTCCCTGGGGCAGATGTTCCCAGGGGCAAATGTTCCGTTGAGCAGATGTTCCATGGGACAGATGTTCCCTGGGGCAGTTGTTCCCTGGAGCAGATATTCCCTGGGGCAGATGTTGGCTGGGGCAGATGTTCCCTGGGGCAGAAGTTCCCTGGGGCAGATGTTCCCTGGGGCAGATGCTCAATGGGGCAGATGTTCCCTGGGGCAGATATTCCCTGGGGTAAATGTTCCCTGGGGCAGACGTTCCCTGGGGCAGATGTTCCCTGGGGCAGATGTTCCCTGGGGCAGATGTTCCCTGGGGCAGATGCTCCCTTGGGCAGATGTTCCCTGTGACTGATGTTCCCTGGGGCAGATGTTCCATGGGGCAGATATTCCCTGGGGCAGATGTTCCCTGGGGCAGATGTTCCCTGGGGCAGATGTTCCCTTGGGTAGATGTTCCTTGTTGCAGATGTTCCCTGGGGCATATGTTCCCTGGGGCAGATGTTCCCTGGGGAAGATGTTCCCTGGGGCAGTTATTCCTTGGGGCAGTTGTTCCCTGGGGCAGATGTTCCCTGGGGCAGATGTTTACAGGGGCAGATGTTCCATTGGCAGATGTTCCTTGTTGCAGATGTTCCCTGGGGCAGATGTTCCCTGGTGCAGATGTTCCCTGCGTCAAATGTTCCCTGGGGCAGATGTTCCATGGGGCAGATGTTCCCTGGTGCAGATATTCCCTGCGTCAAATGTTCCCTGGGGCAGATGTTCCCTGGGGCAGGTGTTCCCTGTGGCAGATGTTCACAGATGTTCCATGGGGCAGATGCTCCCTGGGGCAGATGTTCCCTTTCGCAGATGCTCGCTGGGGCAGATGTTCCCTGGGGCAGATGTTCCCTGGGGCAGATGCTCCCTGGGGCAGATGCTCCCTGGGGCAGATGTTCCCTGGGGCAGATGTTCACTTGGGCAAATGTTCCCTGGGGCAGATGTTCTATGGGGCAGATGTTCCATTGGACAGATGTTCCTTGTTGCAGATGTTCCCTGGGGCAGATGTTCCCTGGTGCAGATGTTCCCTAGGGAAGATGTTCCCTGGGGCAGATGTTCCCTGGGGCAGATGTTCCCTGGGGCAGATGTTCACTGGGGCAGATGTTCCCTTGGCATATGTTCCTTGTTGCAGATGTTCCCTGGGGCAGATGTTCCCTGGTGCAGATGTTCCCTGGGGAACATGTTCCCTGGGGAACATGTTCCCTGCGGCAGATGTTCCCTGGGGCAGATGCTCCCTTGTTCAGATGTTCCCTGGGGCAGATGTTCCCTGGGGCAGATGATTCCTGGGGCAGATTTTCCTTTGGGCAGATGCTCCCTTTGGGAAATGTTCTCTAGGGCAGATGTTCCCTGGGGAAAATGTTCCCTGGGGCAAACGTTCCCTGGGGCAGATGTTCCCTGGGCCAAATGTTCCCTTGGGCAAATTTTCCCTGGGGCAAATGTTCCCTGGGGCAAACGTTCCCTGGGGCAGATGTTCCCTGGGGCAAATGTTCCCTGGGGCAGATGATTCCTGGGGCAAATGTTCCCTGGGGCATATGTTACCTGGAGCAGATGTTCCCTGGGGCAGATGTTCTTTGGGGGCAGATGATCCCTTGGGCAGATATTCCATGGGGCAAATGTTCCCTGGGGCAGATATTCCCTGGGGCAGATGCTCCCTGGGGCAGATGTTCCCTGGGGCAGATGTTCCCTGGGGCACACGTTCCCTGTGCCAAATGTTCCCTGGGGCAGATGTTCCCAGAGGCAAATGTTCCGATGAGCAGATGTTCCCTGGGACAGATGTTCCCTTGGGCAGTTGGTCCCTTTAGCAGATTTTCCCCTGGGGCAGATGTTCCCTACGGCAGATATTCCATGGGACAGAAGTTCCCTGGGGCAGATGCTCAATGGGGCAGATGCTCAATGGGGCAGATGTTCCCTGGGGCAGATGTTCCCTGAGGCAGATGTTCCCTGGGGCAGATGTTCCCTGTGGCAGATGTTCCCTGGGGCAGAT
The DNA here is from genome assembly GCF_026875155.1 of Cherax quadricarinatus. Taxonomy (NCBI): domain Eukaryota; kingdom Metazoa; phylum Arthropoda; class Malacostraca; order Decapoda; family Parastacidae; genus Cherax; species Cherax quadricarinatus. The sequence continues at coordinate 5,106,901 of NC_069413.1, forward strand.
GGTCCCAGGGGCAGATGTTCCCTGGGGCAGATGCTCCCTTGGGCATATGTTTCCTGGGCAGACGTTCCCTGAAGCAGATGTTCCCTGGGGCAGATGTTCCCTGGACAGATGTTCCCTGGGGCAGTTGCTTCCTGGAGCAGATGTTCCCTTGGGCAAATGTTCCGAGGGGTAAATGTTCCCTGGGGCAGATGTTCCCTGGGGCAGATGTTCCCTGGGGCAGATGTTCCCTGGGGCAGATGTTTCCTGGGGCAGATGTTCCCTGGGCAGATGTTTCCTGGGGCAGATGTTCCCTGGGCAGATGTTCCCTGGGCAGATGTTCCCTGGGGCAGATGCTCCCCGGGGCAGATGTTCCCTGGGGCAGATGTTCCCTGGGGCAGATGTTCCCTGCGGCAGATGCTCCCTGGGGCAGATGCTCCCTGGGGCAGATGTTCCCTGTGGCAGATGCTCCCTGGGGCAGTTGCTCCCTGGGTCAGATACTCCCTTGGGCAGATGTTCCCTGGGGCAGATGTTCCCTGGGGGAAATATTCTCTGGGGCAAATGTTCCCTTGGGCAGATGTTCCCTTGGGCAGATGATCCCTGGGGCAGATGTTCCCTTGGGCAGATGTTCCCTGGGGCAGATGTTCCCTGGGGCAGATGCTCCTTGGGGCAGATGTTCCCTGGGGCAGTTGTTCCCTGGGGCAGCAGTTCCCTGGGGCAGATGCTCAATGGGGCAGATGCTCCCTGGGTTAGATGTTCCCTGGGACAGATGTTCCCTGGGGCAGATGTTCTCTGGGGCAGATGCTCCCTGGGGCAGATGGTCCCTGGGCAGATGATCCCTGGGGCAGATGCTCCATAGGGCAGATGCTCCTTGTTGCAGATGTTCCCTGGGGCAGATGCTCCCTGGGTTAGATGTTCCCTGGGACAGATGTTCCCTGGGGCAGATATTCCCTGGGGCAGATGCACCCTGGGGCAGATGGTCCCTTGGGCAGAAGTTCCCTGGGGCAGATGTTCCCTGGGGCAGATGTTCCATTTGGCAGATGCTCCTTGTTGCGGATGTTCCCTGGGGCAGATGTTCCCTGGTGCAGATGTTCCCTGGTGCAGATGTTCCCTGGGGAAGATGTTCCCTGGGGCAGATGTTCCCTGGGGCAGATATTCCTTGGGGCAGATGTTCCCTGGGGCAGATGTTCCCTGGGGCAGATTTTCAGTGGGGCAGATGTTCCCTTGGGCATATGTTCCTTGTTACAGATGTTCCCTGGGGCAGATGTTCCCTGGTGCAGATGTTCTCTGGGGAAGATGTTCCCTGGGGCAAATGTTCCCTGTGGCAGATGTTCCCTGCGGCAGATGTTCCCTGCGGCAGATGTTCGCAGATGTTTCCTGTGGCAGATGCTCCCTGGGGCAGATGTTCCCTGTGGCAGATGTTCCCTGGGGAAGATGTTTCCTGGTGCAGATGTTCCCTGGGGAAGATGTTCCCTGGGGCAGATGCTCCCTGGGGCAGATGTTCCCTGTGGCAGATGTTCCCTAGGGCAAATGTTTCCTGGGGCAGATGTTCCCTGGTGCAGATGTTCCCTGGGGAAGATGCTCCCTGGGGCAGATGTTCCCTGGGGCAGATGTTCCCTGGGGCAAATGTTCCCTGTGGCAGATGTTCCCTGTGGCAGATGTTCGCAGATGTTCCCTGTGGCAGATGCTCTCTGGGGCAGATGTTCCCTGTGGCAGATGTTCCCTGGGGAAGATGTTTCCTGGTGCAGATGTTCCCTGGGGAAGATGTTCCCTGGGGCAGATGCTCCCTGGGTCAGATGTTCCCTGTGGCAGATGTTCCCTAGGGCAAATGTTTCCTGGGGCAGATGTTCCCTGGTGCAGATGTTCCCTGGGGAAGATGCTCCCTGGGGCAGATGTTCCCTGGGGCAGATGTTCCCTGGGGCAAATGTTCCTTGTGGCAGATGTTCCCTGTGGCAGATGTTCGCAGATGTTCCCTGTGGCAGATGCTCTCTGGGGCAGATGTTCCCTGGCGCAGATGCTCGCTGGGGCAGATTTTCCCTGGGGCAGATGTTCCCGGGGTCAGATGTTCCATGGGGCAGATGCTCCCTGGGGCAGATGTTCCCTGTGGCAGATGTTTCTTGGGGCAAATGTTCCTTGGGGCAGATGTTCCCGATGGCAGATGTTCCTTGGGGCAGATGGTTCCTGGGGCAGATGTTCCCTGGGCAGATGTTCCCTTGGGCAGATGTTCCCTGGGCAGATGTTCCCTGGGCAGATGTTCCCTGTGCAGATGTTCTCTTGGGCAGATGTTCCCTGGGGCAGATGTTCCCTGGGGCAGATGTTCCCTGGGGCAGATGTTCCCTGCGGCAGATGTTCCCTTGGGCAGATGTTCCTTGTTGCAGATGTTCCCTGAGGCAGATGTTCCCTGGGGCAGATGCTCCCTGTAAAACGGCTATGATCTCTCACCGGGAAGAGTTCATAGCTCAGCTTCACGTGTTCATTACTTCGCAAAATTGCAAACTGAACATAGATCAGATACGAATGTCTGTACAGCTTCATGAGACCATTCACTTCCTTACGAGTCTGTGTTCGGTGTGTTAGCCTGTGGGAGCTTTAGCTTTCCCGAACTTCGCTGTAAACTATATCGTGTTTCTTCGCATTTATTTTTGTTTTTGTATTATTTGTATAAATAAGCCTACGGAAATTAGTGATAAAAAAAAAATTGGTATGGAAAAATTCGTTAGGCACTCCCACAGATCGGCACTCGAGCAACCTTCTGGAACGAATGAAGTTCCAGTAGCGAGGTTCCAGTATAATTAGCCTCGAAGTTGATAATTTAGTTAGGAGCATTAGTTCCTCCAGGACACTTCTGAAACTGAAGTAAACAGTAAGCCTCTTCAGTCAAGACATCGTTTTCGGCCTCAGTGATGTCAACAGCGTCACAGGCTACAGTTAATGAGCCAGATAGGTGCTGTTCCGCCATCTTACAGTACTGCAATACCTACGTCAATGTTAGAAGATTACGACTGAGCATGTCGAGGTGGTCATAAGTGGACCATCGCCCACAACTACCTAATATTTCGCTCACGACCCATTTGTAGTATTATTTTTATTATTATTGTTTTCCAGCCATACCCAAAATCCCACATATTACTAGTTCTCACATGAAACATTAAACATTATTACTCACATAACTAATATAACATTGGTACCAACATAAAATATAAAACATTGATACCCACTTAGCACATGTATTATTAGCTCACTCATAACATTGTAACATTTTAACCACATAACATCTAACACTTGTACCCACATAATATGTATAGTATTATTAGCTTTTACATAAAATATTATCACACATTACACATGTAACAGTAGTTAACTCATAAATTGTGTAACATTAGTACTGACACAACACAGGTATCCACAGAGCATATAAGTACAACTTGGGTAGCTTGTGATAATTCTGTCTCCCACAGAAAGACTGAGGAGGGCGAGTCCCACTAAACCAATCTATGGCATCGCTGGTGGAGTAGACGCCTCGCATCCCAGCTCGGTAATATTGTCTTCCATTTTTTTAAGTTACCCTTGAATACAAACCTTCCTTTCTATATGGCTAACTTATTATGCTGGTTTAAATGTTACCCACTACTTAACTAATCTTGTTAATATATATATATATATATATATATATATATATATATATATATATATATATATATATATATATATATATATATATATATATATATATATTATTATTAGCACACTGGCCGATTCCCACCAAGGCAGGGTGGCCCGAAAAAGAAAAACTTTCACCATCATTCACTCCATCACTGTCTTGCCAGAAGGGTGCTTTACACTACAGTTTTTATACTGCAACATTAACACCCCTCCTTCAGAGTGCAGGCACTGTACTTCCCATCTCCAGGACTCAAGTCCGGCCTGACGGTTTCCCTGAACCCCTTCATAAATGTTACTTTGCTCACACTCCAACAGCACGTCAAGTATTAAAAACCATTTGTGTCCATTCACTCCTATCAAACACGCTCACGCATGCCTGCTGGAAGTCCAAACCCCTCGCACACAAAACCTCCTTTACCCCCTCCTTCCAACCTTTCCTAGGCCGACCATTACCCCGACTTCCTTCCACTATAGACTGAAACACTCTTGAAGTCATTCTGTTTTGCTCCATTCTCTCTACATGTCTGAACCACCTCAACAACCCTTCCTCAGCCCTCTGGACAACAGTTTTGGTAATCCCGCACCTCCTAACTTCCAAACTTCGAATTCTCTGCATTATATTCACACCACACATTGCCCTCAGACATGACATCTCCACTGCCTCCAGCCTTCTCCTCACTGCAACATTCATCACCCATGCTTCACACCCATATAAGAGCGTTGGTAAAACTATACTCTCATACATTTCCCTCTTTGCCTCCAAGGACAAAGTTCTTTGTCTCCACAGACTCCTAAGTATACCGCTCACCCTTTTCCCCTCATCAATTCTATGATTCACCTCATCTTTCATAGACCCATCCGCTGACATGTCCACTCCCAAATATCTGAATACATTCACCTCCTCCATACTCTCTCCCTCCAATCTGATATCCAATCTTTCATCACCTAATCTTTTTGTTATCCTCATAACCTTACTCTTTCCTGTATTCACTTTTAATTTTCTTCTTTTGCATACCCTACCAAATTCATCCACCAACCTCTGCAACTTCTCTTCAGAATCTCCCAAGAGCACAGTGTCATCAGCAAAGAGCAACTGTGACAACTCCCATTTTATGTGTGATTCTTTATCTTTTAACTCCACGCCTCTTGCCTAGACCCTCGCATTTACTTCTCTTACAACCCCATCTATAAATATATTAAACAACCACGGTGACATCACACATCCTTGTCTAAGGCCTACTTTTACTGGGAAATAATCTCCCTCTTTCCTACATACTCTAACTTGAGACTCAATATCCACGTAAAAACTCTTCACTGCTTTCAGTAACCTACCTCCTATACCATACACCTGCAACATTCTACCACATTGCCCCCCTATCCACCCTGTCATACGCCTTTTCCAAATCCATAAATGCAACAAAAACCTCTTTAGCCTTATCTAAATACTGTTCACTTATATGTTTCACGGTAAACACCTGGCCCATACACCCCCCTACCTTTCCTAAAGCCTCCTTGTTCATCTGCTATCCTATTCTCCGTCTTACTCTTAATTCTTTCAATAATAACTCTACCATACGCTTTACCAGGTATACTCAACAGACTTATCCCCCTTTAATTTTTGCACTCTCTTTTGTCCCCTTTGCCTTTATACAAAGAAACTAAGCATGCTCTATGTCAATCCTAGGCACCTTACCCTCTTCCATACACCTATTAAACAATAGCACAACCACTCCAAAACTATATCCCCACCTGCTTTTAACATTTCTATCTTCATCCCATCAATCTCAGCTGCCTCACCCCCTTTCATTTTACCTACTGCCTCACGAACTTCCCCCACACTCACAAGAGGCTCTTCCTCACTCCACAAGATGTTATTCCTCCTTGCCCTATACATGAAATCACAGCTTCCCTATCTTCATCAACATTTAACAATTCCTCAAAATATTCCCTCCATCTGTTTATTTTCCTATGCTAAATCAAAGTCGAAAATAACGTCCATTATTGGGCCCCTACTTAAACAAGATGGGTCATACACAGATGACAGCAAGGAAATGAGTGAGCTACTCAAGTCCCAATATGACTCAGTTTTTAGCAAGCCGCTAACCAGACTGAGAGTTGAAGATCAAAATTAATTTTTTTATGAGAGAGCCACAGAATTTGGTTAACACAAGCCTATCTGATGTTATCCTGACGCCAAATGACTTCGAACAGGCGATAAATGACATGCCCATGCACTCTGCCCCAAGGCCAGACTCATGGAACTCCGTGTTCATCAAGAGCTGCAAGAAGCCCCTATCACGAGCTTTTACCATCCTATGGAGAGGGACCCTGGACATTGGGGTCGTCCCACAGCTACTAAAAACAACAGACATAGCCCCACTCCACAAAGAGGGCAGTAAAGCAATAGCAAAGAACTACAGACCGATAGCACTAACATCCCATATCATAAAAATCTTTGAAAGGGTCCTAAGAAGCAAGATCGCCACCCATCTAGAAACCCATCAGTTACACAACCCATGGCAACATGGGTTTCGAGCAGGTCGCTCATGTCTGTCTCAACTACTGGATCACTACGACAAGGTCCTAGATGCACTAGAAGAAAAAAAGAATGCAGATGTAATATATACAGACTTTGCAAAAGCCTTCGACAAGTGTGACCATGGCGTAATAGCGCACAAAATGCGAGCTAAAGGAATAAAAGGAAAAGTTGGTAGATGGATCTATAATTTCCTCACAAACAGAACACAAAGAGTAGTAGTCAACAGAGTAAAGTCTGAGGCGGCTACGGTGAAAAGCTCTGTTCCACAATGCACAGTACTCACTCCCATCTTGTTTCTCATCCTCATATCTGACATAGACAAGGATGTCAGCCACAGCACCGTGTCTTCCTTTGCAGATGACACCCGAATCTGCATGAGAGTGTCTTCCATTGCAGACACTGCAAGGCTCCAGGCAGACATCAACCAAATCTTTCAATGGGCTGCAGAAAACAATATGAAGTTCAACGATGACAAATTTCAATTACTCCGATATGGCAAACACGAATAAATTAAAACTTCATCAGAGTACAAAACAAATTCCGGCTACAAAATAGAGCGAAAAACCAACGTCAAAGACCTGGGAGTGATCATGTCGGAGGATCTCACCTTCAAGGACCATAACATTATATCAGTCGCAGCTGCTAGAAAAATGACAGGATGGATAATGAGAACCTTCAAAACTAGGGATGCCAAGCCCATAATGACACTCTTCAGGTCGCTTGTTCTATCTAGGCTGGAATATTGCTGCACACTAACAGCACCTTTCAAGGCAGGTGAAATTGCTGACCTAGAAATTGTACAGAGAAGCTTCACAGCGCGCATAACGGAGATAAAACACATCAATTACTGGGAGCGCTTAAAGTTCCTGAACCTGTATTCCCTGGAATGCAGGCGGGAGAGATATATGATTATATACACCTGGAAAATCGTAGAGGGACTAGTACCGAACTTGGACCCGAAAATCACTCACAACGAAAGCAAAAGACTTGGCAGATGATGCAACATCCCCCCAATGAAAAGCAGGGGTGTCACTAGCACTTTAAGAGACAATACAATAAGTGTCAGGGGCCCGAGACTGTTCAACTGCCTTCCATCATACATAAGGGGGATTACCAACAGACCCCTGGCAGTCTTCAAGCTGGCACTGGACAAGCACCTTAAGTCGGTACCTGACCAGCCGGGCTGTGGCTCGTACGTTGGATTGTGTGCAGTCAGCAGTAACAGCCTGGTTGATCAGGCTCTGATCCACCAGGAGGCCTGGTCACAGACCGGGCCGCCGGGGCGTTGACCCCCGGAACTCTCTCCAGGTAAACTCCAGGTAATACCTCTAACTCTCCGTTTAATAACTCTCCTCTCCTATTTTTAACTGACAAATTCATTTGTTCTCTAGGCTTCCTTAACTTGATAATCTCACTCCAAAACTTTTTCTTATTTTCAACAAAATTTGTTGATAACATCTCACCCACTCTCTCATTTGCTCTATTTTTACATTGCTTTACCACTCTCTTAACCTCTCTCTTTTTCTCCATATACTCTTCCCTCCTTGCATCACTTCTACTTTGTAAAAACTTCTCATATGCTAAATTTTTCTCCCTTACTACTCTCTTTACATCATCATTCCACCAATCGCTCCTCTTCCCTCCCGCACCCACTTTCCTGTAACCACAAACTTCTGCTGAACACTCTAACACTACATTTTTAAACCTACCCCATACCTCTTCAACCCCATTGCCTATGCTCTCATTAGCATATGAAGTTCAACGATGACAAATTTCAATTACTCCGATATGGCAAACACGAATAAATTAAAACTTCATCAGAGTACAAAACAAATTCCGGCTACAAAATAGAGCGAAAAACCAACGTCAAAGACCTGGGAGTGATCATCTATCCTCCAATAGCTGTTTATATCTTACCCTAACTGCCTCCTCTTTTAGTTTATAAACCTTCACCTCTCTCTTCCCTGATACTTCTATTCTCCTTGTATCCCATCTACATTTTGCTCTCAGTGAAGCTACAACTAGAAAGTGATCTGATATATCTGTGGCCCCTCTATAAACATGTACATCCTGAAGTCTACTCAACAGTCTTTTATCTACCAATACATAATCCAACAAACTACTGTCATTTCGCCCTACATCATATCTTGTATACTTATTTATCCTCTTTTTCTTAAAATATGTATTACCTATAACTAAACCCCTTTCTATACAAAGTTCAATCAAAGGGCTCCCATTATCATTTACACCTGGCACCCCAAATTTACCTACCACACCCTCTCTAAAAGTTTCTCCTACTTTAGCATCCAGGTCCCCTACCACAATTACTCTCTCACTTGGTTCAAAGGCTCCTATACATTCACTTAACATCTCCCAAAATCTCTCTCTCTCCTCTACATTCCTCTCTTCTCCAGGTGCATACACGTTTATTATGACCCACTTTTCGCATCCAACCTTTACTTTAATCCACATAATCCTTGAATTTACACATTCATATTCTCTTTTCTCCTTCCATAACTGATCCTTCAACATTATTGCTACCCCTTCCTTAGCTCTAACTCTCTCAGATACTCCAGATTTAATCCCATTTATTTCCCCCCAGCGAAACTCCCCTACCCCCTTCAGCTTTGTTTCGCTTAGGGCCAGGACATCCAACTTCTTTTCATTCATAACATCAGCAATCATCTGTTTCTTGTCATCCTTACTACATCCACGCACATTCAAGCATCCCAGTTTTATAAAGTTTTTCTTCTTCTCTTTTTTAGTAAATGTCTACAGGAGAAGGGGTTACTAGCCCATTGCTCCCGGCATTTTAGTCGCCTCATACGACACGCATGGCTTACGGAGGAAAGATTCTTTTCCACTTCCCCATGGACAATAGAAGAAATAAAGAAGAACAAGAGCTATTTAGAAAAAAAAGAAAAACCTAGATGTATGTATATATATATATATGCATGTGCGTGTCTGTGAAGTGTGACCAAAGTGTAAGTAGGAGTAGCAAGATATCCCTGTTATCTAGCATGTTTATGAGACAGAAAAAGAACCTGCAATCCTACCATCATGTAAAACAGTCACAGGTTTCTGTTTCACAGTCATCTGGCAGGACGGTAGTACTTCCCTGGGTGGTTGCTGTCTACCAGCCTACTACCTACCTACCTGGTTTTGGCCGATTTCAGTTTTGGCCAATGGCTCTGGAACGGATTAAACCCGAAAACCGAAGGTCCACTGTATATATATATATATATATGTATATATTTTATATATATATATATATATATATATATATATATATATATATATATAATATATATAATATATATATATATATATATATATATATATATATATATGCAAAACAACCACTCTGAAAGAATAGAGAAATTCCAAGCGCTTTCGTGATACTCACGAAACGCTTGGAATTTCTCTTTTCTTTCAGAGGGGTTGTTTTGCATATTTAAAATCCCCTTTTTACTGTGATTTTTTTGAAATTTATATAAAATATATTATATAATATATATAAATATATATATATATTAATTTTAATATATATATATTTTATATATAAAATTTTTTTTTATTTTTTTTATTATTATATTATGTTATTATTATTATTTTAAAAATTTATATATTATCAACAAACCGGTGATCCCCCCAAGGCAGGGGGGCCCCAAAAAGAAAAACAAAGGGTTCCCTTTTTTAATTTAGTAATTTTACAAAAAAGGGGGTTTACACCCCCTTGCCCCCGGCATAAAAATTATTTTTAATTATATATATAATATATATTAAATTATATATATATATATTAATATATATATTATTATTTTAATATATATATATATAAAACAGTGGCCCCCGGGTTTTGGGGTTTTAAAATCCTTTCCCAGAGCCATTGGCCAAAACTGAAATGGGCCAAAAACCCAAAAAACCATTTTCCCCCATAAGAAATAAATGGATTAATCCGTTCCAGACACCCGAAGTATCGCATATTTTTTTTTTTTTTGCCTTAAAAATAGATTTACTACAAAAAGAATGAACACTGCACATGACACTTCCCTTTATTGAAGGTTTTGTTGAGGGGATGAAAGACAAGGAGGAAGGGAGGGGAAGTAGTTATTTTGGAAGGGAAATCCCCCTTTCCCAAAGGACTGAGGTACCAAGTCATTATCAAGGGGCACTTCCCTAGCCACTTTCCTAATTAGATATAGATTACATGCCAAAAGAAAAACAAATAAATACATATAAACCCCTAATAAAATGTATAAATAACATAATATACTCTTTTTTGCAAAGATTTGTTTGGGGTATTGCTGAGGGGGCAGAGAGGGAGAGGGAAACGAGTTTTTGTTTTGGAAATAGATGCTAAAATCAAATTAAGGCTTTTTTTATTTTCACAATTTAAAAATAAAATGACATAAAAAACAATATTAATAACATAGAAAAAGAATAACTCAAATGAATAAAATAAGTCATTATGTATTAACCCAAAATTTCTTTGTTATTTTTGGGGGTATAAGGGCCACTGTGAACATTAGCCATACATAATGTTGATGAAGGCGCAGCTGAGGCGGGGGGTGGTTTCGTACCCTATATAACTCCCAAAACTTGGAGGGGGTTAGTAAAACACTGAATCACTGAAGAAGGGACCTTACCACCATCACAACCACTACCACCCTCTACCCCATCACAACCCTACCACCTCTACCACCATCACAAACCCCCCCTTACCACATCACCCCCCCCTACCACCCCCTCTATATCACAACCATAACCCCCCTACCCCCCTCACTACCACCCTCTACCACCCTCACTCCACCCCCTTTCCACCCCCTCACAACCATACTCCCTTACCCCATCACTCACCCCCTCCACCCCACTCCCCATCACTACCCCCCCCTTACCACCACCACTTTTTGTTTTTTTCTACGAACGTTTT
>NC_069413.1:5121011-5147127 GCF_026875155.1 Cherax quadricarinatus
CTACAAGTCACCTGGTTACCACAAGTCCTACAAGTAACCTGGTTACCACAAGTCCTACAAGTTGCCTGGTTACCACAAGTCCTACAAGTCACCTGGATACCACAAGCCCTACAAGTCACCTGGTTACCAAAAGTCCTACAAGTTGCCTGGCTACCACAAGTCCTACAGGTTGCCTGGCTACCACAAGTCCTACAAGTTGCCTGGTTACCACAAGTCCTACAAGTTGCCTGGTTACCACAAGTCCTACAAGTTGCCTGGCTACCACAAGTCCTACAAGTCACCTGGTTACCACAAGTCCTACAAGTCACCTGGTTACCACAAGCCCTACAAGTTGCCTGGTTACCACAAGCCCTACAAGTTGCCTGGCTACCACAAGTTCTACAAGTTGCCTGGCTACCACAAGTTGCCTGGTTACCACAAGTCCTGCAAGTCACCTGGTTACCACAAGTCCTGCAAGTCACCTGGTTACCACAAGTCCTACAAGTCACCTGGTTATCACAAGTCCTACAAGTCACCTGGTTACCACAAGCCCTACAAGTCACCTGGTTAACACAAGTCCTACAAGTTGCCTGGTTACCACAAGTCCTACAAGTCACCTGGCTACCACAAGTCCTACAAGTCACCTGGTTACCACAATTCCTACAAGTTGCCTGGTTACCACAAGTCCTACAAGTCACCTGGCTACCACAAGCCCTTTACAAGTCACCTGGTTACCACAAGTCCTACAAGTTGCCTGGGTACCACAAGTCCTACAAGTCACCTGGTTACCACAAGTCCTACAAGTCACCTGGTTACCACAAGTCCTACAAGTCACCTGGTTACCACAAGTCCTACAAGTTGCCTGGTTACCACAAGTCCTACAAGTCACCTGGTTACCACAAGCCCTACAAGTCACCTGGTTACCACAAGTCCTACAAGTTGCCTGGCTACCACAAGTCCTACAAGTTGCCTGGCTACCACAAGTCCTACGAGTTGCCTGGTTAACACAAGTCCTACAAGTTGCCTGGTTACCACAAGCAATACAAGTTGCCTGGTTACCACAAGTCCTACAAGTTTCCTGGTTGCCACAAGTCCTACAAGTTGCCTGGCTACCACAAGTCCTACATGTTGCCTGACTACCACAAGTCCTACATGTTGCCTGGCTACCACAAGTCCTACATGTTGCCTGACTACCACAAGTCCTACATGTTGCCTGGCTACCACAAGTCCTACAAGTTGCATGGCTACCACAAGTCCTACAAGTTGCCTGGTTACCACAAGTCCTACAAGTCACCTGGCTACCAGAAGTACTACAAGTCACCTGGCTACCATAAGTCATACAAGTCGCCTGGCTACCACAAGTCCTACAAGTCACCTGGCTACCACAAGTCCTACAAGTCACCTGGTTACCACAAGTCCTACAAGTCACCTGGTTACCACAAGTCCTACAAGTCACCTGGCTACCACAAGTCCTACAAGTCACCTGGTTACCACAAGTCCTACAAGTTGCCTGGTTACCACAAGTCCTACAAATCACCTGGTTACCACAAGTCCGACAAGTTGCCTGGTTACCACAAGTCTTACAAGTTGCCTGGTTGCCACAATTCCTACAAGTTCCCGGGTTACCACAAGTCCTACAAGTCACCTGGTTACCACAAGTCCGACAAGTTTCCTGGTTACCACAAGTCCTACAAGTTGCCTGGTTACCACAAGTCCTACAAGTTCCCTGGTTACCACAAGTCCTACAAGTCACCTGGTTACCACAAGTCCTACAAGTCACCTGGTTACCACAAGTCCTTCAAGTTGCCTGGTTACCACAAGTCCTACAAGTCACCTGGTTACCACAAGTCCTACAAGTTGCCTGGTTACCACAAGTCCTACAAGTCACCTGGTTACCACAAGTCCTACAAGTTGCCTGGTTACCACAAGTCCTACAAGTCACCTGGCTACCACAAGTCCTACAAGTCACCTGGTTACCACAAGTCCTACAAGTAACCTGGTTACCACAAGTCCTGCAAGTTGCCTGGTTACCACAAGTCCTACAAGTCACCTGGTTACCACAAGCCCTACAAGTCACCTGGTTACCACAAGTCCTACAAGTTGCCTGGCTACCACAAGCCCTACAAGTTGCCTGGCTACCACAAGTCCTACAAGTTGCCTGGTTACCACAAGTCCTACAAGTTGCCTGGTTACCACAAGTCCTACAAGTTGCCTGGCTACCACAAGTCCTACAAGTCACCTGGTTACCACAAGTCCTACAAGTCACCTGGTTACCACAAGCCCTACAAGTTGCCTGGTTACCACAAGCCCTACAAGTTGCCTGGCTACCACAAGTTCTACAAGTTGCCTGGCTACCACAAGTTGCCTGGTTACCACAAGTCCTGCAAGTCACCTGGTTACCACAAGTCCTGCAAGTCACCTGGTTACCACAAGTCCTACAAGTCACCTGGTTATCACAAGTCCTACAAGTCACCTGGTTACCACAAGCCCTACAAGTCACCTGGTTAACACAAGTCCTACAAGTCACCTGGCTACCACAAGTCCTACAAGTCACCTGGTTACCACAATTCCTACAAGTTGCCTGGTTACCACAAGTCCTACAAGTCACCTGGCTACCACAAGTCCTACAAGTCACCTGGTTACCACAAGTCCTACAAGTTGCCTGGGTACCACAAGTCCTACAAGTCACCTGGTTACCACAAGTCCTACAAGTCACAGACCCCAACTTATGCCTAGAACAGATTAACTCGGTGGCACTCGATGTATGCACAAGGCTTATTCCTCTAAGAAAAAGGAGGAGTAGATGTAAAACAGAAAGAGACAGGCGCTCCCTTTACAGGCGACGGAAAAGAATAACAGAGCGGCTAAAAGAGGTCAATATATCTGAAATGCGTAGGGAGACACTGGTCAGAGAAATAGCAAGCATCGAACTTAAGCTAAAAGAATCCTTTAGGAGTCAGGAATCGCGGGAAGAACTAAAAGCCATAAATGAAATCGAAAGAAACCCAAAGTATTTCTTCTCCTATGCCAAATCAAAATCGAGAACAACGTTCAGTATTGGGCCCCTACTTAAACAAGATGGGTCCTACACAGATGACAGCAAGGAAATGAGTGAGCTACTCAAGACCATATGACTCAGTTTTTTAGCAAGCCGCTAACCAGACTGAGAGTCGAAGATCAAAATGAATTTTTTATGAGAGAGCCACAAAATTTGATTAACACAAGCCTATCCCATGTTATTCTGACGCCAAATGACTTCGAACAGGCGATAAATGACATGCCCAGCACTCTGCCCCAGGGCCAGACTCATGGAACTCTGTGTTCATCAAGAACTGCAAGAAGCCCCTATCACGAGCCTTTTCCATCCTATGGAGAGGGAGCATGGACACGGGGGTCGTCCCACAGTTACTAAAAAACAACAGACATAGCCCCACTCCACAAAGGGGGCAGTAAAGCAACAGCAAAGAACTACAGACCAATAGCACTAACATCCCATATCATAAAAATCTTTGAAAGGGTCCTAAGAAGCAAGATCACCACGCATCTAGAAACCCGTCAGTTACACAACCCAGGGCACATGGGTTTAGAACAGGTCGCTCCTGTCTGTCTCAACTATTGGACCACTACGACAAGGTCCTAAATGCACTAGAAGACAAAAAGAATGCAGATGTAATATATACAGACTTTGCAAAGCCTTCGACAAGTGTGACCATGGCGTAATAGCGCACAAATGCGTGCTAAAGGAATAACAGGAAAAGTCGGTCGATGGATCTATAATTTCCTCACTAACAGAACACAGAGAGTAGTCGTCAACAGAGTAAAGTCGAGGCAGCTACGGTGAAAAGCTCTGTTCCACAAGGCACAGTACTCGCTCCCATCTTGTTCCTCATCCTTATATCCGATATAGACAAGGATGTCAGCCACAGCACCGTGTCTTCCTTTGCAGATGACACCCGAATCTGCATGACAGTGTCTTCCATTGCAGACACTGCAAAGCTCCAGGCAGACACCAACCAAATCTTTCAGTGGGCTGCAGAAAAACAATATGAAGTTCAACGATGAGAAATTTCAATTACTCAGATATGGTAAACATGAGGAAATTAAATCTTCATCAGAGTACAAAACAAATTCTGGCCACAAAATAGAGCGAAACACCAACGTCAAAGACCTGGGAGTGATCATGTCGGAGGATCTCACCTTCAAGGACCATAACATTGTATCAATCGCATCTGCTAGAAAAATGACAGGATGGATAATGAGAACCTTCAAAACTAGGGAGGCCAACCCCATGATGACACTCTTCAGGTCACTTGTTCTATCTAGGCTGGAATATTGCTGCACACTAACAGCACCTTTCAAGGCAGGTGAAATTGCCGACCTAGAAAATGTACAGAGAACTTTCACGGCGCGCATAACGGAGATAAGACACCTCAATTACTGGGAGCGCTTGAGGTTCCTAAACCTGTATTCCCTGGAACGCAGGAGGGAGAGATACATGATTATATACACCTGGAAATCCTAGAGGGACTAGTACCGAACTTGCACACGAAAATCACTCATTACGAAAGCAAAAGATTGGCAGACGATGCACCATCCCCCCAATGAAAAGCAGGGGTGTCAACTAGCACGTTAAGAGACCATACAATAAGTGTCAGGGGCCCGAGGACTGTTCCCAAATGCCTCCCAGCACACATAAGGGGGATTACCAACAGACCCCTGGCAGTCTTCAAGCTGGCACTGGACAAGCACCTAAAGTCAGTTCCGGATCAGCCGGGCTGTGGTTCGTATGTTTGTTTGCGTGCAGCCAGCAGCAACAGCCTGGTTGATCAGGCTCTGATCCACCAGGAGGCCTGGTCTCAGACCGGGCCGCGGGGGCGTTGACCCCCGGAACTCTCTCCAGGTAAACTCCAGGTTACCACAAGTCCTACAAGTCACCTGGTTACCACAAGTCCTACAAGTTGCCTGGTTACCACAAGTCCTACAAGTCACCTGGTTACCACAAGCCCTACAAGTCACCTGGTTACCACAAGTCCTACAAGTTGCCTGGCTACCACAAGTCCTACAAGTTGCCTGGCTACCACAAGTCCTACGAGTTGCCTGGTTAACACAAGTCCTACAAGTTGCCTGGTTACCACAAGCAATACAAGTTGCCTGGTTACCACAAGTCCTACAAGTTGCTTGGTTACCACACGTCCTACATGTTGCTGGCTACCACAAGTCCTACAAGTTGCCTGGTTACCACAAGTCCTACAAGTTGCCTGGTTACCACAAGTCCTACAAGTTGCCAGGTTACCACAAGTCCTACAAGTTGCCTGGTTACCACAAGTCCTACAAGTTGCCTGGTTACCACAATTCCTACAAGTTGCCTGGTTACCATAAGTCCTACAAGTTGCCTGGTTACCACAAGTCCTACAAGTTGCCTGGTTACCACAAGTCCTACAAGTTGCCTGGCTACCACAAGTCCTACAAGTTGCCTGGCTACCACAAGTCCTACAAGTTGCCTGGCTACCACAAGTCCTACAAGTTGCCTGGCTACCACAAGTCCTACAAGTTGCCTGGCTACCACAAGTTCTACAAGTTGCCTGGTTACCACAAGCTTTACAAGTTGCCTGGTTACCACAAGTCCTACAAGTTGCCTGGCTACCACAAGTCCTACAAGTTGCCTGGCTACCACAAGTCCTACAAGTCGCCTGGTTACCACAAGTCCTACAAGTTGCCTGGTTACCACAAGTCCTACAAGTTGCCTGGTTACCACAAGTCCTACAAGTTGCCTGGTTACCACAAGTCCTACAAGTTGCCTGGTTACCACAAGTCCTACAAGTTGCCTGGTTACCACAAGTCCTACAAGTTGCCTGGTTACCACAAGTCCTACAAGTTGCCTGGTTACCACAAGTCCTACAAGTTGCTTGGTTACCACAAGTCCTACAAGTTGCCTTGTTACCACAAGTCCTACAAGTCACCTGGTTACCACAAGTCCTACAAGTTGCCTGGCTACCACAAGTCCTACAAGTCACCTGGTTACCATAAGTCCTACAAGTCACCTGGTTACCACAAGTCCTACAAGTTGCCTGGTTGCCACAAGTTTTACAAGTTGCCTGGTTACCACAAGTCCTACAAGTTGCCTGGTTTACCTGGAGTTTACCTGGAGAGAGTTCCTGGGGTCAACGCCCCCGCGGCCAGGTCTGTGACCAGGCCTCCTGGTGGATCAGAGCCTGATCAACCAGGCTGTTGCTGCTGGCTGCACGCAAACCAACGTACGAGCCACAGCCCGGCTGATCAGGAACTGACTTTAGGTGCTTGTCCAGTGCCAGCTTGAAGACTGCCAGGGGTCTGTTGGTAATCCCCCTTATGTGTGCTGGGAGGCAGTTGAACAGTCTCGGGCCCCTGACACTTATTGTATGGTCTCTTAACGTGCTAGTGACACCCTGCTTTTCATTGGGGGGATGGTGCATCGTCTGCCAAGTCTTTTGCTTTCGTAGTGAGTAATTTTCGTGTGCAAGTTCGGTACTAGTCCCTCTAGGATTTTCCAGGTGTATATAATCATGTATCTCTCCCTCCTGCGTTCCAGGGAATACAGGTTTAGAAACCTCAAGCGCTCCCAGTAATTGAGGTGTTTTATCTCCGTTATGCGCGCCGGAAAGTTCTCTGTACATTTTCTAGGTCGGCAATTTCACCTGCCTTGAAAGGTGCTGTTAGAGTGCAGCAATATTCCAGCCTAGATAGAACAAGTGACCTGAAGAGTGTCATCATGGGCTTGGCCTCCCTAGTTTTGAAGGTTCTCATTATCCATCCTGTCATTTTCTGCAGATGCGATTGATACAATGTTATGGTCCTTGAAGGTGAGATCCTCCGACATAATCACTCCCAGGTCTTTGACGTTGGTGTTTCGCTCTATTTTGTGGCCAGAATTTGTTTTGTGCTCTGATGAAGATTTAGTTTCCTCATGTTTACCATATCTGAGTAATTGAAATTTCTCATCGTTGAACTTCATATTGTTTTCTGCAGCCCACTGAAAGATTTGGTTGATGTCCGCCTGGAGCCTTGCAGTGTCTGCAATGGAAGACACTGTCATGCAGATTCGGGTGTCATCTGCAAAGGAAGACACGGTGCTGTGGCTGACATCCTTGTCTATGTCGGATATGATGATGAGGAACAAGATGGGAGCGAGTACTGTGCCTTGTGGAACAGAGCTTTTCACCGTAGCTGCCTCGGACTTTACTCTGTTGACGACTACTCTCTGTGTTCTGTTAGTGAGGAAATTATAGATCCATCGACCGACTTTCCTGTTATTCCTTTAGCACGCATTTTGTGCGCTATTACGCCATGGTCACACTTGTCGAAGGCTTTTGCAAAGTCTGTATATATTACATCTGCATTCTTTTTGTCTTCTAGTGCATTTAGGACCTTGTCGTAGTGATCCAATAGTTGAGACAGACAGGAGCGACCTGTTCTAAACCCATGTTGCCTGGGTTGTGTAACTGATGGGTTTCTAGATGGGTGGTGATCTTGCTTCTTAGGACCCTTTCAAAGATTTTATGATATGGGATGTTAGTGCTATTGGTCTGTAGTTCTTTGCTGTTGCTTTACTGCCCCCTTTGTGGAGTGGGGCTATGTCTGTTGTTTTTAGTAACTGAGGGACGACCCCCGTGTCCATGCTCCCTCTCCATAAGATGGAAAAGGCTCGTGATAGGGGCTTCTTGCAGTTCTTGATGAACACAGAGTTCCATGAGTCTGGCCCTGGGGCAGAGTGCATGGGCATGTCATTTATCGCCTGTTCGAAGTCATTTGGCGTCAGGATAACATCGGATAGGCTTGTTGTAATCAAATTTTGTGGCTCTCTCATAAAAAATTCATTTTGATCTTCGACTCTCAGTCTGGTTAGCGGCTTGCTAAAAACTGAGTCATATTGGGACTTGAGTAGCTCACTCATTTCCTTGCTGTCATCTGTGTAGGACCCATCTTGTTTAAGTAGGGGCCCAATACTGGACGTTGTTCTCGATTTTGATTTGGTTACCACAAGTCCTACAAGATGCCTGGCTACCACAAGTCCTACAAATTACCTGGCTACCACAAGTCTTACAAGTTGCCTGGCTACCACAAGTCCTACAAGTCACCTGGTTACCACAAGTCCTACAAGTTGCCTGGCTACCACAAGTCCTACAAGTCACCTGGCTACCACAAGTCCTACAAGTCACCTGGCTACCACAAGTCCTACAAGTCACCCGGCTACCACAAGTCCTACAAGTCACCTGGTTACCACAAGTCCTACAAGTTTCCTGGTTACCACAAGTCCTACAAGTTGCCTGGCTACCACAAGTCCTACAAGTCACCATTCTACCACATCTCACATTTATGTTAATTTATTCTACTGTGAGGTGTATTTAGATGGATTAAGCAAAATGTCTATATTAACGTTTTATACAACATTTAATGCTCCTTAGTGATTGTTATTTTGTTATTATTGTCATTAATATGGAGTCTTCAAGACTTATAAGACACTCTTAGTGATTTTAATGTGCACCTGCATGCCAGCACAATGCGCACCTGCATGCCAGCACAATGCGCACCTGCATGCCAGCACAATGCGCACCTGCATGCCAGCACAATGCGCACCTGCATGCCAGCACAATGTGCACCTGCATGCCAGCACAATGTGCACCTGCATGCCAGCACAATGCGCACCTGCATGCCAGCACAATGTGCACCTGCATGCCAGCACAATGTGCACCAGCATGCCAGCACAGTGTGTACCTGCATGCCAGCACAGTGTGTAAGTTTACTTAGGTACAGGTATACATACGTATAATTATCAGTTATAATAATAATGTAGGTATGTAGTCCACCTGGGCTACATACCTACACCGACCTACATACCTACACCGACCTACATAGCTACACGATATTTAATGTGGCCCAGAGCCATATTATTACCATCGACATACCATGTTCACTGAGTTTCATACCATGTTCACTGAGTTTCATACCAAGTTCACTGAGTTTCATACCATGTTCACTGAGTTTCATACCATGTTCACTGAGTTTCATGCCATGTTCACTGAGTTTCATACCATGTTCACTGAGTTTCATACCATGTTCACTGAGTTTCATACCATGTTTACTGAGTCTCATACCATGTTCACTGAGTTTCATACCATGTTCACTGAGTTTCATACCATGTTCACTGAGTTTCATACCATGTTCACTGAGTTTTCTTACCATGTTCACTGAGTTTCATACCATGTTCACTGAGTTTCTTACCATGTTCACTGAGTTTCATACCATGTTCACTGAGTTTCTTACCATGTTCACTGAGTTTCATACCATGTTCACTGAGTTTCTTACCATGTTCACTGAGTTTCATGCCATGTTCACTGAGTTTCTTACCATGTTCACTGAGTTTCATGCCATGTTCACTGAGTTTCTTACGATGTTCACTGAGTTTCATACCATGTTCACTGAGTTTCATGCCATGTTCACTGAGTTTCATACCATGTTCACTGAGTTTCATACCATGTTCACTGAGTTTCATGCCATGTTCACTGAGTTTCATGCCATGTTCACTGAGTTTCATACCAAGTTCACTGAGTTTCATACCATGTTCACTGAGTTTCATACCATGTTCACTGAGTTTCATACCATGTTCACTGAGTTTCATACCATGTTCACTGAGTTTCGTGCCATGTTCACTGACTTTCATACCATGTTCACTGAGTTTCATGCCATGTTCACTGAGTTTCATGCCATGTTCACTGAGTTTCTTACCATGTTCACTGAGTTTCATACCATGCTCAATGAGTTTCATACCATGTTCACTGAGTTTCATACCATGTTCACTGAGTTTCATACCATGTTCACTGAGTTCATTCCATGTTCACTGAGTTTCATGCCATGTTCACTGAGTTTCATACCATGTTCACTGAGTTTCATGCCATGTTCACTGAGTTTCTTACCATGTTCACTGAGTTTCATACCATGTTCACTGAGTTTCATACCATGTTCATTGAGTTTCATGCCATGTTCACTGAGTTTCATGCCATGTTCACTGAGTTTCATACCATGTTCACTGAGTTTCATGCCATGTTCACTGAGTTTCATGCCATGTTCACTGAGTTTCTTACCATGTTCACTGAGTTTCATACCATGTTCACTGAGTTTCATACCATGTTCACTGAGTTTCATACCATGTTCACTGAGTTCATTCCATGTTCACTGAGTTTCATGCCATGTTCACTGAGTTTCATACCATGTTCACTGAGTTTCATGCCATGTTCACTGAGTTTCTTACCATGTTCACTGAGTTTCATACCATGTTCACTGAGTTTCATACCATGTTCACTGAGTTTCATACCATGTTCACTGAGTTTCATACCATGTTCACTGAGTTCATTCCATGTTCACTGAGTTTCATGCCATGTTCACTGAGTTTCATACCATGTTCACTGAGTTTCTTGCCATGTTCACTGAGTTTCCTACCATGTTCACTGAGTTTCATACCATGTTCACTGAGTTTCATCCCATGTTCACTGAGTTTCATACATGTTCACTGAGTTTCATACCATGTTCACTGAGTTCATTCCATGTTCACTGAGTTTCATGCCATGTTCACTGAGTTTCATACCATGTTCACTGAGTTTCATGCCATGTTCACTGAGTTTCATACCATGTTCACTGAGTTTCATACCATGTTCACTGAGTTTCATACCATGTTCACTGAGTTCATTCCATGTTCACTGAGTTTCATGCCATGTTCACTGAGTTTCATACCATGTTCACTGAGTTTCATGCCATGTTCACTGAGTTTCTTACCATGTTCACTGAGTTTCATACCATGTTCACTGAGTTTCATACCATGTTCACTGAGTTTCATACCATGTTCACTGAGTTTCATACCATGTTCACTGAGTTCATTCCATGCTCACTGAGTTTCATGCCATGTTCACTGAGTTTCATACCATGTTCACTGAGTTTCATACCATGTTTACTGAGTCTCATACCATGTTCACTGAGTTTCATGCCATGTTCACTGAGTTTCATGCCATGTTCACTGAGTTTCATACCATGTTCACTGAGTTTCATACCATGTTTACTGAGTCTCATACCATGTTCACTGAGTTTCATGCCATGTTCACTGAGTTTCATACCATGTTCACTGAGTTTCATGCCATGTTCACTGAGTTTCATACCATGCTCACTGAGTTTCATACCATGTTCACTGAGTTTCATACCATGTTCACTGAGTTTCATACCATGTTCACTGAGTTCATTCCATGTTCACTGAGTCTCATACCATGTTCACTGAGTTTCATACCATGTTCACTGAGTTTCATACCATGTTCACTGAGTTTCATACCATGTTCACTGAGTTTCATACCAGTTTCACTGAGTTTCATACCATGTTCACTGAGTTTCATACCATGTTCACTGAGTTTCATACCATGTTTACTGAGTCTCATACCATGTTCACTGAGTTTCATGCCATGTTCACTGAGTTTCATGCCATGTTCACTGAGTTTCATGCCATGTTCACTGAGTTTCATACCATGTTCACTGAGTTTCATGCCATGTTCACTGAGTTTCATACCATGTTCACTGAGTTTCATGCCATGTTCACTGAGTTTCATGCCATGTTCACTGAGTTTCATACCATGTTCACTGAGTTTCATGCCATGTTCACTGAGTTTCATGCCATGTTCACTGAGTCTCATACCATGTTCACTGAGTTTCATACCATGTTCACTGAGTTTCATACCATGTTCACTGAGTTTCATACCATGTTCACTGAGTTTCATACCATGTTCACTGAGTTTCATGCCATGTTCACTGAGTTTCATACCATGTTCACTGAGTTTCATACCATGTTCACTGAGTTTCATGCCATGTTCACTGAGTTTCATACCATGTTCACTGAGTTTCATACCATGTTCACTGAGTTCATTCCATGCTCACTGAGTTTCATGCCATGTTCACTGAGTTTTCATACCATGTTCACTGAGTTTCATACCATGTTTACTGAGTCTCATACCATGTTCACTGAGTTTCATGCCATGTTCACTGAGTTTCATGCCATGTTCACTGAGTTTCATACCATGTTCACTGAGTTTCATACCATGTTTACTGAGTCTCATACCATGTTCACTGAGTTTCATGCCATGTTCACTGAGTTTCATGCCATGTTCACTGAGTTTCATACCATGTTCACTGAGTTTCATACCATGTTTACTGAGTCTCATACCATGTTCACTGAGTTTCATGCCATGTTCACTGAGTTTCATACCATGTTCACTGAGTTTCATGCCATGTTCACTGAGTTTCATACCATGCTCACTGAGTTTCATACCATGTTCACTGAGTTTCATACCATGTTCACTGAGTTTCATACCATGTTCACTGAGTTCATTCCATGTTTACTGAGTCTCATACCATGTTCACTGAGTTTCATACCATGTTCACTGAGTTTCATACCATGTTCACTGAGTTTCATACCATGTTCACTGAGTTTCATACCATGTTCACTGAGTTTCATGCCATGTTCACTGAGTTTCATACCATGTTCACTGAGTTTCATACCATGTTTACTGAGTCTCATACCATGTTCACTGAGTTTCATGCCATGTTCACTGAGTTTCATGCCATGTTCACTGAGTTTCATGCCATGTTCACTGAGTTTCATACCATGTTCACTGAGTTTCATGCCATGTTCACTGAGTTTCATACCATGTTCACTGAGTTTCATGCCATGTTCACTGAGTTTCATGCCATGTTCACTGAGTTTCATACCATGTTCACTGAGTTTCATGCCATGTTCACTGAGTTTCATGCCATGTTCACTGAGTCTCATACCATGTTCACTGAGTTTTCATACCATGTTCACTGAGTTTCATACCATGTTCACTGAGTTTCATACCATGTTCACTGAGTTTCATACCATGTTCACTGAGTTTCATGCCATGTTCACTGAGTTTCATACCATGTTCACTGAGTTTCATACCATGTTCACTGAGTTTCATGCCATGTTCACTGAGTTTCATGCCATGTTCACTGAGTCTCATACCATGTTCACTGAGTTTCATACCATGTTCACTGAGTTTCATACCATGTTCACTGAGTTTCATGCCATGTTCACTGAGTTTCATACCATGTTCACTGAGTTTCATGCCATGTTCACTGAGTTTCATCCCATGTTCACTGAGTTTCATGCCATGTTCACTGAGTTTCATGCCATGTTCACTGAGTTTCATACCATGTTCACTGAGTTTCATAACATGTTCACTGAGTTTCATAACATGTTCACTGAGTTTCATGCCATGTTCACTGAGTTTCATACCATGTTCACTGAGTTTCATGCCATGTTCACTGAGTTTCATACCATGTTCACTGAGTTTCATGCCATGTTCACTGAGTTTCATACCATGTTCACTGAGTTTAATCGTTTCAAACAACTACGTTTAGATGTCATCATAAACAAAGGAAGAAGTAATGAATAATTCATGCCAAGAATTGTAAACAAAAGCGTCATGTATTAAGGGGAGTGACGTAATGTTTTCCCTCTGCCCAGCTACTACACCTCCATAGTATATAAACATAAAATTTTTATATGTTATGTAACGTGTTTCTTATATAATTTTGAAGAAAATATAATAGATGGGTTAATAAAAATGTCTATATTAACGTAAAATAAGACATTTAATGTGCCCAAGAGTGATTATTATTAGTATTACGTAATGTTTTCCCTCCGCCCGGCAACCACACGTGTTTCTTATATAATTTTGAAAAAAATATCATAGATGGAATAATGAAAATGTCTATATTGACGTAAAATTAGGCATTTAATAGGCCCAAGAGTGATTATTATTACATAATAGAGAGATGTGCTCATGGAGAATGTAAACAAATCGGGTGGCCCACGCCTTATTTGAAAGACCACTTGCTGTACAGAAAGTTTTGGTCATAATTTGAGATCACCGTATTAGCTGAACGCCGAAAAGCGGGGCCCTACTGAATACATATATATGCTTAACAATTTGCAAACAGGCAAAATTATTTACTAAAATATTCTCTACATCCACAACAAGACTCGAACCTGCAAACTTTGTATCAGAGTACACAGTACTTCACCACAGAGCCAAACCCCAGATAAATAAGTATGAATGCCTATCTGGAGCTGGGCAATGTTTCCCCATACTGGGGCACCAGGCTTGTTTTTAAAATTATTTCATCAAATCCTGCCACATGCAGTGGACAACATATCTGCGGTCTGTCTCTGTGGCAAAATACTGTGTACTCTAATACAGTTTGCAGGTTTGAGTCCTGCTGTGGATGTAGAGATAATGTTTGAATGGATCCTCCGTTTTCATCGATCTCTGTTATCACCGATTTCGGTTTTGGCCGACTTTTTTCATCAATTGTTTGGCTCCATTTTCGTCGATTACCTCTGTTTTCGTCGATTGTACAGAGCCTGTCCAGTGCCCAGCACACAGACAAAGCCTCCTCCCACACCATTCCCAGCCAGTGTAGCGTTTCTCAGTGAGTGAACATATCCTGCCAGGTCATATGAAACATTTTGTAATAATCCATTGTTTTTGCCACTTGTTTATTGTGTGTGACTTCTAAATAAGCCACCGTGGGCCCAAAGAAAGCTTCTAGTGCCAGCCTTTTGGTAAAGAATGTGAGAAACACGACATAATTCAAGAAAACGTTCGTAGAAAAAAACGAAAGTGGTGGTGGTAGAGGGTGGTAGTGATGGTGGTAGTGATGGTGGTAGAGGGTGCTAGTGATGGTGGTAGAGGGTAGTAGTGGTTGTGACGGTGGTAGAGGGTGGTAGTGATGGTGGTAGAGGGTGGTAGTGATGGTGGTAGAGGGTAGTAGTGGTTGTGATAGTAGCAGAGGGTGGTAGTGGTGGTGATGCTGGTAGAGGGTGGTAGTGATGGTGGTAGAGGGTGGTAGTGGTTGTGATGGTGGTAGAGGGTGGTAGTGGTTGTGATGGTGGTAGAGGATGCCTTCTTCAGTGATTCAGTGATTCTACTAACTCCTCCAATGTTGTTGGAGTTATATAGGGCTACAGAAACCACCGCCGCCTCAGCTGCAGCCTTCATCAACATTATGTATGGCTAATGTTCACAGTGGCCCTTATACACCCAACAATAACAACAGAACACCTGTGGTTACATACATAATGACTTATTTTATTCATTCTAGAGTATATATCTTGTTTCTATGTTATTAATATTTTTTAATTATGTATATTAGTGAATTTTAAAAAAATAAGCCTTAGATTTGTTTTAGCATCTATTTCCAAAAATAAACTCTTTTCCCTCTCCCTCTCTCCCCGTCACAATACCCCAACAAATTTTTGCAATAAGATGTGATATATAGTTTTTTTAACATTTTATAGGGTTTATATGTATTTATTTGTTTTTTCTTTTTGCATGAAAATCTATATCTAATGTAGGAAAGTGGCTAGGGAAAGTGACCCTTGATAATGACTTGGTACCTACAGTCCTTATGGGAAAAGGATTTCCCTTCCAAACAAAAACCCCATTTCCCCTCCCCCTTTCCCTCCTTGTTTTCACCATCAACAACAGCTCAAAAAAGGAAAAGTGTCATGTGCAGTGTTCATTCTTTTGTGTATGTAAACTATTTTTAAGGAAAAAAAAAAAAATTTTGCTGATACTTCGGGTGCTGGAACGGTTTAAATTTCCATTTTTTTTCTATGGGGAAAAAGGTTTGGTTTTGGCCGATTTTCTTTTTGGCCAAGGGCTCGGGAACGGATTAAAACCCAAAAACCCGGGGTCCACGTATTATAAATATAAATTAAAAATTAATTTTTTAAATATTATATTTTATAATATATAAATTATATATATATTAATTAATATTAATATTTTTTGCCGGGGGCAAGGGGCTGAAACCCCTTCTTTGTAAAAAATTATAAATTTAAAAAGGAACCTTGTTTTTTTTTTTTGGGCCCCCCTCCCTTGGGGGGATACACGGTTTTGTGATATTATATAAATTATATATATATAATATATAATATAAATATATAAAAAATTTATATTTATTAAAATTAAAATAAAATTTTATTATATTTTATATTAATAATATATTTATATAATATATATATATATATATAATATATATGAAATAAGTCCAGAAAAACGGTGATTTCAAAATATGCAAAACAACCATCTGAAAGAATAGAGAAATTCCAAGCGTTTGTGAGTATCACGAAAGCGTTTGGGAAAATTTCTCTATTTTTTCAGAGTGGTTTTTTTTGCAAATTATATATTAATATATAAAAAATTTATTTATATATATATATATATATTTATATTAAATATATATATATATTATATATTTAAAATATACATATATATATATTATATACAGGGGGACCTTCGGTTTTGGGGTTTAATCCGTTCCAGAGCCATTGGCCAAAACTGAAATGGGCCCCAAAAACCAGGGTAGGTAGGTAGTGGCTGGTAGACAGCCCCCACCCAGGGAATCTACCGCCCTGCCAGATACTGTGAAACGAAACCTGTGATGTTTTACTGAGGGTGGGGATTCAGGTTCTTTTTCTGTCTCATAAAATGAAGATCAGGGATTCTGCTACTCCACTTACATTTTGGGTCACATTTACAGAACCACTGCATATTATATATATACATACTCTGGGTTTTTTTTTTTTTTTCTAAATAGTCTTGTTTTCTTTATTTCTTCTATTGCCCATGGGGAAGTGGAAAAGAATTTTTTCCTCCGTAACCCAGCGTGTGTTGAGGCGAAAAAAACCCGGGACAATGGGCTAGAAAACCCCTTTCTCCTGTAGAATTTTACAAAAAAAGAGAAAGAAAAATTTTAAAAAAACTGGATGCTTGAATGGCGGGGTGTAGAAGGATGCAAAAACAGATGATTGCTGATGTTATGAATGAAAAGAAGTTGGATGCCCTGGCCCAACGAAACAAACTAAAAGGGGGTAGGGGAGTTTCGCTGGGGGGGAAATAAATGGGATTAAATCTGGAGATCTGAGGGGTTTTAGACTAAAAAAGGGTAGCAATAATGTTGAAGGATAGTTATGGAGGAAAAAGAGAATTGAATGGAAAATTCAAGGATTAGTGGATTAAAGTAAAGGTTTTGGATGCGAAAAGGGGGTCTAATAAACGGTATGCACCTGGAGAAGAGGGAATGTAGGGGAGAGAGAAGATTTTGGGGAGATTTTAAAGTAAAATGATAGGAGCCTTTAAACCCAAAGGAGAGAGTAATTGTGGTAGGGGACCGGGATGCAAAGTAGGAGAAACTTTTAGAGAGGGTTTGGTAGGAAAATTTGGGGTGCCGGGTGTAAATGATAATGGAGCCCTTTGATTGAACTTTGTATAGAAAGGGGTTTAGTATAGGAATACTATTTTAAGAAAAAGGGATAAATAAGATAAAATATGATGAGGGCAAAAATACAGTATTTGTTGATTAGTATTGGTAGAAAAAAGACTGTTTGGTAACCGGATGTACATGTTTATAGGGGGGCCACAATATATCAGATCATTTCAGGTAGTTTCACTGAGAGCAAAATGTAGATGGGGTAAAGGAGAATAGAAGTATCAGGAAGAGGAGGTGAAGGTTTATAAACTAAAAAAGAGGGGCAGTTAGGGTAAGATATAAACAGCTATTGGAGGATGATGATCATCCCAGGTCTTTGACGTTGGTTTTTCGCTCTATTTTGTACCCGGGAAATTTGTTTTGTATCTGATGAAGTTTTAATTTATTCGTGTTTCCCATTGGGAGTATTAAAATTTGTCTCGTTGAACTTAAATTTGCTAAGAGAGCATAGGCAATGGGGAAAGAGGAGGGGGTGGGTTTTTTAAAAAATGTAGTGTTAGAGTGTTCCGAAGTTTGTGGTTACAGGAAAGTGGGTGCGGGAGGGAAGGGGCGTTTGGTGGAATTGATTAAAAGGTGTATGGGGAGAAAATTTAGCAAATAGAATTTTTACAAAGTAGAATGATCAAGGGGGGAAAGAGAAAATTTGGAGAAAAAAGAGGTTAAGAGAGTGGTAAAGCAATTTAAAAAATAAGCAAATGAGAGAGTGGGGGAGTTATCAACAAATTTTGTGAAAATAAGAAAAAAATTTTGGAGTGGTTATCAAGTTTTAAAGGGAAACCTAGAGAACAAATGAATTTTCAGTTAAAAATAGGAGGGAGAGTTTTTTAAACGGAGGTTAGAGGTATTACCCGGAGTTTACCTGGAGAGAGTTCCCGGGGGGCAACGCCCCCGGGGGCCGTCTGTGACCCCCGGCCCTGGTGGATCAGAGCCTGATCAACCAGGCTGTTACTGCTGACGCACACAATCCCAAAGTAGACCACAGCCCGGGTGGCAGGTACCCACTTAAAGGGCTTGTCCAGTGCCCTTGAAGACTGCCCGGGGGTTTTTGGGAAAACCCCCTTAATGTATGATGGAAGGAGTGAACAGTCTCGGGGCCCCCCACACTTATTGTATTTCTCTTAAAGTGCTAGGGACACCCCGCTTTTCATTGGGGGGATGTTGCATCTTGCCCAAATCTTTGCTTTCGTTGTGAGTGATTTTGGGTCCAAGTTCGGTCTAGTCCCTCTCGATTTTTCCCGGTGTAATAATCAATACTCTCCCCCCTGCATTCCCGGGGAAAAAGGGGTTTAGGAACTTTTAAACCTCCCCGTAATTGATGTGTTTTTTCTCCGTTTTGCGCGCTGTGAAGCTTCCTGTACAATTTCAGGTCAGCAATTTTCCCCGCCTTGAAAGGTGTGTTAGTGTGCAGCAATATTCCAGCCCAATAGAACAAGCGACCCGAAAAGGGGTCATTATGGGTTGGCATCCCAGTTTTGAAGGTTCTCATTTCCCTCCTGTCTTTTTTCTAGCAGCTGCGACTGATATAAGTTTTTGGGCCCTTTAAAGGGGAGATCCTCCACATGATCACTCCCAGGGCTTTTACGTTGGTTTTTTTGCTCTTTTTGTAGCCGGAATTTGTTTTGTACTTGATAAATTTTAATTTTTTTGTGTTTGCCATATCGGAGTAATTGAAATTTGTCATCGTTGAACTTCAATTGTTTTCTGCAGCCCATTGAAAGATTTGGTTGATGTCTGCCTGGAGCCTTGCAGTGTCTGCAAAGGAAGAAACTCTCATGCAGATTCGGGGGTCATCTGAAAGGAAGACCGGGGGCTGTGGCGACATCCTTGTCTATGTCAGATATGAGGGTGAGAAACAAGAGGGAGTGAGTACGTGCTTTTGGAACCGAGCTTTTCACCGTAGCCGCCCAACTTTACTCTGTTTGACTACACTCTTTTGGGTTTGTTGTGAGGAAATTTTAAGATCCCTCTACCAACTTTTTCCCTTTTTTTCCTTTAGCTCGCATTTTGTGCGCTATTACGCCTGGTCACACTTGTCGAAGGCTTTGCAAAGTCTGATATATTTCATTTTTGCATTCTTTTTTTTTTCTATGCATCTAGGGCCTTGTCGTAGTATCCAGTATTGAGCAGCATAGCGACCTGCTCGAAACCTGTTGCCAGGGTTGTGTAAAATATGGGTTTCTAGTGGGTGGCGATCTTGTTTTAGGACCCTTTCAAAGATTTTTATGAATGGGTGTTAGTGCTATCGGGCTGTTTCTTTGCTATTGCTTTACTCCCTTTTTGGGAGTGGGGCTATGTCTGTTTTTTTAGTGCTGTGGGACGCCCCAATGTCCAGGTCCCTTCCATAGGATGGTAAAGCTCGTGAAGGGGTTTTTTGCAGCCTGATGAAAACGGAGTTCCCGAGGGCTGGCCTTTGGGGGGAGTGCAGGGATGTCATTTATCGCCCCGTTCAAGTCATTTGGCGTCAGGATAACATCAGATAGGCTTTTGTTAACCCAAAATTTTTGGCTCTCTCATAAAAAAATTAATTTTGATCTTCAAACTCTCAGTCTGGTTTGCGGCTTGCTAAAAAAAAGATCATATTGGGGCTTGAGTGCTACTCATTTTTGTGTCACTGTGTAGACCCATTTTTTTAATAGGGGCCCCCAAAAGGGCGTTATTTTTGACTTTGATTTTTGCATAGGGAAAAATAAACGATGGAGGGAATATTTTTGGAATTGTTAAATGTTGATGAAGATAGGGAAGTGTGATTTTATGTAAGGGGAAGGAGGGAAAAACTTTGTTGGAGTGAGGAAGAGCCCTGTGAGTGTGGGGGAAGTCGGAGGCAGTAGGTAAAAAGAAAGGGGGGGAGGCAGCTGAGATTGTGGGGGAAGATAAAATGTTAAACAGGTGGGGATAAGTTTTTGGGTGGGTTTGGTGCTATTGTTTAAAAAGGTGATGGGGAAAAGGGGAAGGGGCCTAGGATTGACATAGAGCATGTTAGTTTTTTTTTGTATAAAGGCAAAGGGGAAAAAGGATGCAAAAATTAAAGGGGGATAAATCTGTTGGTATACCTGGGGAAAGCGTAGGTAGAGTTATTTTGAAGAAAAAAAGAGTAAACGGAGAATAGGAAGCAGATGAACAAGGAGGCTTTAGGAAAGGTAGGGGGGGGGATGGCCAGGGGTTTACCCTGAAACATATAATAACGTATTTAGGTAAGGCTAAAGAGGTTTTTGTTGCATTTATGGATTTTTAAAAAGGGGTATGACAGGGTGGATAGGGGGGAAGGGTAGATTTGGGTGTATGGTAAGGAGGGGTTACTGAAAGCAGTGAAGAGTTTTTCGTGGATATTGAGTCCAAGTTAAGTATGAGGGAAAGAGGGAGATTATTTCCCCGAAAAGTAGGGCCCAGACAAGGAGTGTGATGTCACCGTTGGTTTTTTAATTATTTATGATGGGGTTGTAAAGAAGTAAATGCGAGGGGCTAGGCAAAGGGGGGGGGGGTTTAAAAGATAAAGAATCACCATAAAAGGGGATTTGTACATTGCTCTTTGCTGATGACCTGTGCTCTTGGAGATTCTGAAAGAATTTTCAGGGGTTGGGGTAAATTTTGGTAGGGTATGAAAAAAGAAAAAAAAAAAAGTAAAACAGGAAAGAGAAAGGGTTTTATGAGGATAACAAAAAGATTAGGTGAGAAAAAATTGGGAATCAATTGGAGGGGAGAGATGGAGAGGTAATTATTCGGGTTTTTGGGGAGTGGACATGCAGGGATGGGCAAAAAAGATGAGGGAACATAAAAATTGAGGGGGGGGGAAAAGGGTGAGGGGTATACTTAGGAGTCTGTGGAGAAAAAGAACTTTGTCCGGGGCAAAGGGGAAAGTTAGATTTAGTTTTACCAACGCTCTTATATGGGTGTGAAGCAGGGGTGATGAATTTTGCATGGGAGAAGGCTGGACGTGGAGATTCAGTCGAGGGCAATGTGTGGTGTGAATATAATGGAGAATTCGAAGTTTGGAATTAGGGGGTGCGGGTTACCAAAAAGTTGTCCAGAGGGCTGGGGAAGGGGTTTTTGAGGTGTTCAGACATGTAGGAGAAGGGAAAAACAAAATGATTCAAGAGTGTTTCAGTTATGGGGAAAGGAAGTGGGGTAATGTCGGCCTGGGAAAGGGGTTGGAAAGGGGGGGGTAAAGGGGGTTTGTGTGCGGGGGGTTTGGACTTCCACAGGCATCGTAAAACGGGTTTTATAGGGGGAAAGGGACACAAATGGTTTTTAAATACTTGCGTGTGTTGGGTGTGGCAAGTAAAACTTTTATGAAGGGGTTTCAGGGAAAAACCCGTCGGGCCCGGACTTGACCTGGAGAGGGGAAAAGTACATGCCTAAACCTAAAGGGAGGGGTGTTAATTTCAGTATAAAAACTGTAGTGTAAAGCACCCTTCGGCAAGACAGTGTGGAGTGAATGATGGTGAAGTTTTTTTTTTTTTTGGGGCCACCCGCCTTGGGGGAATCGGGCCCGTGGCTAAAATTATAATTTTAATATATATTTATATATATTATATAATTTAATTATATAAATTTTAATATTTTTATAAATATATATATATTATATTAACAAAAATTAGTTAAGTAGTGGGGGAACATTTAAAAAAGCATAAAAATTAGCCATTAGAAAGGGAAAGGTTTGTATTCAAGGGAACTTAAAAAAATGGAAGACAAAATTACCGAGCTGGGATGCGGGCGTTACTCCACCCGCGATGCCATAGATTGTTTAGTGGGACTGCCCTCCCAGTCTTTCTGTGGGAGACAGAAATTTTCCAAGCTCCCCAAATTTACTTATATGCCTGGGAAACCCGTGTGTGTCGTACTAATGTTACACAATTTATGGGTTAAAATACGTTTCAGTGTAATGGTGAAAAATTTTTTTGTAAAAGTAATAATCTTTTCAATTTGTGGGGGCGTGTTGATGTTATGTGGTTAAAAGTTAAAGTTATGGTCAATAATTTCAGTGCTAATGGGTATCAATGTTTTTAAAATTTTATGTGGTACCAATGTTTTTATTTGTTTTTGATAATAATGTTTAATGTTTATGGGGAAACTAGTAATATGGGGATTTTGGGTATGGTGGAAAACAATAATAATAAAAAAAAATACTACAAATGGGTCGTGAGCGAAATATTTGGGTTGGGGCGTGGTCCCCTTATGACCACCTCGACATCTCAGTCGTAATCTTCTAACATTGACGTAGGGATTGATACGTAAGATGGCGGAACAGCACCCATTGGTATTAAATGTGCCTGTGACCTGTTGACATCATGACCGAAAAAGAGTTTGATGAAGAGGGGTTACTGTTTTAATTTTTTCAGAAGTGCCTGGAGGAATAAAAGCTCCTAACTAAATTATCAACTTCGAGGCTAAAATTTTACTGGAACCTCGCTATGGAACTTTATTCGTTCCAGAAGGTTTCTGAGTGCCGATCTGTGGGAGTGCCTAAGAAAATTTTTTCCTACCAATTTTTTTTTTTCACTAATTTCCGTAGGCTTATTTTTACAAAAATACAAAAACAAAAATAAAAAGCGAAGAAACACGATATAGTTTACAGCGAAGTTCGGGAAACTAAAGCTCCCCAGGCTAAAACACCCAACACAGACTCTAAAGGGTGAAATGGTCTCATGAAAGCTGTACAGAATTTGTATCTGATCTATGTTCGTTTTCAATTTTTCGAAGTAAGAACACGTGAAGCTGAGCTATGAAAACTTCCCGGTGGAGATCATAGCCGTTTTTACAGGGAGCATCTGCCCCAGGAACTCTGCCCCAGGGAACATTGCAAACAAGGAACATTGCCCAAGGGAACATCTGCCCCAGGGAAATCTGCCCCAGGG
This sequence comes from Cherax quadricarinatus, assembly GCF_026875155.1. Taxonomy (NCBI): domain Eukaryota; kingdom Metazoa; phylum Arthropoda; class Malacostraca; order Decapoda; family Parastacidae; genus Cherax; species Cherax quadricarinatus. The sequence goes on from NC_069413.1 coordinate 5,144,210, forward strand.
AAAACATCTCCCCAGGGAACATCTGCCCCAGGGAACATCTGCCCAAGAGAACATCTGCACAGGAACATCTGCCCAGGGAACATCTGCCCAGGGAACATCTGCCCAAGGGAACATCTGCCCAGGGAACATCTGCCCCAGGAACCATCTGCCCAAGGAACATCTGCCATCGGGAACATCTGCCCCAAGGAACATTTGCCCCAAGAAACATCTGCCACAGGGAACATCTGCCCCAGGGAGCATCTGCCCCATGGAACATCTGACCCCGGGAACATCTGCCCCAGGGAAAATCTGCCCCAAGCGAGCATCTGCGCCAGGGAACATCTGCCCCAGAGAGCATCTGCCCACAGGGAACATCTGCGAACATCTGCCACAGGGAACATCTGCCACAAGGAACATTTGCCCCAGGAACATCTGCCCCAGGGAACATCTGCCCCAGGGAGCATCTTCCCCAGGGAACATCTGCACCAGGGAACATCTGCCCCAGGAAACATTTGCCCTAGGGAACATCTGCCACAGGGAACATCTGACCCAGGGAGCATCTGCCCCAGGGAACATCTTCCCCAGGGAACATCTGCACCAGGAAACATCTTCCCCAGGGAACATCTGCCACAGGGAACATCTGCCCCAGAGAGCATCTGCCACAGGGAACATCTGCGAACATCTGCCACAGGGAACATCTGCCACAGGGAACATTTGCCCCAGGGAACATCTGCCCCAGGGAACATCTGCCCCAGGGAGCATCTTCCCCAGGGAACATCTGCACCAGGGAACATCTGCCCCAGGAAAACATTTGCCCTAGGGAACATCTGCCACAGGGAACATCTGCCCCAGGGAGCATCTGCCCCAGGGAACATCTTCCCCAGGGAACACTGCACCAGGAAACATCTTCCCCAGGGAACATCTGCCACAGGGAACATCTGCCCAGGGAGCATCTGCCACAGGAAACATCTGCGAACATCTGCCGCAGGGAACATCTGCCGCAGGGAACATCTGCCACAGGGAACATTTGCCCCAGGGAACATCTTCCCCAGAGAACATCTGCACCAGGGAACATCTGCCCCAGGGAACATCTGTAACAAGGAACATATGCCCAAGGGAACATCTGCCCCACTGAAAATCTGCCCCAGGGAACATCTGCCCCAGGGAACATCTGCCCCAAGGAATATCTGCCCCAGGGAACATCTGCCCCAGGGAACATCTTCCCCAGGGAACATCTGCACCAGGGAACATCTGCACCAGGGAACATCTGCCCCAGGGAACATCCGAAACAAGGAGCATCTCCCAAATGGAACATTGCCCCAGGGAACTCCCCCCGGGGAAAACTTCCCCCAAAGGGCCCCATCTCCCCAGGGTGCATCTCCCCCCGGGAATATCTGCCCCGGGAAATCTGTCCCAGGGAACATCTAACCCAGGGAGCATCTGCCCCGGGGAAACATCTGCAAAAAGGAGCATCTCCCCTATGGAGCATTGCCCAGGGATCATCTGCCCAGGGCCCACTGCCCCGGGGAGCATCGCCCCAGAGAACATCTGCCCCAGGAACATCGCCCAGGGAACATCAAACCCCGGGGAGCATCTGCCCCATTGGGGATCTGCCCCGGGAAAACTGCTGCCCGGGGAACAACCCCCCGGGAACACGCCCCAAGGAGCATCTGCCCCGGGGAACATCTGCCCCGGGGAAAAACATCTCCCCAAAGGGAACACTCCCCCAGGGATCATCCCCAAAAGGGAACATCGCCCAGGGAAATTTCCCCCGGGAAAATTTTTCCCCCAGGGAACATCTGCCCCGGGAAAAACATCCCCCAAAGGGATATCTCCCCAGGGGCAACCCCCCCAGGGAGCATCTCCACAGGGAACACCCTGCCCCGGGGAGCTCTCCCCCCGGGAGCACCCCGCGGGGAACTTTGCCCCGGGAACATCTCCCCGGGGAAAACACTCCCCCGGGAGATCCCCCCAGGGAACATTGCCCGGGGAACATCTGCCGGGGAAACATCTGCCCCCAGGAAACACTCCCCCGGGAACATCTGCCCAGGAAACATCTGCCCCAGGGAACATCTCCCCCAGGGAACATCGCCCCAGGGAACATCTGCCCCAGGGAACATTTACCCCTGGAACATTTCCCCAAGGGGAAATCTGCCCCAGGAAGCAACTGCCCCAGGAACATCTGCCCAGGGAAATCTGCCCCAGGGAACATTGCTTCAGGGAACGTCTCCCGGGAAAAACAATGCCCAAGGGAGCATCTCCCCCGGGGAACATCTGCCCCGGGGCCATCTCCCCCAGGGAACATCTGCCACGGGAACATCTCCCCCGGGGAACATCTGCCCAGGGAAATCTGCCCCAGGGAACCCTCCCCCATTGGGTCTCCCCATTGACATCTGCCCCCAGGGAACTTTTTCCCCAGGAATACGGCCGTAGGAACTTCCCCCAGGGGAAAATCTCTAAGGGACCAAATGCCCGGGGGAAAACTGCCCCAGGGAACATCTGCTCATCGGAACTTTTGCCTCGGGGAACATCTGCCCCAGGGAACATTTGCACGGGGGAAGGGGTGCCCCAGGGAACTCTGCCCCGGGGAACATCTCCCCCAGGGGGCATCTGCCCCGGGGAAATCTGCCCCAGGGAACATTTGCCCATGGAAATCTGCCCAAGGGGATCATCTCCCCCCCAAAGAACATCTGCCCCAGGAACATCTGCCCCGGGAAACATATCCCCAGGGAACATTTCCCCGGGAATCATCTGCCCCGGGGAAATTTGCCCCAGGGAAATTGCCCCAGGGAACGTTTGCCCCAGGGAACTTTGCCCCGGGGGAAAATTTGCCCAAGGGGAACATTTGGCCCAGGGAACATCTGCCCCCAGGGAACGTTTGCCCCGGGGGAACATTTTCCCCGGGGAACATCTGCCCTAGAGAACTTTTCCCCAAAAAG
>NC_069413.1:5147627-5239639 GCF_026875155.1 Cherax quadricarinatus
GGGGCAAAGAAGGGAAATGTATAAAGTACATTTACCCTCGACCAGCATGGCACGATTAACGATAAATCTGATAGCAATACATTTTTACGCAAAAATTTTGCCTCGATTAGCGCTAAAAAACTCGACCAACACTATTCGTTCCGTCTGAGACGTGTCCACTTCTGGCCAGTGTTTACAAGCCAGCCAGCCACCGCGGTCGCTTCCAAGCATACAATCGGAACATTTCATATTATCACAGCCTTTTTTAGTGATTGCACCTCAAAATAAGTCACCATGGGCCCAAGAAAGCTTCTAGTGCCAACCCTACAGCAAAAAGGGTGAGAATTACTATGGATATGAGGAAAGAGATCATTGCTAAGTATGAAAGTGGAGTGCATGTCTCCGAGCTGGCCAGGCTGTACACAAACACCCCAATCAACCATTGCTACTATTGTGGCCAAGAAAACGGCAATCAAGGAAGCTGTTCTTGCCAAAGGTGCAACTATGTTTTCGAAACTGAGATCACAAGTGATAGAAGATGTTGAGAGACTGTTATTGGTATGGATAAACGAAAAACAGATAGCATCTCTCAAGCGATCATATGTGAAAAGGCTAGGAAGTTGCATGACGATTTAATTACAAAAATGCCAGCAACTAGTGGTGATGTGAGTGAATTTAAGGCCAGCAAAGGTTGGTTTTAGAGATTTAAGAATCATAGTGGCATACATAGTGTGATAAGGCATGGTGAGGCGCCAGTTTGGACCAAAAAGCAGCTGAAAAATATGTGCAGGAATTCAAGGAGTACATAGACAGTGAAGGACTGAAACCTGAACAAGTGTTTAAATGGTGACACTGACAATGTTGTGAAACACTTTAGGAATGTCATAAAGGAACGGGAGGTACAGGCCTCTATGGGCAGATATGTTGTGCGACAGAGGTCCATTGACTCTCAAGCTGGTCCTAGTGGCATTAAAAGAAGAAGGGAAGTAACCCCGAAAAAGGACTTGCCACCTCAAGTCCTAATGGAAGGGGATTCCCCTTCTAAACACTAAGACCATCAACACACTCCCCTCTTCCCATCCCATCAATCATCACCAGATCTTCAATAAAGTTAAGTGTCATGTAACTGTGCAAGTCTTCTTCAGTTTGTGTGTATTAAAATTAATATTTCATGTGTTAAAAATTTTTTTTTTTCAATACTTTTGGGTGTCTTGCACGGATTAATTTGATTTCCATTATTTCTTATGGGGAAAATTAACTTGACTAACGATTATTTTGACTAACGATGAGCTCTCAGGAACGGATTAATAGCGTTAGTCGAGGGTCCACTGTATAGTAGTACCAACACTCTTATATGAGTGTGAAGCTTGGGTTGTGAATGCAGCAGCGAGGAGGCGGTTGGAGGCAGTGGAGATGTCCTGTCTAAGGGCAATGTGTGGTGTAAATATTATGCAGAAAATTCAGTGTGGAAATTAGGAGGTGTGGAGTTAATAAAAGTATTAGTCATAGGGCTGAAGAGGGGTTGTTGAGTTGGTTTGGTCATTTAGAGAGAATGGATTAAAGTAGAATGACATGGAGAGTGTTTAAATCTGTAGGGCAAGGAAGGCAGGGTAGGGGTCATCCTTGAAAAGGTTGGAAGGAAGGGGTAAGGGAGGTTCTGTCGGCGAGGGGCTTGGACTTCCAGCAGGCGTGCGTGAGTGTGTTCGACAGGAGTGAATGGAGACAAATGGTATTTGGAACTTGACAATCTGTTGGAGTGTGAGCAGGGTAATATTTAGTGAAAGGATTCAGGGAAACCGGTTATGTTTATATAGTCAGACTTGAGTCCTGGAAATGAGAAGTACAATGTCTGCACTCTAAAGGAGGGGTTTGGGATATTGGCAGTTTGGTGGGATATGTTGTGTATCTTTATACGCATATGCTTCTAAGCTGTTGTGTTCTCAGCACCTCTGCAAAAACTGTGATTATGTGTGAGTGAGGTGAAAGTGTTGAATGATGATGAAAGTATTTTCTTTTTGGGGTTTTTCTTTCTTTTTGGGTCACCCTGCCTCGGTGGGAGACGACCGACTTGTTAAAAAAAAAAAAAAAAAAGTTTAACTGAGTATACCAGGAAAAGTGTAACAGTAGGGTTATTAGTGAAAGAATTAGAGGTAAGACAGAATGTAGAATTGTGGATGAGCAAGGAGGTTTTAGAGTGGGTAGGGGATGTGTAGATCAAGTGTTTACATTGAAGCATATATGTGAGCAGTATTTAGAAAACGTAGGGAAGTTTTATATTGCAATTTAGGATTTAGAAAGGCATATGATAGAGTGGATAGAGAAGCAATGTGGCAGATGTTGCAAGTATATGGAACAGGTGGAAAGATTACTAAACGCTGCAAAGAGTTTTTTAAAGGATGCGAGGCTCAGGTTAGGTTGTGTAGAAGAGAGGGGGGATTACTTCCCAGTAAAAGACAGGGTTTTAGAAAACCCAAAAAGAAATGCTTTCTATCATTCAACACTTTCACCTCACTCACTACATAATCACTATTTTTGCAGAGGTGCTCAGAATAACAACAGTTTAGAAGCATATACGTTAAAGATACACAACAATCCCTCCAAACTGCCAATATCCCAAACCCTCCTTTAAAGTGCGGCTTGTACTTCCCATTTCCGGGACTCAAGTCTGGCATATAAAAAAAACCGGTTTCCCGAACCCTTTTTCACTAAATATTACCCTCTCACACTCCACAGCTCGTTAGACCCCAAATACCTTCGTCTCCATTCGCTCCTATCTAACATGCCACCACGCTTGGGGAATCTAAGCCCCTTACCCAAAAAAACCCTTTCTTTTACCCCCTCCCTCCAACCTTTCGAGGACGCCCACTCCCCCCACCTTCCCTTCCCCTACAATTTATTCTCTCCTGTCATTCACTTTAACCCTTTTTCTCCTAAATCCCAAACCCCAAACCTCAACAACCCCCTTCTTCACCCCCTCTGACTAATATTTTTTATTAACTCCCACACCTTCTCCTAATTTCCAATTTTCCCGAATTTTCTGCATAATATTTACCCCCACACATTCCCCAAGACAGGACATCTCCACTGCCCCCAAACCGTCTCCTCGCTGCTGCATTCACAACCCCAACTTCAAACCCCCATATAAGAGTGTTGGTACGACTATACTTTCATACATTCCCTTCTTTCCTCCATAATAATTTTTTTTGACTCCCATATCCCCTCAACCACCACTCACCCTTTTTTTTTTTTTTTCCCTATCAATTCATGATTAACCTTTTTATTTATTAAACCTTCAAAACCTCCGCCGACACACAACCCCCAATTACGAAAACATTTCACTTCTTCCATACTCCTCCTTCCCAATTTTGAACCCAAATTTTTTCTTTTTCAAATCATTTGATACCCCTCACCTTACTCTTTTCTAATTCACTTTCAAACTTCCTACCTTTAAAAACACACTCCCAAACTCATCCACAAACCTTTGAAAATTTTTCTTCAAATCTCCCATAAGCACAGTATCATCAGCAAAAAGTAACGGGGGTCTTTCCCATTTTTATTTGTTTTTCCCAAAATTTTAAAACCCACCCCTCTCCCCCGAACCCCTAGCATTTACCTCTTTACAACCCCATCTATAAATAATTAAACAACCTTGGTGACATTAAACCCTCCCGTCTAAACCTACTTTTAAACAGGAAAAGTCTCCCTTCTTCTACACACCCCTAACCTGAGCCTCAATATCCCCATAAACACTCTTTAAGCATTAAAACTTTCCACCTTTCCAATCTTTCAACATCGCCACATTGCTCCCCTACCCTCTATCAATGCCTTTTCTAAATCCATAAATGCAATAAAAACTTCCCCACCTTTACAAATGCGTTCACAATACTTCAAAAGTAAACACTTGATCTACACATCCCCTAAAACCCCCTCGAAATCCCCTGCCTTTATTTTCCCAATCCTACATTTTGTCTTACCTCTAATTCTTTCAAAAAACCCTACCGTACACTTTTCCTGGGATACTCAGTAAACTTATTTCCCCTTAAAAATTTTTTCAATCTCTTTTTTCCCCCTACCCTTTAATAAAAAGGGGGGTATACAGGTTTTTCCCTGCCAAACCCTAGGTACCTTCCCCTCTTTTTATAACTTATTAAACAAAAGTACCAACCCCTCCAACACTATACCCCCCTTCTTTTAAAAATTTCTGTCCCTTTTCCCATCATTACAGCTGCTTCACCCCCCCTTTCATTTTTTACTAATGCCCCCACGTACCCCCCCCACACTTACATTCGCTCTTCTTACTCCAAAAAGATGAAACCCCCTGGGGCCAAAAGCATGAATTACCCCCCTCCCCCCCTTCCTCAACATTTAAAAGTTCCTCAAAATATTTTCGCCATCTACCAATCCTCCTCCCCCATCAAATAACTCCCCTACTCGTTTTTTAAATACAAATCCATACAATTTTCCCCAGGGTTTCTTAACTTTTTTTTTAACCCCCTTTGGGCCAAGCCAAAATCTGAAGTGGTCTCCAGTTCCCAAGAAATTTTTAAAAAAAAAAAAAAAAAAAATTTATTTTTTCTTACAGAAATAAAGAGCATATTATTGTGAGTAATAAGACAAAAAAAAAATTCTGTCAGTACTTACCGGAGATACAGTGCCAAGAAGTTTGTCAAAAATGATGAGGTGGCGGCAACATCGACGAATTCCACACATACGCGCATTACATTATTTAGCGTTTTTTTTCTTTTTTTCTTTTCTTTTCCAATTTTTTTTCTATCCTACTAACATTAGGGGACTGAGAGACCAGATACTGGAATATAATGTATATAATAAACTCAACTGTTTGAACACAATAACACACTAAATTATATTATTGATTACTGCAACTGTTGTTTATTACAATAAACATGCCACAAATATTGTATAATACTAATGTTCTATCATATATTTACATATTTACAATCACTGGACATGGTTTTAAGAACTGCTGGAGCTTGTGGAACTCCTTGAAACCAAGGCCACCATGCACAGAGGCAACCTTACTTTCCTCTCACATAAACCGAGTGTCTTTGCGTCTTTGTTGCCGTCGTTTTGTTTGTGCACAGACGATGCATGAGGTGTGGGGGCTGGACCAGAAAGTTGTGCTGGGCGTGGGGGGGCTGAGGGGGGGGGGGGGGGGGGGGGGGGGGGGGGGGGGGTTGAAGGAAGTTTGTATTATGAAATGATCACCTTCCCCGTCGGGCTCCTCCAAGACGCTTGGGTAATATCCTGAGTAATTCGAGGACCTATGTTGTATAGCAGGTGTTCTTACCTGGTATCTTCATTATGAGTTTCTGACAACAGACAAACAAAATTCACCATATGGTGGTCTGTTTGCCAGTCTTTTATTTGGTACATATTATATGCATTGCATAGAATGTCTATGAGATGGAAGAAAAAAGTTTCATGTACCACTTGTAACTCTTTCAACACAGTCACAATATCCAATCTGCATTCACATTTGTCAACCAAGCCGCCATGTTTTGTGTATAAACAATCACTGTCACTGGTTTTCGAATAAGTTTCTTAGTCACTGCGATAACATTGCACTGTCCTTGCATTCATAAACGGTGAATGGTTTCAACAATGTGACATCTCGTTGTCATACCACCGTAATGCCATGATGTTCATTGGCAGTAAAACACCTGCAACGTCATCACCCATCACCTGCATTGAGTCTGGGCATATGTTACGATTAGAACGCACTGTGCCACACACATCTGCTTGTTTCACACGCATGAAATCACTGAGCAATGGGCTTTTTGTGAACCATTATCGTATATAATATATGCCCCTTACCAAGATAAAGGTGCCATCATGTTTCTCACTACATCACCTGAGATACCCAATAACATCTTGGTATCTTTCAATGTTTTACTTCCCGTGTATACAACAATATCCAACACCAGGCCACTGTCACAGTCACAGAGTACAAACAGTTTTATACCAAAGCGTTTCCTCTTGCTCGGTATATACTGCTTGAATGACAGTCTACCTTTGAACAAAATCAAAGACTCGTCAATTACAAGATTCTTGAATGGATAAAAGTATATGCTGAACTTTTGTTTGAGATACATGTGGTAGGTAAGTTTGGGGTGCCAGGTGTAAATGATAATGGGAGCCCTTTGATTGAACTTTGTATAGAAAGGGGTTTAGTTATAGGTAATACATATTTGAAGAAAAAGAGGATAAATAAGTATACAAGATATGATGTAGGGCGAATGACAGTAGTTTGTTGGATTATGTATTGGTAGATAAAAGACTGTTGAGTAGACTTCAGGATGTACAGTGGACCCCGCATACCGTACGCATCGCATACCATACAATCCGCATACCGGACGCTTTGATCGCTAAAATTTTGCCTCACACATACCGCCCAAAAACCCGCTACAACCCGACCCTCTCGTCCGAGACGCGTCCCAATGTGCGGCCTGACCAGCCTCATATGTTTCCGCCGGTGGCATTGTTGGTACCAGCCAGCCTCACCGCGGTAAACATCTCAAGCACACAAATCGGAATATTTCGTATTATAACAGTGTTTTTCGGTGCTTTATCTGGAAAATAAGTGTACCATGGGCCCCAAGAAAGCTTCTAGTTCGCAACCCTAACAGCAATAAGGGTGATAATTCCAATAGAGATGATGAAATGAGACTCATTGATAAGTATGAAAGTGGAGTCGTGTCGCCGACCTGGGTCAGGTTGTACAAGAAACCCAAATCAAACCATCTCTACTATAGTGGGCAACAGAAAGGCAATCAGGAAGCTGTTCATGCAAAAGGTTTAACTGTGTTTTCGAAAAAGAAGAACGCAAGTGATGGAAGATGTTGAGAGCCTCTTATTGGTGTGGATAAATGAAAAACACAGCTCTAGCAGGAGATAACGTACATCAAAGCGATCATAAGCGAAAAGGCTAGGAAGTTCATGAAGGATTTAATTAAAAAAATGCCTGCAACTAGTGATGATGTGAGTGAATTTAAGGCCAGCAAAGGTTTGGATTGAGAGATTTAAGAAGGGCGTAAGTGCATACATAAGTGTGATAAGGCATGGTGAAGGCTGCCATTTCGGACCACAAAGCAGCTGAAAAATAATGTTGCAGGAATTCCAAGGAGTACATAAAAGTGAAGGACTGAAACCTGAAGCAAGTGTTTAATTGTGATGAAACAGGCCTTTTTTGGAATAAAATGCCAAGCAGGACCTACATTACTCAGGAGGAAAGGCACTCCCAGACATAAAGCCTTGAAAGACAGGCTATACTTTGTTGATGTGTTCCAATGCTACTGGGATTGCAAAAGTGAAGAGCTTTAATAGTGAATCACTCTGAAACACCCATACCTGTTTCACAGGCAAAAGAATGTCCTCAAGGAGAATTTAGTGTGTGCTGTGTAGGGGGCAAACAGTAAGGCATGGGTTCACTAGGACTTTTTCCTATGACTGTTACACCATGCATTTGCCCCACATGTGAAAGATTACCTAACTGAAAAGAAATTAGAAACTTAATTGCCTCCTGGAGTTAGACAATGCCCCCTGTTCATCCTAAAGGACGTGGCAGAATCAACTTTTTGGGGACATGAAATTCATTAAGGTAAGTTATTGCCTCCTAATACCATTCCTCTCCCTGCAGGCCCATGGACCAGCAGGTTATTTGTCAAAATTCAAAAAAACCGTACATACAAAAGCTCTGTTTGAAAGGTGCTTTGTATTACGTGATCTCAGAAACCCAACTGACTCTAAGAGACTTTTGGAGATATCACTTTAATATCCTCAATTGTGTAAACCTTATAGGTAAGTCTTGGGAGGAGTGACTAAGAAAGACCTTGAACTCTGCTTGGAAGAAACAGTGGCCTGGGGATGGGAATGTGTAACAAAAGTGGATTTTGAAGGGTTTGAGGGGCTAACCCCTGAAGGATATTCCATTTGAGAATCCATTGTGGCATTGAGGAAGTCCTTAGGGTTGGAAGGTTAGTGGGGATGAGTGGAAGAGGTTGGGTGGAGGATGGACAAAAGAACTAACCACAGATGATGCTGATAGATCAACTTTCAAAGAGCAAGAGGCAGACCTGAGGAAACCTGGTTGCAGAGGAGGGGATAGAGAAATTGAAGAAGTTGCCTACTACAAAGATTAAGAAATCTGTGCAAAGTGTCTTGAAGTGCAAACCTTCATGGATGAAATCCACCCTCACACAGGCTATTGCAAGCCGTTTTGCAACCTGTCAGTCTGACAAATCTTTGTGAAACACTTTTAGGGAAGTCATAACAGGAATGAAGAGGTACAGGCCACTATGGACAGATATGATGTGCGAAAGAAGTCCAGTGAACTCTGAAGCTGGTCCTATTGGCATTAAAAAGAAGAAGGGAATTAAATCCCAGAAAAAGGACCTCGACACCTCAAGTCTTAATGGAAGGGGATCCCCTTCTAAATACTAACACTCCTCATCTCCCCCTCCTATCTCCATCCCATCAATCATCAACCAGATCTGATCAATAAAAGTAAGGTGTCATGTAATTTGTGCATTGCCTTTTTCAGTTGTGTGTATTAAAATACATTTTCATGTGTGTAAAAATTTTTTTTTTTCATACTTTTGGGTTCCTTGACACGGATTAATTTGATTGTCCATATTCCATAATATGGGAAAAATTCATTCGCATAGGACTTACCGAACATTTCGCATAAACCACAGCCCTCTTGCACGGATTAAAGGTCCGCTATGGCGGGTGTCCACTGTACATGTTTATTAGAGGGAGCCACAATAATATCTGATCACTTTCTAGTTGTACTACACTGAGAGTAAAAGTAGATGGGATACAAGGAGAATAGAAGCATCAGGGAAGAGAAGAGGTGAAGGTAAAATAACAAAAAGATGAGGCAGTAAGGGAAAGATATAAAACAGCTAGTGGAGGTAGATTGCTAATGAGAGCATAGGCAATGGGGTCGAGAGAAGGGTATGTGGTAGGTTTAAAAAATGTAGTGTTAGAGTGTTCAGCAGAAGTTTGTGGTTTACTGTAGGGTGGGTGCGGGAGGGAAGAGGGCTCGAATGGTGGAATGATGTGTGTAAAGATAGTAGTAAAAGGGAGAAAAATTTAGCATATGATAAGTTTTTAACAAAAGTAGAAGAGATTCCAAAGAGGGAAAGTATATGGAGAAAAAGAGAGAGGTTAAGAGAGTGGTGAAGCAATGTAAAAAGAGAGCAAATGAGAGAGTGGGTGAGATGTTATCACAACCAACTTTTGTTGAAAATTAAGATAAATTAAAGTTTAGGAGATGGATTAATTCACTACAAGTTAAGGGAATGCCTATAGAACAAAAGGAATTGTCAGTTATAAATAGGAGAGGATAGTTAATACATGTTGAGAGTAGAGTACTTGGTTAAGTACCATTCTGGCCACAATATCTTCCAATAACCCATAATCATCTCACTTTCAGCATTTCATACGATTATAGGCAAGATGAATAACATCTTGTAGGTATAGTAGTAGCGTCCAGTATAGAGAGTGGGTGAATTTGTGGAGTCAGTAGGAAAAATGAAAGGGGGTAAGCAGCCGGGATTGATGGGATAAAGATATAAATGTTAAAGAAGCGGTGGGGATATAGTTTTTTGGATTGGTTGGTCAATAAATTAATAAAAGTAGGAAGAGTGTATAAGGTACCTACGGATTTGCGAGAGCAAGCATAGTTCTTTGTAAAAAGGCAAGGGGGACAAAGAAGAGAGTGCAAAAAAATTATAGGGGGAAAGTCTGTTGAGTAACCTGGTAAAGTGTTATGGGTAGAGTTATTATTGCAAGAATCAAACACTTTCAAGGGGTCCAAGGCCAAAATCTGAAGTCACGCACCAGTGTCCAAGTGAGGAATTTTGAAAAAAAAAAAAAATTAATTTTTTTCTAACAGAATTAAAGACATATTTTTGTGAATGTAATAAAACAAAAAAAAATTAGAATCTGATCATTACTTACCGAGATACAGTGCCAAGAATTTTATAGAAAAATGATGTGGTGGCGGCAACACGACGAATTCCACATACGCGTATTATATATTTTGTTGTTTTTTGTTTTTTTTCTTTTCTTTTTCCAATTTTTTTCTATTCCTACTTTAAACATTTGGGGCCTGAGAGACCAATACTGTATATATTGATATATATATACTCAATGTATTGAACCACAATAACCACACTAAAGTTATTATCAATATATAATGTTTACACTGTTGTTTTATTACAATAAACAACACCACAAATATTGTATAATACTAATGTTTCTATCATATATTTTACATATTACAATCACTGGACATGGTTTTAGAACTGCTGGAACTTGTGGAACTCCTTGAAACAAGCACCATGCACAGAGGCACCTTACATTCCACACCCTAAACCGAGTGTCTTTGCGTCTTTGTTGCCCGTCGTTTTAGTTGTGTGGCACAGACAATGCATCTCTTCTGAGCAAATTTCTTTTGAGTTGAAGGAAGCTGTATATGAAATGATCACCTTCTCTCCTCAAACGCTTTGGTATATTGTGAAGAATTCGGAGGACCATGTTGTATTGCAGTGTTTTACCTTGGTACTTCATATGAGTTGTCCTGACAACAGACAAACAAAATTCACCTACTGTGGTCTGTTACCAGTCTTTATTGTACAATTATATGCATTCAGCATGAAAATGTCCATGAGATGGAAAGAAAAATTCAAGTTACCACTTGTAACCATACGAACGCAGGTCAACATAAACCAATCTGCATGCACACTTGTCAACCAAGCGCAAGTATTGGGTGTAATAATCGAATCACTGGACACTGGTTTTCGATACGTTCATTATCACTTCGATCAACATTGGCCACTGTCTTGCATTTCATTACGGTGAATGGTTGTCAACAATGTTGAATCTCGTTTGTCAGCCACCGTAATGCCATGATGTCATTGCAGTAAACACCTGCACGTCATCACCCCGAACACCTGCGTTGAGCCTGGGCATATTTTATGATGAACGCACTGTGCCACACACATCTGTCTTGTTCAACTCGCATAAATACTGAGTAACTGGGCTTGTGTACCAGTTAATCGGTATATAATGTAGGGCCCTTACCAAGAAAAAAAAAATTAAAGGTTGCCATCATGTTTCCTCACTACGTCACCTGATATACCCAATAACATCTTTATCTTCAATGCTTTACTACCCGTGTATACAACAATATCCCGACACCAGGGCCACTGTCAACATCCAGAGTACAAACAATTTTTAAACCAAAGCGGTTCTCTTGCTCGGTATATAACTGCTTGAATGACAGTCACCATTGAACAAATCAAAGACCGTCAATTAACAAGATTCATGAATGGTAAAAGTATATCCTGAACTGTTGTTTGAGATACATGTAAAACCATTTCTAATCTTGTAAAACCTGTCACTTCTGTCAGGCCTGGTTTTGTCAGAGAAGTGCAACATACGTAACAGTAAGATAAACCTGTTCACTGGTATTATTTCACTGAGGATGGGTTACAAATTAGCCGATCTGTGGACCAGTATGCTTTTATATTATGCTTATAGACGTGAGGCATAAAGCATTATTGTTTGCAAAACAAATACTTTCTGCAACAGTCCCGTCTCTTCCACCTGTGAATTCCTTGACTGTGGTGATAAGATCGTATTTGCCATGGTGTACTGAAAATACTTATTACTTTCCCTAACAATAAATTTCATCAATGCATGGTCAAAGAATAATTCAAGAATTTCCCAGTTATTTTATCATTGGCCGGTGGTTCCAAGGGGACAGGTAGGTAGAATTCCCACTTTGAGATCATCAAAGTGTGAGGAGCTGGGAACAAACTTGGGATTTTGCTGCCAATCCCAGATACGGTTTGCTGGTGGATACTGGACATCATAGCTGATTGTACGGGTGGGTTGTGGCGGGCTGGTGGATGACGCTCCGCATTGTCCTTGAACTGATGAGTCAGCAGCGTGTGTCCCCCGCGTGGCACAGTGAAGACACGCATGGCGGAGTGCCACTTCCACACCAGCCCCCTAACACCATCCACTGATGCCCTGTGGCCCATCCATGCCAAGTGTAGCCATATCATCCTCACTATCACTACCTAAAATGGGTGTAGGGCCACGTGATGTACACCGGGATGTACTCTGGGATGTACTCGGTCCCCCTGGGCACAGCATATGGGGGGGGTACACTACCCAAGCGCATGCTGCGGCAAACATACCGACGCTCACTGGTGAATATGTTTTCCTCACTATCACTACCCGAATGATCGTCGAGCGCATATAAAATCACAATCCACGTCAGAATCAGTCGTCATTACTGAAGTCAGAGGCCTGGGCCACGGGAAAATATTAGTTTCCTCTCTTACGTTTAGGAACACCCGACCGAGAGTCACGAGTGCCCACACCAGAGAGTAGAAAGGTCGAGGATCGCTTCGGGGTTTTCTGCACTATTATCGATATCCCTGGACATTATTTTTGTCGGTTCACATAACTATCAAAGCCGTATAATTTCGTCTTCATTTCCACTTCCATCAGTGTCAGAACTATCAGAAGTAATAGGAGAGTCCCAATTTTCCGGGGAGTGAGAGCTGACTTGCGACGAGGCATGGTGAACAAGGTGACTGAGCCGCCGTTCCCACAATGCTATGCAGGCTCCTAGATTATTTGTTTAATGGCGCACACCACAGCGCAGACTCGTGGCCTTCTCTCACAGAGTCCTATAGCGCTTTCCTCTAAATTGACGGCGCTAGAATTTTGGCATAGATCTACGGTTTTGGACACTCACCGAAAAGCCGTAGATCTACGGGACGGACCCTGAAAGGGTTAAAAGTAAGACTGATAATAGGATAGCAGATGAACATGGAGGCTTTAGGAAAGGTGGTGGGACCAGGTGTTTACAGTGAAACATAAGTGAACAGTATTTAGATAAGGCTAAAGAGGTCTTTGTGGCATTTATGGATTTGGAAAAGAAGTATGACAGGGTGGATAGGGGGGCAATGTGGCAGATGTTGCAGGTGTATGGTGTAGGAGGTAGGTTACTGAAAGCAGTGAAGAGTTTTTACGAGGATAGTGAGGCTCAAGTTAGAGTACATAGGAAAGAGGGAAATTATTTCCCAGTAAAAGTAGGCCTTAGACAAGGATGTGTGATGTCACCGTGGTTGTTTAATATATTTATAGATGGGGTTGTAAGAGAAGTAAATGCGAGGGTCTTGACAAGAGGCGTGGAGTTAAAAGATAAAGAATCACACATAAAGTGGGAGTTGTCACAGTTGCTCTTTGCTGATGACATTGTGCTCTTGGGAGATTCTGAAGAGAAGTTGCAGAGATTGGTGGATGAATTTGGTAGGGTGTGCAAAAGAAGAAAATTAAAAGTGAATACAGGCAAGAGTAAGGTTATGAGGATAACAAAAATATTAGGTGATGAAAGATTGGATATCAGATTGGAGGGAGAGAGTGTGGAGGAGGTGAATGTATTCAGATATTTGGGAGTGGACGTGTCAGCGGATGGGTCTATGAAGGATGAGGTGAATCATAGAACTGATGAGGGGAAAAGGGTGAGTGGTGCACTTAGGAGTCTGTGGAGAGAAAGAACTTTGTCCTTGGAGGCAAAGAGGGGAATGTATGAGAGTATAGTTTTACCAACACTCTTATATGGGTGTGAAGCATGGGTGATGAATGTTGCAGCGAGGAGAAGGCCGGAGGCAGTGGAGATGTCATGTCTGAGGGCAATGTGTGGTGTGAATATAATGCAGAGAATTCGTAGTTTGGAAGTTAGGAGGAGGTGCGGGATTACCAAAACTGTTGCCCAGAGGGCTGAGGAAGGGTTGTTGAGGTGGTTCGGACATGTAGAGAGAATGGAGCGAAACAGAATGACTTCAAGAGTGTATCAGTCTGTAGTGGAAGGAAGGCGGGGTAGGGGTCGGCCTAGGAAAGGTTGGAGGGAGGGGGTAAAGGAGGTTTTGTGTGCGAGAGGCTTGGACTTCCAGCAGGCGTGCGTGCGTGTTTGATAGGAGTGAATGGAGACGAATGGTTTTTAATACTTGACGTGCTGTTGGAGTGTGAGCAAAGTAACATTTATGAAGGGGTTCAGGGAAACCGGCAGGCCGGACTTGAGTCCTGGAGATGGGAAGTACAGTGCCTGCACTCTGAAGGAGGGGTGTTAATGTTGCAGTTTAAAAACTGTAGTGTAAAGCACCCTTCTGGCAAGACAGTGATGGAGTGAATGATGGTGAAAGTTTTTCTTTTTCGGGCCATCCTGCCTTGGTGGGAATTGGCCAGTGTGATAATAAAAAAAAAAAAAAAAAAAGAAAATTCTAATCTTGTATAACCTGTCACTTCTGTCAGGCCTGGTTTTGTCAGAAGTGCAACATACGTAAGAGTAAGATAAACCTGTTCACTGGTATGATTTCACTGAAGACCGGGGTAGAAATTAGCCGATCTGTGGACCAGTATGCTTTTATATTATGCTTACAGACATGAGGCATAAGCATTATTGTTGCAAAAAGCAAATACATTTCTGCAACAGTCATCTCTTTCCACCTGTGTAGTCTTGACTGTGGTGATATGATCGTATTTGCCATGGTGTACTCAAAATACTTATTACTTTCCCTGACAATAGTTTCCATCAATGCCTGGTTAAAGAATAATTCAAAGAATTCCAGTTCATTGGCCGTGGTTTCAAGGGGACAAGTAGGTAGAATTCCACTTTGAGAGTCATCGAAGTGGTGAGGCTTGGGAACAAAATTGGGATTTTGCTGCCAATCCCACATACGGTTTGCTGGTGGATACTGGACATCATAGGCTGGTTGTGCGGGTGGTTGTGGTTGTGGTGGGCTGGTGGCTGGCGCTCCGCTTTGTCCTTGAACTGACGAGTTAGCAGCCTGGGTACCAGCGTGGGCTGGTGAGTCACACATGGCGGTGCCACTACCATCACCACTACCACCATCCACTGATGCCTGTGGTCTATCCATGCCAAGTGTAGCCACATCATCCTCACTATCACTACCTAAACCTGGTGTAGGGCCACGGGATGTACTCCGGGATGTACTCCGTCCCCTGGGCACAGCATAAGGTACACTACCCGAGCACATGCAGCGGCGAACATACCGACGCTTCACTGGTGAATATGATTCCTCACTATCACTACTCGAATGATCGTCGAGCGCAATAAAATCACAATCCACGTCACTATCATCATCATTACTGAAGTCAGAGGCCTGGCCACGCGAAAATATTAGCTTTCTCTTGCGTTGAGGAACAACCGACCGTGAGTCACAAGTGCCCACACCAGAGGTAAAAGGTTGAGGATCGTAAGGGTTTTCTGCACTATTATCGATATCCTGGTCATTCTTTTCAGTCACTAACTGATCAAAGCCATAGAATTCATCTTCATTTCCACTTCTATCAGTGTCAGAACTATCAGATAGGAAGAGGAGAGTCCCAATTTTCCGGGGAGTGAGAGCTGACTTGCGACGAGGCATGGTGAACAAGGGAAACTGAGCCGGCATTCCCACAATGCTATGCGGGCGCCTAGATTTTTTGTTTATGGCGCACACCCACCACGCAGACCCGTTCTCTCACATGTAGGCCTATGAGCGCTTTCGCGCTAAATTTGACGGCGCTAGAATTTTGGCGTAGATCTATGGTTTGGACACTCAACGTGAAGCCGTAGATCTACGGGACAGACCCTGAAAGGGTTAACTCACTCCAAATTTTTTTCTTATTTTCATTAAAATTTCTTGACAGTGCCTCTCCCACTCTATCATCTGCTCTCCTTTTGCACTCTCTCACCACTCTCTTCACCTTTCTTTTACTCTCCATATTCTCTGCTCTTCTTATAACACTTCTGCTTTGTGAAAACCTCTCATAAGCTAATGTTTTCTCTTTTATCACACCCTTTACTTCATCATTCCACCAATCACTCCTCTTTCCTCCTGCCCCCACCCTCCTATAACCACAAACTTCTGTCCCACATTCTAATACTGCATTTTTAAACTATTCCAACCCTCTTCAACCCCCCCACTACTCATCTTTGCACTAGCCCACCTTTCTGCCAATAGACGCTTATATCTCACCCGAACTTCCTCCTCCCTTAGCTTATACACTTTCACCTCTCTCTTACTTGTTGTTTCCACCTTCCGCTTGTCCCATCTACCTCTTACTCTAACTGTAGCTACAATTAAATAATGGTCCGATATATGAATTGCCCCTCTATAAACATGTACATCCTGGAGCCTACCCATCAACCTTTTATCCACCAATATATAATCTAACAAACTACTTTCATTACGTGCTACATCATACCTTGTATATTTATTTATCCTCTTTTTCATAAAATATGTATTACTTATTACCAAATCTCTTTCTACACATAGCTCAATTAAAGGCTCCCCATTTACATTTACCCCTGGCACCCCAAACTTACCTACTACTCCCTCCATAACATTTTTACCCACTTTAGCATTAAAATCCCCAACCACAAGTACTCTCACACTTGGTTCAAAACTCCGCATGCATTCACTCAACATTTCCCAAAATCTCTCTCTCTCGTCTACACTTCTCTCTTCTCCAGGTGCATATACACTTACTATAACCCACTTTTCACATCCAACCTTTATTTTACTCCACATAATCTTTGAATTAATACATTTATAGTCTCTCTTTTCCTGCCACAGCTTATCCTTCAACATTATTGCTACTCATTCTTTAGCTCTAACTCTATTTGAAACCCCTGACCTAATCCCATTTATCCCTCTCCACTGAAACTCTCCCACCCCCTTCTGCTTTGTTTCACTTAAAGCCAGGACATCCAGCTTCTTCTCATTCATAACATCCACAATCATCTCTTTCTTATCATTTCCACAACATCCACGCACGTTCAGACTTCCCACTTTGACAATTTTCTTCTTCTTATTCTTTTTAGTAATCTTTACAGGAAAAGGGGTTACTAGCCCATTGTTCCCGGCATTTTAGTTGACTTTTACAACACGCATGGCTTACGGAGGAAGGATTCTTATTCCACTTCCCCATGGATATAAAAGGAAAAGTAATAAGACCAAGAACTATTAAGATAAAATCAAAGAAAACTCAGATGAGTGTGTATAAATAAACGTGTACATGTATGTGTAGTGTGACCTAAGTGTAAGTAGAAGTAGCAAGACATACCTGTAATCTTGCATATTTATGAGACAGACAAAAGACACCAGCAATCCTACCATCATGTAAAACAATTACAGGCTTTCGTTTCACACTCACTTGGCAGGACGGTAGTACCTCCCTGGGCGGTTGCTGTCTACCAACCTACTATTATAAATATTATTTTTTTTTTTTTTATTATCACACCGGCCGATTCCCACCAAGGCAGGGTGGCCCGAAAAAGAAAAACTTTCACCATCATTCACTCCATCACTGTCTTGCCAGAAGGGTGCTTTACACTACAGTTTTTAAACTGCAACATTAACACCCCTCCTTCAGAGTGCAGGCACTGTACTTCCCATCTCCAGGACTCAAGTCCGGCCTGCCGGTTTCCCTGAATCCCTTCATAAATGTTACTTTGCTCACACTCCAACAGCACGTCAAGTATTAAAAACCATTTGTCTCCATTCACTCCTATCAAACACGCTCACGCATGCCTGCTGGAAGTCCAAGCCCCTCGCACACAAAACCTCCTTTACCCCCTCCCTCCAACCCTTCCTAGGCCGACCCCTACCCCGCCTTCCTTCCACTACAGACTGATACACTCTTGAAGTCATTCTGTTTCGCTCCATTCTCTCTACATGTCCGAACCACCTCAACAACCCTTCCTCAGCCCTCTGGACAACAGTTTTGGTAATCCCGCACCTCCTCCTAACTTCCAAACTACGAATTCTCTGCATTATATTCACACCACACATTGCCCTCAGACATGACATCTCCACTGCCTCCAGCCTTCTCCTCGCTGCAACATTCATCACCCACGCTTCACACCCATATAAGAGCGTTGGTAAAACTATACTCTCATACATTCCCCTCTTTGCCTCCAAGGACAAAGTTCTTTGTCTCCACAGACTCCTAAGTGCACCACTCACTCTTTTTCCCTCATCAATTCTATGATTCACCTCATCTTTCATAGACCCATCCGCTGACACGTCCACTCCCAAATATCTGAATACGTTCACCTCCTCCATACTCTCTCCCTCCAATCTGATATTCAATCTTTCATCACCTAATCTTTTTGTTATCCTCATAACCTTACTCTTTCCTGTATTCACCTTTAATTTTCTTCTTTTGCACACCCTACCAAATTCATCCACCAATCTCTGCAACTTCTCTTCAGAATCTCCCAAGAGCACAGTGTCATCAGCAAAGAGCAGCTGTGACAACTCCCACTTTGTGTGTGATTCTTTATCTTTTAACTCCACGCCTCTTGCCAAGACCCTCGCATTTACTTCTCTTACAACCCCATCTATAAATATATTAAACAACCCCGGTGACATCACACATCCTTGTCTAAGGCCTACTTTTACTGGAAAAAATTTCCCTCTTTCCTACATACTCTAACTTGAGCCTCACTATCCTCGTAAAAACTCTTCACTGCTTTCAGTAACCTACCTCCTACACCATACACTTGCAACATCTGCCACATTGCCCCCCTATCCACCCTGTCATACGCCTTTTCCAAATCCATAAATGCCACAAAGACCTCTTTAGCCTTATCTAAATACTGTTCACTTATATGTTTCACTGTAAACACCTGGTCCACACACCCCCTACCTTTCCTAAAGCCTCCTTGTTCATCTGCTATCCTATTCTCCGTCTTACTCTTAATTCTTTCAATTATAACTCTACCATACACTTTACCAGGTACACTCAACAGACTTATCCCCCTATAATTTTTGCACTCTCTTTTATCCCCTTTGCCTTTATACAAAGGAACTATGCATGCTCTCTGCCAATCCCTAGGTACCTTACCCTCTTCCATACATTTATTAAACAATTGCACCAACCACTCCAAAACTATATCCCCACCTGCTTTTAACATTTCTATCTTTATCCCATCAATCCCGGCTGCCTTACCCCCTTTCATTTTACCTACTGCCTCACGAACTTCCCCCACACTCACAACTGGCTCTTCCTCACTCCTACAAGATGTTATTCCTCCTTGCCCTATACACGAAATCACAGCTTCCCTATCTTCATCAACATTTAACAATTCCTCAAAATATTCCCTCCATCTTCCCAATACCTCTAACTCTCCATTTAATAACTCTCCTCTCCTATTTTTAACTGACAAATCCATTTGTTCTCTAGGCTTTCTTAACTTGTTAATCTCACTCCAAAACTTTTTCTTATTTTCAACAAAATTTGTTGATAACATCTCACCCACTCTCTCATTTGCTCTCTTTTTACATTGCTTCACCACTCTCTTAACCTCTCTCTTTTTCTCCATATACTCTTCCCTCCTTGCATCACTTCTACTTTGTAAAAACTTCTCATATGCTAACTTTTTCTCCCTTACTACTCTCTTTACATCATCATTCCACCAATCGCTCCTCTTCCCTCCTGCACCCACTTTCCTGTAACCACAAACTTCTGCTGAACACTCTAACACTACATTTTTAAACCTACCCCATACCTCTTCGACCCCATTGCCTATGCTCTCATTAGCCCATCTATCCTCCAATAGCTGTTTATATCTTACCCTAACTGCCTCCTCTTTTAGTTTATAAACCTTCACCTCTCTCTTCCCTGATGCTTCTATTCTCCTTGTATCCCATCTACCTTTTACTCTCAGTGTAGCTACAACTAGAAAGTGATCTGATATATCTGTGGCCCCTCTATAAACATGTACATCCTGAAGTCTACTCAACAGTCTTTTATCTACCAATACATAATCCAACAAACTACTGTCATTTCGCCCTACATCATATCGTGTATACTTATTTATCCTCTTTTTCTTAAAATATGTATTACCTATAACTAAACCCCTTTCTATACAAAGTTCAATCAAAGGGCTCCCATTATCATTTACACCTGGCACCCCAAACTTACCTACCACACCCTCTCTAAAAGTTTCTCCTACTTTAGCATTCAAGTCCCCTACCACAATTACTCTCTCACTTGGTTCAAAGGCTCCTATACATTCACTTAACATCTCCCAAAATCTCTCTCTCTCCTCTGCATTCCTCTCTTCTCCAGGTGCATACACGCTTATTATGACCCACTTCTCGCATCCAACCTTTACTTTAATCCACATAATTCTTGAATTTACACATTCATATTCTCTTTTCTCCTTCCATAACTGATCATCCATGCCACAACAAAGCTTACACTTAATAAGTCTCTAAACATTATCAAATATATGTCCAGTGAGTTTCCAGGTCAGACATTGAAGTGTGGAAAAATCACAATAATTTAGCTAAGTCTTTATTGTTGGCAGTATGGCAACTTACAAAAGTTGCCCTGGCACTTCTCAAATCTTTCAGGCCAATAATCTGCTAAAGGCATACATATTTATGATGCCTACCATACATATCCTCAAACTATCTCAGTCTATCAAGCTCTTTGTGATATGATAAGAATAACAGCATTATTTTAGGTAGTAGGCTGGTAGACAGGAAACACCCAGGGAGGTACTACTACCATACTGCCAAATGCATATGAAACAGAAACCTGTAATTGTTTTATACAATGGAAGAATTGCTGATGTCTTTTCTTTCTGTCTCATAAACACACAAGAAAACAGGTACGTCTTTCTATTTCTACTTACACTTAGGCACACTGCATATACATGTACATGTATATGCATACACACCCATCTGAGTTTTCTTCTATTTTCTAAGTAGTTCTTGTTCCTATCTATTTTTTTTTTCATCTCCATGGGGAAGTGGAAAATAATCTTTCATCCACAAGCCATGCATGTTATAAGAGGTGGCTAAAATGCCAAGAGCAATGGCCTGGTAACCCCTTCTCCTGTATATATTACTATATTTAAAAGGAGAAGCTTTTGTTTTTTCTTTTGGGCCACCCCGCCTTAATGAGATACGGCCAGTGTTTACCTGGAGAGAGTTCTGGGGGTCAATGCCCCCGCGGCCCGGTCTGTGACCAGGCCTCCTGGTGGATCAGAGCCTGATCAACCAGGCTGTTGCTGCTGGCTGCACGCAAACCAATGTACGAGCCACAGCCCGGCTGGTCAGGAACTGATTTTAGGTGCTTGTCCAGTGCCAGCTTGAAGACTGCCAGGGGTCTGTTGGCAATCCCCCTTATGTATGCTGGGAGGCAGTTGAACAGTCTCGGGCCCCTGACACTTATTGTATGGTCTCTTAACGTGCTAGTGACACCCCTGCTTTTCATTGGGGGGATGTTGCATCGTCTGCCGAGTCTTTTGCTTTCGTAGTGAGTGATTTTTGTGTGCAAGTTCGGTACTAGTCCCTCTAGGATTTTCCAGGTGTATATAATCATGTATCTCTCCCGCCTGCGTTCCAGGGAATACAGGTTCAGGAACTTTAAGCGCTCCCAGTAATTGAGGTGTTTTATCTCCGTTATGCGTGCCGTGAAGGTTCTCTGTACATTTTCTAGGTCAGCAATTTCACCTGCCTTGAAAGGTGCTGTTAGTGTGCAGCAATATTCCAGCCTAGATAGAACAAGTGACCTGAAGAGTGTCATCATGGGCTTGGCCTCCCTAGTTTTGAAGGTTCTCATTATCCATCCTGTCATTTTTCTAGCAGATGCGATTGATACAATGTTATGGTCCTTGAAGGTGAGATCCTCCGACATGATCACTCCCAGGTCTTTGACGTTGGTGTTTCGCTCTATTTTGTGGCCAGAATTTGTTTTGTACTCTGATGAAGATTTAATTTCCTCGTGTTTACCATATCTGAGTAATTGAAATTTCTCATCGTTGAACTTCATATTGTTTTCTGCAGCCCATTGAAAGATTCGGTTGATGTCCGCCTGGAGCCTTGCAGTGTCTGCAATGGAAGACACTGTCATGCAGATTCGGGTGTCATCTGCAAAGGAAGACATGGTGCTGTGGCTGACATCCTTGTCTATGTTGGATATGAGGATGAGGAACAAGATGGGAGCAAGTACTGTGCCTTGTGGAACAGAGCTTTTCACCGTAGCTGCCTTGGACTTTACTCTGTTGACGACTACTCTCTGTGTTCTGTTAGTGAGGAAATTATAGATCCATCGACCGACTTTTCCTGTTATTCCTTTAGCACGCATTTTGTGCGCTATTATGCCATGGTCACACTTGTCGAAGGCTTTTGCAAAGTCTGTATATATTACATCTGCATTCTTTTTGTCTTCTAGTGCATTTAGGACCTTGTCGTAGTGATCCAATAGTTGAGACAGACAGGAGCGACCTGTTCTAAACCCATGTTGCCCTGGGTTGTGTAACTGATGGGATTCTAGATGGGTGGTGATCTTGCTTCTTAGGACCCTTTCAAAGATTTTTATGATATGGGATGTTAGTGCTATTGGTCTGTAGTTCTTTGCTGTTCTTTGTGTTGAAAGAAGAAGAAAAACTTTGTTTTTATGACTTGTCATGCTGTTGGAGTGTGAGCAATGTAACATTTATGAAGGGATTTAGGGAAACCAGTTAGCCAGATCCAAGTCATAGAGGTGGGAAGTACAGTGCCTACATTCTGAAGGAAGGGTGGGGATATATCCTGCAAATTTTGAACTTTTGTGTCAGCATGTCTCTGGCAAGACAGTGATTTAGTTAAGGATGATGAAAGTTTCTTCTTTTTCAGGTCAACTTGTCTTGGTGGGAAATGGCTGTGTTAATAAAAAAAAATAATAAATAGCATTATCTATCCATGGGAAAGTGGAAAAAATCTTTCCTCCATAAGCCATATGTGTTACAAGAGGAGACTAAAATGCTGGGAGCAAGTAACCCTTTCTCCTGCATACATTACTAAATGTAAAAAAAAAAAAAAAAAAAAAAAAAAAAAAAAAAAAAAAAATTGGTGAAATAATTTCTTTTTCTCGGGTCACCCTGCCACCCACCGAGGCAGGGTGACAGTCGATGTGTTGAAAGAATTTTTTTTTTTCGAGTCACCCTGCCTCTATGGGAGGCAGGGTGACAGTCGATGTGTTAAAAAAAAAGAAAGCATTATCTGCATATAAGAAGTGTAGGACCCTAATTTGTAGTCCAGCATATCTCTTATCTCTTAAGAATTGTGGGAATCATTGCCTCTTATAGCCAATCTCAAACCAAGTCTCTAAATAAGAAAGTAATTATAATAGCAAGGAAAAACTATAAAGAAGTACAGCGAGAAGAAAAATAAAAGCTGAATGTTAAGAGAAGTTTGTAAGATGTATCTGCTGTCCAATATGTTCAGAAGATGGAGAGCAAACACCAGCAACTCTGCAAAATGTTAAACATGTTTCCTCAAAAACTTTACAAAAAAAAAAAATCATTTATACTAACGACAGTTCATCTGTGTCTGCCATCTTTGTATAGGGTAGGATGG
This sequence comes from Cherax quadricarinatus, assembly GCF_026875155.1. NCBI lineage: Eukaryota > Metazoa > Arthropoda > Malacostraca > Decapoda > Parastacidae > Cherax > Cherax quadricarinatus. Next base: position 5,171,078 of record NC_069413.1, read on the forward strand.
CTACAACTTTGCGAAGGTCGTTGACAGGCTCTGGGGGTGGTACAGGATGAACCAATCTCTCACGCTTGAGCAAATCTGACATGCTCGTGTAGTAGCCAACCAGATCACTGAGGGCATTAAACTGCCGACCTCCAATGTAGAAGTCTCCACACACTGCCGTGATCCTGTGATAAACAAGTCATACATTATGTGCATGAAAAATATAGTAAGAAATAAGGACTATTAGATCAGCCAAGATACATTATAGAAGATTCCTGATTAACATGATCTACCATGCTCTATTTTCATTAATGAATACAGTCTAAAGTTAATTAATAACGAATTATTATTCTTGATTTCTATTTATATGATTCAGTATTTTATTAAAGCACTAATACAGGCTTTCCTCAGTGAGCGACGTACTCATTTACCGATGACTTGGACTTACAACGGGCTCTACGACCAGTATGCACACCTAAATAATGTATATTAGAGCTGATTTCCTCTATTCTGTTTATTACAATATACAGAACACTACTGTATAAACATTTAAAAATATACTAAAAATGCTATAAATGGTGCAAAGGTGACATTAACCCCTTGACTGTCACAACCCCAAATCCTGAGGTGTCTCCTGGTGTTGCAAAATTTCCAAAAAAAAAAAATCATGAAATGATAAAGAATCTTTTTCCCAATTGTAATGACACCAAAAGAATGAAATTTGATGGAAAACTAACAGAATTACGCTCTCGCAAAGTTAGTGACCTTGGCAATATTTACAAATCGGCGATTTCGCCCACTTTGAGCCCTATTTTCGGCTAATTCCATTGTTCCATTGCTCATAGCTATTTCTTTAGAACTCCATTTTTTCTATCGACTGAGTGCAAGAAACTGCCAATTTACCGATTTCAACTACCCAATAACGTGGTTAGAAATTTGCAATTTGGCCAATTTCACGAAAATTAAAAAATATGACAATTTCAAAATAGGGTCCAGAATGAACAATACAGACATTCCTGGCTCTAAAATAACATTTTCTTTGTTCATCAGTCATGTCTCCAGGCCCCTCTGATATTACTCTTGCTTTCTATTTTGAATTTTTATTCAAACAAAAAATTGAAGATTTACTGTTATGCAGACTACTGCAATATTGTAATAATTGTATAAATAATGTCAACCCATTCATGACTGCATATTGGAATGGCTAGTTGGACATTTATTGGACAATGACATCATTTGTTTACTTTTGAACATTGGCAAAAATCAAATATTTCCCCTAATTTGAGTTCCATTTCAAGGTTCTTTTCATGGTAAAACCAATGAAAATCACCTTTATTTCTATAAAATGTTTTCCGTTCTATCAAATGAGACCAAGAAAACGAGAATACAACCATAATTACTATACAAAAATAGACCGCAAATTCGGCATTTTAATTAAAAAAAAAACGGTCCGAGTTTTTTTTCTCATTATGCACTGCGTGCTGCAGGATTTTTTTACATGATGCACACTGACCACACAGACCCATTCTCTCACATGTGGGCCTACCAGCTTTCTCCTGCTTGATTTGAAGCTGCTAGAATTTATGAGTATACGTACATCAAAAACGGTGGTTTGTAAGACGTATATATACAACCGAAACAGTCAAAGGGTTAAAAGTAATGTCAAAGATGGTTGACACATGATCACTATCATTATAGTATGTTCCTTACTTAGCTACGAATTCGTTTACCGACATGGTCTGAGGAACGGAACTCCGTCGTTAAGTGAGTACGTAGAGGCTGTATTATATCGTCATAAATATAGAAATCACTTCAGTAAATAATGTAAGTCATTGCTTCTTATTCACACTACTCCATATTTGCTGATTTTATGCATTCTTCATTTTTATTAAAAGAATTTTGAAAGAATATTTACAGTGACCAATCTGTCTTGGCTCAGCAAATTGAAAAACATGTCAGGAAGTTCATTTCAAATGTGCTAACAGGATTCCCTATACCTAGATCACCCTAGTTTTTTTTTTTAAATATTGAAGTAAAAGGCACATTAAAGAAACATGACCTCAGAAACATGCACTGATCCCCAAATCAAAAAAAATTTATTATAAGGACAGAACTTAACGTTCTTTACAGTGTCTGGACTTATGGGGACCTCTGAAAATATATTTCTCATGCATTTACAGTGTCTGGATTTATGGGGACTTCTGAAAATATAATTCTCATGCATTTATAGTGTCTGGACTTATGGAGAGCTCTGAAAACATAATTGTCATGCATTTACAGTGTCTGGACTTATGGGGACTTCTGAAAATATAATTGTCATATATTTAGTGTTCTTTACAGTGTCTGGATCTATGGGGATCCCTGAAAATATTACCCCTATGAATGTGCAAGTGGCAATGTACATGCACAGCTGAAACACAAACAAAACACAGCCTCTTCACAAACATAATGCATTTAAAAGCAACTGTCTTGCAATTAAAAAAAAAAAAGGCAGGATGACAGAGTTACCGGAAATATTAAGATAAAATAATATATACACGGTTATCCAGGTCTTACTTGAAGTGTGAGACTCCTGAACGCCCCAGATAGGAGAGAACATATGAGCCTGGGCGGCGGTCAGACTCCCGCACCAGGTAGCTCCCAAGCTTACCAAACTGCCGCAGTCTCTCTTCACTTTGAGCTCGGTCCAGCCGTCCATGATACCAACTGTAACACAAATTATTGTTATTAAGGATTCAAAGAGCAAAAAGACACAATACACAAATAACTGCACCTATAGACAGAAGCTTACGAAGACATTGTGGTCTGACTTAGACTACAGACGATGACTTGAAACGTCTTCATAAGTTTCTTTCTCCTACGTGCAGGTTACCTGTGTATTAAAGATTCAAATTCAAAACTTACTTCCACATGACATATTGTTTGTACAGAAATGGGTAACACTTGATAATACATGAAGATAGCTCATGGTTATGCAGTGCATTTCAGGCAAGCTTGAGCCTAACGTAAGACTACAAGGGCAATAAATATTATACATGTATATATGCATATAAGGACATTAATAGAATTGATTCAATGAATATATAATGAATATATGTATATGTGTATATATACATGCATATATATACAGTGGTACCTTGGCTAAGGAGTTTTCCAAGTTATGAGCTATCACTCGGTCGATTTTTTGCTTTGAGTTGTGAGCCAAAATCTGAGTTACAAGCAAGCTTCAGATATGCCACCACTAGCTGGAAGTTTATCTGAAGTCAAATCCAATTCTGTACCCAGAGGAATGTCAGATACTTCATTCCATCTCACATCTCACATGGAAGGATAATACTCGCACACTAATCCCAGATGGTAGTGAGGCACCTCTTCCCTTGTCTGGTTCTCCTATAAATCCGAGGAAGAGGTAACCTCCATTTCAACACTCAGAGTTTTTCCAGAAACATTATGGAAGGCCGCCGTAATATTTACCTGCCTCACAGAGGTTCCTTCAGTGGGTGGAGTACTGCTAGTGGTGGGTGGAGTAGAGATGGTGATGCCTATCTTTTCAACCCTCCACCTCAGTCAGCATCTTCTGCTAGCACAAGTTGTCTGATCTCCAAGGTAAATATGTATATATATACATACAGTGGACCCACGCCTTATGATATTAATCCGTTCCTGAGAGCCCATCGTAAGCCAAAATTATCGTTAGCCAAATTAATTTTCCCCATAAGAAATAGTGGAAATCAAATTAATCTGTTCCTGACACCCCAAAGTATGAAAAAAAAAAAAAAAATTACCACATGAAATATTAATTTTAATACACACAAACTGAAGAAGACATGCACAATTACTACTCTACTAAGAATAGAATACATGACACTTGCCTTTATTGAAAATCTGGTGATGACTGATGGGATGGGAGGAGGGGAGAGTGTGGAAGTTATTGTTTAGAAGGGGAATCCCCTTCCATTAGGACTTGACGTAGCAAGTCCTTTTCCAGGGTTACTTCCCTTCTTCTTTTAATGCCACTAGGACCAGCTTCAGTCACTGAACCTCTGTCGCACAACAAATCTGTCCATAGAGCTCTGTACCTCCCGTTCCTTTAAGACTTTCCTAAAATGGGCCATAACATTGTTATTGTACAGGTTGCCAACACGGCTTGCAGTAGCTGCATCAGGGTGATTTTCATCCGTAAAGGTTTGCAGTTCAACCCACCTTGCACACATTTCCTTAATCTCTTTTTTCCATTCCATACTAATTCTCACCCTTTTTACCACAGGGATGGCACTAGAAGCTTTCTTGGGGTCCATGGTGACTTATTTTGCAGTTACAAGCACTAAAAACACTGGGATAATGTGAAATGTACCGAATGTATGCGTAGATGCAACCTCACTGGCTGGCTTGTAAACATTGGCGCTGAGGCCACACATGGGACACGTCCCGGACGAATCATGTAAGGCGAGTTTTTTATAGTGAGGCGAGGCAAAATTTTTGCATTCAAATGCTTTGTATGGCGGATTTAACATAACGCGATGCGTTCGTAAGGCGGGGGTCCACTGTATATATATGTCAAAAACAGTGGCTCATAAGACATATATATATGACCAAAACAGTCAAAGGGTTAAAGCCAGCAAAGGTTGGTTTGAGAGATTTAAGAATCGTAGTGGCATACACAGTGTTCAATTGTGACAAAACAGGCCTGTTTTGGAAGAAAATACCAAACAGGACCAACATTACTCAGGAGGAAAAGGCACTCCAAGGACACAAGCCTATGAAAGACAGGTTAACTCTCATATTTTGTAGTAATGCTAGTGGGGATTGCAAAGTGAAACCTTTACTGGTGTATCACTCTGAAACTGCCAGAGTGTTCAAGAAAAACAGTGTCATCAAACCTAATTTGTGTGTGATATGGAGGGCAAACAGTAAGGTATGGGTCACTGGGGACACTGGATTCCACAACTGGCATACGCTTCTCAAGGTTAGCCCCAAACCCTTCAAAATCCTTTTCTTCTGCACATTGTGGCCACAGTTTCTTCCAAGCAGAGTTCAAGGTCCTCTTAGTCACTCCCTCCCAAGCCTTACCTATAAAATTTACACAACTGAGGATATTAAAGTGATCTTTCCAAAACTCTCTTGGAGTCATCGAGTGTCTGAGGTCACTTCAAAGCACTTTTGAAACATAGCTTTTGTGTAGAGCTTTTTGAAGTTAGAAATGACCTGCTGGTCCATGGGCTGCAGGAGAGGAGTGGTATTAGGAGGCAAAAACTTGACCTTAATGAAGCTCATGTCCCCAGAAAGTCACTCTGCCAAGTCTGAAGGATGACCAGGAGCATTGTCTAATACCAGGAGGCACTTAAGATCCAATTTCTTTTCCATTAGATAATTTTTCACAGTGGGGGCAAATGCATGGTGTAACCAGTCATAGAAAAAGTCCCTAGTGATCCATGTCTTACTGTTTGCCCTCCACAGCACACACAAATTAGCATTGACGACATTGTTTTGCCTGAACGCTCTGGGAAGTTTCAGAGTGACACACCAATAAAGGCTTCACTTTGTAATCACCACTAGCATTAGCACACATCAAAAGAGTAAGCCTGTCTTTCACAGGCTTATGTCCTGGGAGTGCCTTTTCCTCCTGAGTAATGTAGGTCCTGCTTAGCATTTTCTTCCAAAACAGGCCTGTTTCGTCGCAATTAAACACTTGTTCAGGTTTCAATTCTTCACTGTCTATGTATTCCTTGAATTCCTTCACACATTTTTCAGCCGCTTTTTGGTCCGAACTGGCAGCCTCACCATGCCTTATCACACTATGCCACTACGATTCTTAAATCTCTCAAACCAACCTTTGCTGGCCTTAAATTCACTCACATCACCACTAGTTGCAGGCATTTTTCTAATTAAATCATCATGCAACTTCCTAGCCTTTTCACATACAATCGCTTGAGAGATGCTATCTCCTGCTATCTGTTTTTCGTTTATCCACACCAATAACAGTCTCTCTCAACATCTTCTATCACTTGCGATCTCTGTTTCAAAAGCAAACTTGTACCTTTTGCAAGAACAGCTTCCTTGATTGCCATTTTGTTGGTCAAGATAGTAGCAATGGTTGATTGGGGTTTGGTATACAACCTGGCCAGCTCCGAGACATGCACTCCACTTTCGTACTTAGCAATTATCTCTTTCTTCATTTCCCTAGTAATTTTTACCCTTTTTACCACAGGGTTGCACTAGAAGCTTTCTTGGGGCCCATGGTGACTTATTTTGCAGTTACAAGCACTAAAAACACTGTGATAATATGAAATGTACAGAATGTATGCTTAGATGCGACTTCACTGGCTGGCTGGTAAACACTGGCACCCACGGGGCAGCTGAGGCCATACGTGGGACGTGTCCCGGACGAATCACGTAAGGTGAGTTTTTTATCGTGAGGCAAGGCAAAATTTTTGTGTTCAAATGCTTCGTATGGCAGATTTAACGTAACTCGATGTGTTTGTAAGGTGGGGGTCCACTGTATACAGTGGACCCCCGACATTCAATGGCAACGACATTTGAGAAATCCGACATTCGATGCATTTTAACGAAAAAATTTTGCCTCGACATTCAATGGCAAACCCGACATTCGATACGATTCGTACGAGATGTGTCCACATGTGGCCTGAACAGCCCCGTGTATGCCAGTGTTTACAAGCCAGCCAGTGTGCGCACATCTAAAGATACATTCGGTACATTCCATATTATCACTGTTTTTGGTGCTCGTTTCTGCAAAATAAATTAACATGGGCCCCAAGAAAGCTTCTAGTGCCAAGCCTTCGAGAAAAAAGGTACTAATGACTATTGAAATGAACAAAGAGTTAATTGCAAAGTACGAAAGTGGAGTGCGTGTGTCGGAGCTGGCCAGGTTGTATAGTAAACCCCAATCAGCCATCTCTACTATAGTGAGCAGGAAAACGGCAATCAAGGAAGCTGTTGTTGCAAAAGGTGCAACTTTGTTTTCGAAACAGAGATCGCTAGTGTTAGAAGATGTTGAGAGACTGTTATTGGTGTGGATAAATGAAAAACAGATAGCAGGAGATAGCATCTCTCAAGAGATCATTTGTGAAAAGGCTAGGCAGTTGCATGATGATTTGGTAAAGAAATTGCCTGCAACTAGTGATGATGTGAGTGAATTTAAGGCCAGCAAAGGTTGGTTTGAAAGATTTAAGAATCGTAGTGACATACACAGTGTGGTAAGACATGGTGACGCTACCAGTTCGGACCACAAAGTGGCTGAAAAATATGTGCATGAATTCAAGGAGTACATAGAGGCTGAAGGATTGAAACCTGAACAAGTGTTTAACCCTTAACTGGTCCAAACGTATATATACGTTCACTCGCGTAGTGCCCCAAATTTTTTGAGAAAAAAAAGAACTTTTTTTTTTTAAAGGAAAAAAGAGCATACGGTACCCAGGCATCCCCAATTATTTTAATATGGCGCACAGTGAGTGCGCACATCCATTCTCTCATGTCTAGGTGACTCAGGCTTATCGTGGCAATGTTGAATGAATGACAAAGAAAACGTATATATACGTTTGGGGTGCTACGCTCGTGAACGTATATATACGTTTGGACCATTTAAGGGTTAATTGTGACGAAACAGGCCTGTTTTGGAAGAAATTGCCAAGCAGGACCTACATTACTCAGGAGGAAAAGGCACTCCCAGGACATAAGCCTATGAAAGACAGGCTTACTCTTCTGATGTGTGCCAATGCTAGTGGTGATTGCAAAGTGAAGCCTTTATTGGTGTATCACTCAGAAACTACCAGAGCGTTCAGGCAAAAGAATATCCTCGAGGCTAATTGTGTGCTGTGGAGGGCAAACAGTAAGGCATGGGTCACTAGGGACTTTTTCTATGACTGGTTACACCATGCATTTGCCCCCAATGTGAAAAATTACCTAATTGAAAAGAAATTAGACCTTAAGTGCCTCCTGGTATTAGACAATGCCCCTGGTCATCCTACAGACTTGGCAGAGCGACTTTCTGGGGACATGAGCTTCATTAAGGTCAAGTTTTTGCCTCCTAATACCACTCCTCTCCTGCAGCCCATGGACCAGCAGGTCATTTCCAACTTCAAGAAACTGTACACAAAATCTATTTCAAAAGTACTTTGTAGTGACCACAGAAACTCAACTGACTCTAAAAGAGTTTTGGAAGGATCACTTTAGCATCCTCAATTGTATAAACATTATAGGTAAGGCTTGGGAGGAAGTGACTAAGAGGACCTTGAACTCTGCTTGGAAAAAACTGGCCAGAATGTGTAGACAAAAGGGATTTTGAAGGGTTTGAGGCTAACCCTGAGAATCCTATGCCAGTTGTGGAATCCATTGTCGCATTGGGGAAGTCCTTGGGATTGGAGGTTAGTGGGGAGGATGTGGAAGAGTTGGTGGAGGAGGACAATGACGAACTAACCACTGATGAGCTGCTAGATCATCTTCAACAGCAAGAGGCCAGACCTGAGGAAACTGCTTCGGAGGAGGAGTTTACCTGGAGTTTACCTGGAGAGAGTTCCGGGGGTCAACGCCCCCGCGGCCCGGTCTGTAACCAGGCCTCCTGGTGGATCAGAGCCTGATCAACCAGGCTGTTGCTGCTGGCTGCACGCAAACCAACGTACGAGCCACAGCCCGGCTGATCCGGAACCGACTTTAGGTGCTTGTCCAGTGCCAGCTTGAAGACTGCCAGGGGTCTGTTGGTAATCCCCCTTATGTGTGCTGGGAGGCAGTTGAACAGTCTCGGGCCCCTGACACTTATTGTATGGTCTCTTAACGTGCTAGTGACACCCCTGCTTTTCATTGGGGGGATGGTGCATCGTCTGCCAAGTCTTTTGCTTTCGTAGTGACTGATTCTCGTGTGCAAGTTCGGTACTAGTCCCTCTAGGATTTTCCAGGTGTATATAATCATGTATCTCTCCCTCCTGCGTTCCAGGGAATACAGGTTTAGGAACCTCAAGCGCTCCATAATTGAGGTGTTTTATCTCCGTTATGCGCGCTGTGAAAGTTCTCTGTACATTTTCTAGGTCGGCAATTTCACCTGCCTTGAAAGGTGCTGTTAGTGTGCAGCAATATTCCAGCCTAGATAGAACAAGTGACCTGAAGAGTGTCATCATGGGCTTGGCCTCCTAGTTTTGAAGGTTCTCATTATCCATCCTGTCATTTTTCTAGCAGATGCGATTGATACAATGTTATGGTCCTTGAAGGTGAGATCCTCCGACATGATCACTCCCAGGTCTTTGACGTTGGTGTTTCGCTCTATTTTGTGGCCAGAATTTGTTTTGTACTCTGATGAAAATTTAATTTCCTCATGTTTACCATATCTGAGTAATTGAAATTTCTCATCGTTGAACTTCATATTGTTTTCTGCAGCCCACTGAAAGATTTGGTTGATGTCCGCCTGGAGCTTTGCAGTGTCTGCAATGGAAGACACTGTCATGCAGATTCGGGTGTCATCTGCAAAGGAGGACACGGTGCTGTGGCTGACATCCTTGTCTATACACAAATAACCCGCACATAAAAGACAGAAGCTTACGACGACGTTTCGGTCCGACTTGGACCATTGACAAAGTCACACTAACAGAGGAGGAGCAGGACGGCTATATATAGGCAGGAAGAGGTGGAGGTAGTAGTAGTGGAAGTAGTAGTAGTAGTAGTAGTACAAGAATTGTATATAATACCGACAGGATGAAATGACACATGCACAACACCCGGGCATCCCCACCGTAGACGTTTCGCCATCCAGCCAGCCACTGGATGGCGAAACGTCCACAACAAAGACAACCAGACGCCGTACATGTGTCTAATTTCATCAGTAGATGTAGTAGAAGAAGAAGAGGTAGTAGTAGTGGTAGTGGTAGAAGTGGGAAATAAGGAAGACGAGCCAGTCAAATACAAAGGAAGGGGAGCACTGCAAGAGAGCTAGAAACCCACAGAGGGAGAGCAAGCGCACCGAGGTGCGTGAAAGGGGAAGTGGTGAAATAAAATAAAGAAGGAACAGAAACACGAGAAGTGTTCTTATCTCCCTCTTTCTCCGTGCCCTCCGCATCGGTGATCCTCAGTTCCTTCCAGCAGAAATTTCCACTCTTTATAATTCGTTCTCCCGTCTTGGCTACCCTTCCCATTTCATAGACTCTGCCCTCTCACGTGCTAAACGCAATTTCTTCTCTCCCAAACTCTCTACTCATGGGAACTCTTCTATCCTCTGCCTTCCCTACATTTCCGGTCTTTCTAATCTCAACAATTCTCTCCGTCCCTTAGACATCAAGCTTACCTTCCGCCAGACTAACACTCTTCGCACTAATCTCGTTCATACCTCTCCTCCCTCTACAGATGTTCCTGGTGTCTACTCTATTTCTTGCTCCTCCTGTCCTCTTCAATACTTTGGAGAAACTGGTCGATCTCTTTTGACAGACTTAGGGAGCACAAAATAGTGTTAGGCTTGCCGACACTAACAATGCTCTTTTCTGTCACGTCAGAGATCATAGCCATCCTATTGACTGGTCTTCTGCTAAAAACTGTCTTCCCTACTTCCAACTCGAACAGTCGCCGTTTAGTTGAATCTTCTCTTATACACAACTTTCCTTGTATGAACCTTAGCCCCTTGGCTTCGTCTCTGTAGATGCCTTCCTCCCCCAAATACATTAAAAAAAGCTCCAAATTCAGAACCCCCGTGACTTAACCTGTATCTCATTTTTTCTTTTTCTTTTTTCTTTTACTTCTTCCTTTTCCCCCCTTTTCCTTTTCTCCTTTTCTCCTTGGGTTGTTTTTCTTTTCTCCTTCTGGGTTTCTTTCCCTTTTTATTTTTTTTCCCCACCATTTTCCCCTTTTCCCACGCCCCCCCGGGGTGCGCTTGCCTCCCTCTGTGGGTTTTGGGCTCTTTTTGCAGTGCTCCCCTTCCTTTGTTTTTGCTGGCTCGTTTCCTTTTTTCCCCACTTTTACCATTTCCCCTTACTATTTCCTCTTTTTTCTACTACACTACTGATAAAAATTAAAAAAATTGTACGGCGCCCGGGGTTTTTTCTTTGTTGTGGCGTTTCGCCATCAGGGGTGGTTTGGATGGCGAAATTTCTACGGGGGGGGTTTGCCGGGTTTTTGGTGCATGTTTTCTTTTCCCTTGTGGGGGTATTATAAAATTTTTCTTTTTTTTTACTACTATACTTCTTCCATACAAACTACCCCCCTTTTCCCTCCCCTATTATAGCCGCCCTGCCCCTTTCCCTTGTTAGTTTGACTTTTAAAATGGTTCCAAGCGGCCCAAAACATGTCTTAAGCTTCTGTTTTTTTATGTGCGGGTTATTTGTGTATCTTTCCAGTCAGGGTTATTGTGCCTTTTTTTTTATTTTCCTTGTTTTTGTGGATATGAGGATGGGGAAAACAAGGGGGAAGAAAAGTACTGTGCTTGTGGAAACAGGTTTTCACCGTAGTCCCTTGGATTTTTACTCTGTTGACGACTACCTTGTGTTTTTTTTGGGGGAAAATTTATAGACCCATAAAGGACTTTTCCGTTTTTCCCCTTTAGCACGCATTTTGTGCCTATTCCCCCATGGTCCCCTTTGTCGAAGGCTTTTGAAAAGTCTGTATATATTTACATCGGGGCATTCTTTTTGCCCTTTTGGCATTTGGGCCCTTGTCTTTAGGATCCAATAGTTGAGACAGACAAGAGCGACCTTTTTAAAACCCTGTTGCCCTGGGTTGTGAAAAACTGATGGGTTTTTGATGGGGGGGTTTGGATCTTGTTCTTAGGCCCCTTTCAAAGTTTTTTTTATGATAGGGGAAAATTTTTAGTGTATTGGTTTAGTTCTTTGCTTTTTTGTTTTAGGGCCCCTTTGGGTGGAGTGGGGTTTTGGTTCTGTTTTTTTTAGAAAATGGGGGACAAACCCCCCGTGTCCATGCTCCCTCCCCATAGGATGGAAAAAGGGCTCGTGATAGGGGCTTTTTCGTTTTTGGAGGAACACGGGTTTTCCAGGGTCGGGGCCCTGGGGCGGAGTGCATGGGAAGCCCATTTATCCCCTTTTGTTCGAAAGTTCATTTGGGCAGGTAACATCGGTTTGGTTGTGTTCATAAAAATTTTGTGGCTCTCTATAAAAAATTCATTTTGATCTTCGCCCTTAGTTGGTTAGGGGTTGCAAAAAAACTGAGTAATTTTGGGGGACTTGATTTAGTTCACTCATTTCCTTGGGGTCACCGTTTTTTTGGGGCCCCATCTTGTTGAAGTAGGGGCCCAATAGGGAAACGTTGTTCTCGTTTTTGATTTGGCATGGAGGGAAAAAATATTTGGGTTTCTTTCGATTTCATTTATGGCTTTTTGTTTTCCCGCGATTCCTGATCCTAAAGGATTCTTTTTTGAAGTTCGATGCTTGCTTTTTTCTTGACCGTGTTCCCCACGCCCTTTCAGATATATTGCCTCTTTTTTGCCGCCCTGTTATTCTTTTCCGTCGCCCGTAAAAAAGGGGGGCCCGTCTTTTTTTTGGGGTTTTTCATCTAATCCTCCTTTTTCTTAGAGGAATAAGCCTTTGCATTCATGAGGGCCCCCCGAGTTAAAACTGTTTTAGGCATAAGGGTTTGGGGTCTGTGTGTTATTTTTTCTTCCCAGCTTATATCGGTTAGGATTGGTTTACTTGGTCCCACTTTTTTTTTTGTTATTGAAGTTGGGAATTTTGGGGGAAAGCTCCTGTGAAAAATTATTATGTCGGTTTGGGGCTCCCCGCATACATGGGCTGAACCTCAATTTTGTTGTGGGTTTGGTTATTGTTTTTGATTATGGTAACATTTCTTATCGATCTTTATTGTTGTGAAAATTTAGGTCAGTGTATTTCCAGTTAAATAGGGTTATTATTTGCTGGTTTTAAAATTTAATTTTGTGCAAAGGGTTTAAAAACTCGCGGAAATGTGAGTTTTCATCAGAGCTGCCCCTGGTGTTTTTTATGCAAAAATATTATTTTCTTTTCCTCCCTTTTAGGTGCCTTAAATTGAAATTTCCCCCGGGAGCAGATGTTTGGTCGGAGTGGGAAAAGGGTTTTCCAAAACAGTGGGGCAATTTTTAAAAGCTGTTCCTGGGAAAATTTCTGGGTTTTTGCTCCGGAGGCTTGTTTTGCTACCACAATGGGCTTGGTTTGGGTTTTTCGCCTTTACTGCTAAAAATTCCCCTACATCTTTTTAGGCATTTTTTAGTTCTGTGCAAACAATGACTTGAATGAAGGCCAAACCCCCCCCCTTTTTCCCGTTCCTTTTGTCAATTTTGTTGGGTTTTAACCCGGGATTCCCTATTTTGTTGTCCAAGTGATCCTTTATGTGGGTCTCAGTGAAAGCCGGGAAAAATTGGGCCCTTTTCCTCTGCAAGCAGGCCCCGGATGAAAAGGGATTTTTTGTTTTGCTGGCTTTTAGGGCCCCGTTTATTTTCAAAGGAAAAAGGGTTTTGGAAAAAGGTTTGGGATTGTTGGTACTGGGGGGGGATTTTTTTCCCGGGATTGTAAACTGTATCTGTTGGTTTTGGGGGTGGAGGCCATTTGCGTGGTTCCACTCCAGGGAAAGACTGGATTTTGGGGTACGTTTTTTGCCATTTCCTGGGCCCGTTTTTTTTCCTTCCTGGCATAAAAAACCCTCCTTCTTGAGTGGCTGTGGCCTTTCCCAGGTTTTCCCATGGCCTGGATTTTTTTTGTATCTTTTTGTCCCCTTTTGATGGTATGCCCGGCAAATTTTTAAATTATTGCCCCAGTCTTTTCCCGATGAAGAGGTTCAAAGTTCAGGGTGAAAAAAAGGGTTACGGAAAGGGGGAGTTTTGGGATTTCCTGTTGTCATATGGGTTTTTGGGGTTTTCTAGGGGGGTCTAGGGTTTCCCCTCCCTCTGTTTTTCCCGAAATTTTTATGCCCCAGTTTTTCCGGTGCATAGTTTTGTGCACAGGCTTGGTTTTCCCTTTGCCTTTGGGTTTTTGTGATGTATTCCCCGTTTGTGATGTTTCCTTTCTTACTTTTACCCTCCCTAGCACCAACAATGGAGCTCCCCAGTTGTTTTTTGGTAATATACCCTCACTATTGCTAGTGGAGTCCTCTTGTTTGCTATTTCCTGCGGTATTTCTAGTTTGCAATATTGGTTTTAATCTTATCTTTGACTACATTGTTTCCCTACTATGGCTCCTGTCCCCTATGAGGGTCATTTATATGTATTCCTTCCTGATATAATTCCCGACTACCTGGAAAAATCTCCAGCTTCACCATTACTTTTCTCCCAGGACAGCATCTCCAGCTTCCCATTACTGTCTCCAGGACAGCATCTCCAGCTTCACCATTACTGTCCCCCAGACAGCACCTCCAGCTTTCACCATTACTGTCTCCCAGGACAGCACCTCCAGCTTTACCATTACTGTCTCCAGGACAGCACTATCAGCCCCCATTTACTGACTACCAGGACATCATTCCAGCCTTACAGTTTCTGACTACATGGCCAGTATCAAGGGCAGTACCATTCAGCCCAGACTTTTTATGTTCCCATCTGTTGTAGAAAGCTTCCAGGTTTTCTATGAAAGCAGCTTTGATGTTGACCTCTTTTAATACCCTTGTGATTTTAGTCCACAGATTTATCTCATTTGGGCATACCCAAAAACACTTCCCTGTTTTAATACTGCTTGTAGCTAGTTCTTGGATATCTGCACAAGGGGCGTGACACCAATTTCCACAAAAATGACAATTTATGCATGTGGAAGGGGATAGAGAAATTGAAGAAGTTGACTACTTCAAAGATTAAGGAAATGTGTGCAGTGTGGCTTAAAGTGCAAACCTTTTTTGATGAAAATCACCCTGACACAGCTACTGCAAGCCGTGTTGGCAACCTGTACACTGACAATATTGTGAACCACTTTAGGAAAGTCATAAAGGAACAAGAGGTACAGGCCTCTATGGACAGATATGTTGTGCGACAGAAGTCCAGTGACTCTCAAGCTGGTCCTAGTGGCATTAAAAGAAGAAGGGAAGTAACCCCGGAAAAGGACTTGCTGCCTCAAGTCCTAATGGAAGGGGATTCCCCTTCTAAACACTAACACCATCCACCCTCTCCCCTCCTCCCATCCCATCAATCATCACTAGATCTTCAATAAAGGTAAGTGTCCATTATTCTATTGTTATTAATCTATTGTTATTGTTGTTATTGTAATTATTCTATTGCATTAAACTTAACCCTTTGACTGTCACGACCGTATAAATACGTCTTACGAGGTACCGTGTTTGACGAATATATACAGTGGACCCCCGCATAACGATATTAATCCGTTCATGAGAGCTCAATGTTATGCGAAATTATCGTTATGCGAATGAATTTTCCCTATAAGAAACAATGGAAATCAAATTAATCCGTGCAAGACACCCAAAAGTATGAAAAAAAAAATTTTACCACATGAAATATACATTTTCCTACACACAAAGAGAAGGATACATGCACAATAGTAGAGTAGTACATGCACAGTATATATTGTGCATGTACTACTCTACTAAATGAAGAATAAATAACACTTACCTTTATTGAAGATGCAGCAATGACTGATGAGACACTGTGTCCTGGGAGTGCCTTTTCCTCCTGAGTACTGTAGGTCCTGTTTGGCCTTTTTTTCCAGAACAGGCCTTATCACACTGTGTATGCCACTACGATTCTTAAATCTCTCAAACCAACCTTTGCTGGCTTTAAATTCACCAATATGAGCACTAGTTCCAAGCATTTTTCCCTGTTCACCTGGGTGTTAGTCGACTAGTGTGGGTTGCATCCTGGGAGACAAGATTAAGGGGAGTGACATAATGTTTTCCCTCTGCCCAGCTACTACACCTCCATAGTATATGAACATAAAATGTTTATATGTTATGTAACGTGTTTCTTATATAATTTTGAAGAAAATATAATAGATGGGTTAATGAAAATGTCTATATTAACGTAAAATAAGACATTTAATGTGCCCAAGAGTGATTATTATTAGTATTACATAATGTTTTCCCTCCACCCGGCAACCACACGTGTTTCTTATATAATTTTGAAAAAAATATCATAGATGGAATAATGAAAATGTCTTTATTGATGTAAAAATTAGACATTTAATGTGCCCAAGAGTGATTATTATTACATAATAGAGAGATGTGCTTGTGGAAAATTCTTTATTTTCCGAAGCTATAGCGCCTAATAGGTGTTTAATGTGTCGATATGAGTCAAAAATGTATTTGACAATAGGATAGAACCAAGAGTTCCCTTTGCGCATGCGCGGATGTGCGGGGGTATAGGTCGACTCGGGCCATGGGGGAGGCGGGAGTGTTTTGAATGTGGTGAGGAGGCTGGGAAAGCATGGAACCAGGAAATTGGCATTCACGGCGGCCTAAGGATTAATATAGGCCTCATTTCATAATAGGAAGTGTCGTAACTGTTCCTGGTGAAGAGTGAGGGAACGTGATTTACGGGACCACCGTAAAAAGGTGGTAAAAATTAGTGAATAATGGTTTGACCGGGTGTGACTGGTGCACGGCCATGGTGTGTGTCCAGGGGAAATACCCGTGTGTTAATCCTCGCTCATCGGCCTCAGATCTTAATGGAGTGACCTCTAATGTGTATAATAATTATGAGACGTTAAATCGTCTTGTGAATGGTAATGTAATCAGTGATAATAACATTGAGTTAAGAGAATGCGGGATGTGAAATAGATCGCCCTGCTCCGAGGGAATGTGTGATTCTCGTACCGAGGATAGTGAAGCTTTATGGAAGCACGACTTCTAAACCGGGACAAACCGACGGGTACCTCGTCCTGCTGGAATAAGAACCGTGTCAGTGTAGCAGGACATCGAAATGAGATGGTGAATGGAGGAAATAAGGAGTATCAATCACCCACAGTTAAGTAACCCTTCTAGTTATAGCAGACTGATACTGGCCAGTTAGGTATGTTGTAATTGGATAGGTTATGAGTGATCCAGCTACATCAAGTGACCACCAGCGAATATCTGGTAAGTGGTGAGATTATGTACAAGTGTTTTCCTTGATGGATATATCCATGTGTAACCTACCCACCCCCTTCATTCAGTTAAACTAATATAATCTATACAGTCCACAATTAATTAGTAGCACCGTACTTGTGGGTGCTATCCAATCCATACTGGTCTCGGATAGATGTGGATAAGATTGTGAGGTCTAAGGAACCACTTGCCGTGACCAGGGGTGGTTAAGTTTTCTCACATGTCTACACGGGGTGACTACGGTAAACAATCTGGTTGTCTCCCAATGAGTTTACTTGTATGTATATAATGTTGAGGTACATACAGGTAATCACCCCTATAAAATTTTCCATATCTGCCCGCTGGTCCTTCCTGAACCGGATGCAATCAGTGAAAAAATTAATTGAATTAATTACTTAATAATTAAGTGACTGATTGAAGGAAGTGGGTGTAGGGTGCACAAGTTTAATCGATCGTGTGATGGATGATAATTAGCCCAATTAATTGCTAGCACATGGGTGGCTAGGATTTATACAAGAGTAAAGTGCAAGAATTACTCTTATAAGGCACCTACTTAAGTTGTATAATCAGTGATTAATAATTCTCTAACCATGACTGGATCTAATGGAGTTAATGTGGCTGACAAGTCCGTGAATTTTAGAGTAATGAAAGCATCATTACAGGCTATTAAAAGCCATGTGACGAAGGCATTTGATTTAGTGAATCAAAGAACCGTGAACCTTAATGAATTAAAGTTATATTTAGATGTTTTAGAGAGTAGATTTGATTGGTACAAATTGTGGTTTAAAGACTGTGAAAGAGATCTGCTGGAGAATTGTGCAGATGGAATGGAAATGAATGTTTTAATTAATCAACATTACGAATTGGAAGAAAAACTGTCTTGTAAAAGTAAGGCTTTGAATAAATTAAAGGGTGTAAGCCAGGCAGTTGGTCAACCTATTAATGCAAAGGGTGGGTTTGCCAAAACCTCCAGAGTATGGTCTGGAGGAAATCAGACTAGGTCGGCAGGAATTAATTGTTCAATTGCAGACCAGTCAGCCAAACAGTTCTAAGGATATAACACATAATGACTCTGAAGTATCTGTCAAGTCACAAAAGGGAAAAATAATCCCAGTGGTAATAATCATAGTTAAGAGTTAAATAGGCACATATCAAGTCAGGAATCAGTAATAGTGGTTCCTCACATCAAGGTAAGAGGAATAAGTACCTCAGTAAGGGTAACCCAGTTAATAAGAGGTCAGGCAAGGAAAAGAGAGGACTGCCTCTTCTGCCAGGGTACTCATTTCACTAAAAATTGTAATGCCTATAATTCATGGGATATTAAAGTGGAAAGAATGAAAGAACTTGACAGATTTATCAGATGTCTAGACAATCATAATGTAAAGGATTGTCATACCAAATTGAACAGTTGCTATCAATGCAACAAGGGAAGGCACCATACAGTTATGTGTAGGGTTGTATGTGATTCTTATAATAATGGTGACAATAACGATAATGTTAATAGCCCTGACACTACAGTGACTGATGTAAAGGTTGCAGCTAATGGCAATAATGATGGCCTAGATGAGGTAGCCTTGCCGACGTTGGATGTAATAATTCAGGATAAAGGGCATAAATCCAAAAGCATGCGGCGTCACTCTCCTCAACACTGGTACGGGCCATGTAATATATGGCAGACTACCGCCTAGTAATAATGACTAGAAGTAGTGAATACAGTCACGGTGTCTTGCTCATAAAAGGTCAACCCAGTACAAGTATTCTTCTATCGAGAATGATGTTGAACCAGTCTAATTTGTGGGAGCTGGACAGCATAGGGATTAATATAAATGAGGAAAGTCCAAATGATTCCTTTACTCAGGAACAATACCTGAAGGATGTTAAATTTGAATCTGGACATTACTGGGTGCGACTTCCGTGGAAGCTCAACCGTCCAGAATTATCTACTAATTATAGGATGGCGTATGGACAGTTAACGGGCCCAGCTCTGCGAACTGAGCAAGACACCAAAATTGTTGACTGCTTATAATGATATAATTAATAAACAGTTAAATAATAAATTGTTCTTACGTCAAGCGACGATAAATGCACACCTTAAGTGCACAGGTGGTCCACTGAACGAAGTAATTGGGTAAATAATCTTATGTGGACAATTTCCGGGTGTGACGTCAACTGAAGAGGAACTAATGAGGATATGTGAAGGGGTTAATGAAATAATGCAGTAATGTGCTGGGGCTGACTTGGGATACTGAGAGAGACTTGTTATTGTTAAAGTCTCATAATTCCAGTATGCCCAATAAATTAATCCAGGGAGCATAGGCTTATGCCTCTGAGAGAATGGAACACTAATTAGTCCATTTTGAGGGATCAATAAATATGGATGGCCATGGAGTTGGTGCCTATATGCAGTAATGTGCTGGGGCTGACTTGGGATACTGAGAGAGACTTGTTATTGTTAAAGTCTCATAATTCCAGTATGCCCAACAAATTAGCCCTGAGAGCATAGACTTAGTGTCACACTTTACAATAAGAGGGAAATTGTTAATACCAGAAGCATGGAGGCTTGAGTGTGCTTTGGATGGAGCCCTACCTGAGGAGTTAACAGGTGGAAAGAATTAATGGGTGATTATGTAAATACCAATGTTGGAGTTCCCAAGCCAGGTGGCCAGTGAAGATGGGAAAATTGTACTCCACATTATGTAAGTCGTGTAGCAACGACCTCCGCCCGGCCGCAGTGTGGAAAATTTTTGATTTTCCGAAGCTATAGCGTCTAATAGGTGTTTAATGTGTCGATATGAGTCAAAAATGTATTTGACAATAGGATAGAACCAAGAGTTCCCTTTGCGCATGCGCGGATGTGCGGGGGTATAGGTTGACTCGGGCCATGGGGGAGGCGGGAGTGTTTTGAATGTGGTGAGGAGGCTGGGAAAGCATGGAACCAGGAAATTGGCATTCACAGCGGCCTAAGGATTAAAACATGACGCTTTTGTTTACAATTCTTGGCATGAATTATTCATTACTTCTTCCTTTGTTTATGATGACATCTAAACGTAGTTGTTAGAAACGATTAAACTCAGTGAACATGGTATGTCGATGGTAATAATATGGCTCTGGGCCACATTAAATATCGTGTAGCTGTGTAGGTCGGTGTAGGTATGTAGCCCAGGTGGACTACATACCGACATTATTATTATAACTGATAATTACACGTATGTATACCTGTACCTAAGTAAACTTACACACTGTGCTGGCATGCAGGTACACATTAACCCTTTGACTGTCGCGGCCGTATATATATGTCTTACGAGGTACCGTGTTTGACGTATATATACATACTCATAAATTCTAGCGGCTTCAAATCAAGCAGGAGAAAGCTGGTAGGCCTACATGTGAGAGAATGGGTCCTGGAGCACGCAGTGCATAATGAGAAAAAAAAAACTCCGACCGATTTTTTTAATTAAAATGCCGACTTTGTGGTCTATTTTCGTATAGTATTTATGGTTGTATTCTCGTTTTCTTGGTCTCATTTGATAGAATGGAAAACATATTATAGAAATAGAGGTGATTTGGATTGATTTTATTATAAAAAGAACCTAGAAATGGAGCTCAAAGTAGGGGAAATGTTTGATTTTTGCTAATGTTCAAAAGTAAACAAATGATGCCATTGTCCAATAAATGTCCAACTAGCCATTCTAATATGCAGTCATGAATGGGTTGATGTTATTTATACAATTATTACAGTATTGCAGTAGTCTGCATAATAGTAAGTCTTCTATTTTTTGTTTGAATAAAAATTCAAATAGAAAGCAAGAGTAATATCAGAGGGGACTGGAGACATGACTGATGAGCAAAGAAAAATGTTATTTTAGAGCAGGAATGTCTGCATTGTTCATTCTGGACCTTATTTTGAAATTGTCATAATTTTTTAGTTTTCGTTAAAAATTGGCCAAAATTGCAAATTTCTGACCACATTATTAGGTAGTTGAAATCGGTAAAATGGGCAGTTCTTGTAACTCATTCAATAGAAAAAAAATGGAGTTCTAAAGAAATAGCTATGAGTTTGGGCGACTGGAACAATGGAATTAGCGGAAAATAGGGCTCAAAGTGGGCGAAATTGCCGATTTGTAAACAGCGCCGAGGTCGCTAACTTCGCGAGAGCATAATTCCGTCAGTTTTCCATCAAATTTCGTTTTTTTTGGTGTCATTACAATCTGGAAAAGATTCTCTATCATTTCATAAGAAAAAATAATTTTTTTTTTTTAAATTTTGCGACACCAAGAGACACCTCAGGATTGGGGGTTGCGACAGTCAAAGGGTTAAAATCACTAAGAGTGTCTTATAAGTCTTGAAGACGCCATATTAATGATAATAATAACGCAATAACAATCACTAAGGAGCATTAAATGTCGTATAAAACGTTAATAAAGACATTTTATTTAATCCATTTTATTTTATTTTATCCATCTAGGAGGCCTGGTCTCAGACCGGGCCGCGGGGGCGTTGACCCCCGGAACTCTCTCCAGGTAAACTCCAGGTAAACACCTCACAGTAGAATAAATTAACATAAATGTGAGATGTGATAGACTGGTGACTTGTAGGACTTGTGGTAGCCAGGTGACTTGATTTGTGGTAGCCTGGCAACTTGTGGTAGCCAGGCATAGCCAGGCAACTTGTAGGATTTGTGGTAGCCAGGCAACTTGTAGGATTTGTGGTAGCCAGGCAACTTGTAGAACTTGTGGTAGCCAGGCAACATGTAGGACTTGTGGTAACCAGGCAACTTGTAGGGCTTGTGGTAACCAGGCAACTTGTAGGGCTTGTGGTAGCCAGGCAACTTGTAGGACTTGTGACGAAAACCAGACGCGTTCATCTGGTTTTTTACATTATGTGTGGGTGGGGTGGGGAGGGCTGCCCTTCCTGGCTACCTATACTTCCCAACCTGACTTCACACACATAAACCTCACCTCTTACCCTACATTAAGACTACAAATATTTTATGGTAATTAATGAGTGTACTATATATGCATTTTATCGCTCTAGGGAGCTTAATGTCATAGTAGATATAAGTGGCCAGGCAGGATGTCATACCTCCCATACAACTTTTTACAAATAAATACTTTTCACCTCTCACCCTACATTAAGACCACTGAGACTACAAATACTATTTTAAGGTAACTAATAAGTCTACTGCATATGCATTTTATCTCTATAGGGAACTTTAAGCATCGTAGTATAGTATGTGTGGGTGGGGTGGCCAGGAGGGCTACCACACCTGACTTCTGAAGAGTAAATACTACTCACCTTTTGCCCTACATTAAGACTACAAATATTTTGAGATAAATAATGAGTGTACTGTGTGTGTGTATTTTACTTTTTAATGCCTAGTTCTATTGCTAACTTAATATATGCTAGTGTAAACTTGTTATCTGGAATTTATATGCATTTATAAATGGAAAAAATGGAGTTCTGCTTTCCGGTGAAGTCTGCTTTCCGGCAGTAGCCTGGAACCTAACCTGCCGAATAAGTGGGGCCCTACTGTATACTCAATAATTCTAGCGGCTTCAAATCAAGCAGGAGAAAGCTGGTAGGCTCACATGTAAGAGAATGTGTCTGTGTGGTCAGTGTGCACCATATAAAAAAAAATCCTGCAGCACGCAGTGCATGAAAAAAAACTCTGACCATGTTTTTGGATTAAAACGCTGACTTTGAGGTGTATTTTCGTATAGTATTTATGGTTGTATTCTCATTTTCTTGGTCTCATTTGACAGAATGGAAATAGAGATGATTTTGATTAGTTTCACGATGAAAACGGCCTTGAAATTGAGCTCAAAGTAGCGGAAATGTTTGACTTTTACCAATGTTCAAGAGTAAGCAAATCACACCACACGTCCAATACACATCAACTGGGGAGTCTAATATTCTTTCACTAGTGCACTGATATTATTTATATCATTTTTACAATAATGCAGTAGTCTGCATAACAGTAAATCTTCTATTTTTTGTGTGAATAAAAAATCAAAATAGAAAGCAATGGTAATATAAGAGGGGCCTAGAGACGTGACTAATGAAGAGAGGATATGTTATTTTAGTGCCAAGAATGTCTGCATTGTTTATTCTGGACCCTATTTTGAAACTGGCATCTTTTTTAATTTGCATGAAATTGGCCAAATTGCCAATTTCTGACCACTTTATTGGGTAGTTAAAATCAGTAAATGGGCAGTTTCTTGTACTCAGTTGATGGAAAAAATGGAGTTCTAAAGAAATAGCTATGAGTTTTGTTGACTGGAACAATGGAATTGGCTGAAAATAGGGCACAAAGTGGGCGAAATCGCCGATGCGTATATATCGCCGCGATCACTAACTTTGCGGGAGCATAACTCCGCAAGTTTTCAATCAAATTTTGTACTTTTGGTGTCATTACCATTGGGAAAAGATTCTCTATCATTTCACAAAAAATATTTTTTTTTTTTTTTCAAAAATTTTTCAACATAGAATGACAGTTTCAGAAAGGGGCTTGCGACAGTCAAAGGGTTAATTTTCATTAAAACACATAGGCCATTTCTCACCAAGGCAGGGTGGCCCAAAAAAGAAAAACTTTCACCATCATTCACTCCATCACTGTCTAGCCAGAGGCATGCTTACACTCCAGTTGTAAAACTTCAACATTAACACCCCTCCTTCAGAGTGCAGGCACTGTACTTCTCATCTCCAGGACTCAAGTCCATCCTGCTGGTTTTCCTGAATCCCATCATAAATATTACCCAGCTCACACTCCAACAGCAAGTCAAGTCCTAAAAATCATTTATCCCCATTTGCTTCTATCTAACATGCTCAGGCATGCTTGAAGTCCAAGCCCCTCGCACACAAAACCTCCTTTACCCCCTCCCCCCAACCTTTCTTAGGCAGACCTCTACCTTGCCTTCCCTTCACTACAGATTTATACACTCTCAAAGTCATTCTATTTTGTTCCATCCTCTCTATATGTCCAAACCACCTGAACAACCCCTCCTCAGCCCCAGAGGCGTTGCTAGAGTTGGTGTCACCCAGGGTGGAATCTCTGGTGTCACTCGGGGCAGCATCTTTGGTGTCACCCCCATGAAATTCAAGGGTGGGGGGATGGGGGGGTAAACTCCAGTTATGTGACTAGTGCATGACCAGTGACAAATGTTTAGCAATGAGAACATTTAAGGGCCATAAACTGAACAGGAGAATACTTCTCAACTTTATTAATGATAAAATAAATAGTCATAGTAATATTGAGGAAACAATCTCAAATACCACTTTGAGTACAGGCAACAGATCCTACATTTATTCATCTTCAACAATGCCAAAACTAAAAAAAGAAAAAAAACTTGAAAAATAAAGAAAAACATTGCAATATCAGAGAAACACTAGTTCCTATATGACCATGAGTACAGGTAACATCACAGTAAATCTGATCTTACATTTTCTTGCCTTCAATTGTGCAAAATCATCTATCACATCATCAAAATCAATCTATCAAATCATCAAAATCAACGAAGGATTCTTCTCTTATGTTGGTGAGGCACTGTTTTGTGCATTAGTGTCATCTTCTTTAGAGGCTCTGTGGTGTCACCCCCTAAATGGTGTCACCTGGGGCGGCCCTACCCCCCCTTACGACGCCTCTGCTCAGTCCTCTGGATAATAGTTTTGGTAATCCCCCATCTCCTCCTAATTTATAAACTACGAATTCTCTGCATTATATTTGCACCACACATTGCCCTCAGACATGACATCTCCATTGCCTCCAGCCTTCTCCTTGTTGCAACATTCACCACCCATGATTCGAACCCATATAAGAGCATTGGTATAACTATACTCTCATACATTCCCCTCTTTGCTTCCATGGACAAAGTTCTTTGTCTCAACAGACTCCTCAGTGCACCACTCACCTTTTTTCCCCTCGTCAATTCTATGATTCACCTTATCTTTCATAGGTCCATCTTCTGACATGTCCACTCCTAAATATCTGAATACATTCACCTCTTCCATACTCTCTCCCTCCAATCTGATATCCAATCTTTTGTTACCTAATTTTCTTATTTCACATAACTTACCAAACTCATCCAACAACCTCTGCAATTTCTCTTCAGAATCTACCAAAAGCACAGTGTCATCAGCAAAGAGCAACTGCGACAACTCCCACTTTATGTTAGATTCTTTATCTTTTAACCCCACACCTCTTGCCAACACTCAAGCATTTACTTCTCTTACAACCCCATTTATAAATATATTGAACAACCATGGTGACATCACAAATCCTTGTCTAAGGCCTACTTTTACTGGGAAATAATCTCCCTCTCTCCTACATACACTAACCTCAGCCTAACTGTTCTCATAAAAACTTTTTGCTGTTTTCAATCACCTACCTCCTATTCCACACATGTGCAACATCTGCCACACTGCCCCCATCCATCCTGTCATACACCTTTTCCAAATCCATAAATGCCACAAAAACCTCTTTACCCTTATCTAAATACTATTCACCTATATGTTTCACTGTAAACACTTTGTCTACACACCCCCTACACTTCCTAAAGCCTCCTTGTTCATCTGCTATCCTATTCTCCACGATACTCTTAACCCCTTTCAGGGTTTCCGACGTACTAGTATGGCTTAGGCGCCAGGGTTATTGGCGTACTAGTATGCGGTAGAAAAAAAATCTGGGACCCAGTGGTGCATTGTAGGAATGACATTTTAGTACACCTTGTTCATGCCTCGCGGTAAGAAACTCCTCACTCCTTGGCGAATTGGGACACTTTTGTTCCCCAGTGACAGTTCTAATACAGATAGAAGTGCCAGTGAAGACAAGTTTCAAGGTTTTGATGAGGTTGTGACCGAAACTAATGACCATAATACCGGTAATAGTGAGGAAAACCCAGACAACCCTCAGCCTTCCACCTCTGCTGCTGGGCCATCTTGTTCACGTTCAGTTGTACCAGAACGAAAGAGGAAACTCTTATTTTCTCATATCCCGGACTCAGATGTGAGCACTGGTGGTGATAGTTATAGTGAATATGAACTACAAGCTCTTGAAAACAGTTCCAGTAGCAATAGTGAAGTGGAATATTCTCAAGTGAAGCGTCAGTATATACGACGGTATATGCGCTCTGGTAGTGCGCCATATGCTATTCCAAGGGGAAGGAGTACATCTCAGAGTACATCCCGTGGCTGTACAACAAGAACAGATAGCGAAAATGAATGATAATGTTGCAATTGGGATGGAGGATGTGCATGGTGGTGGTAGTGGTGGTGCCAGCCGTGAGACACCAGAAGTGGGCCATGCTGCCACCCACACCACTGCCTCAGCTGATCTACAACAAAGGCCACCATCCCCCACTCATCCACCACAACCTCCACAAGCACGAACTCCACAACCACAACCACCTGTCAATATCCAGTACCCACCAGCAGACCGCATCTGGGATTGGCAGGAAGCTGACAATTTTGTTCCCAATCCCCATCAGTTTGATGAAAGTCAAAGTGGAATACAGCCATCTTGTACACTTGGGAACAATGCCAGTGAACTGGAATGTTTCGAGTAATTCTTTGATGAACCCCTGATGGAACTTTATTGTCAGGGAAAGCAACACGTACTTCGATTATGCCATGGCAAACAATACTTTCACCAAAATCACACCTACGCCAGTGGAAGGAGACAACTGTGGCTGAGATGTATCTTTTCTTTGCCACAATAATGCTTATGCCACATGTGTCAAATCATACTGGTCAACAGACTGCCTGATTGCAACCCCAGGATTCAGTGATATAATGCGAGTGAATCGATTTGTGCTACTATTACGTATGCTTCACTTTTCAGACAAAACCAGGCCTGACAGAAACGACAGGTTATATAAGATTAGGAATGTGTTTGTGTATCTGAAAGAGAAATTCAGTATGTATTTTTATCCCTTCAGGAAACTTGTTATTGATGAGTCTTTGATTCTGTTCAAAGGAAGACTCTCATTCAAGCAGTACATACCAAGCAAGAGGAAACGCTTTGGTATAAAGTTATTTGTGCTTTGTGACTGCTACATTGGTCTTGTATTGGATATTACTGTGTACACTGGAAGTTATATATTGCAAAATACCAAGAAGTTATTCAGCATCTCTGGTGATGTGGTTAGAACAATGATGGAACCATATCTTGGTGAGGGGCATATATTATATATGGATAACTGGTACACAAGCCCCTCACTCAGTGATTTTTTGCGAGTGAACATGACAGATGTGTGTGGCACTGTGCGTGCAAATCGTAAGCATATGCCCAGGTTTGACGCTGGCACTCATAGAGGTGAGGTGCAGGCGTTTGCTGTCAATGACATCATGGCATTTCGGTGGCATGACGAACGAGATGTCACACTGTTGTCATCAGTTCACCCTAACGAAATGACAAAACACTGGCAGGCAGAATAGAGAGACCAATGAACCCATTCTAAAACCTGTAGCTGTGATTGATTACACCTTCAATATGCATGCAGTGGACAAATGTGACCTGCAGATTGGGTTTGCTGATTGTGTTCGCAAGAGTTATAAGTGGTACATAAAACTCTTTCTCCATCTTCTGGACATTTCCATGCTCAATGCTCATAATATGTATAAGATGAGGACCAGAAACAAACCACAATATGGCGAATTTTGTCTGTCTGTCATCAGACAAATAGCATTCAAGTACCAAGGAACAACACCTGCAATAGAAAACCGCCCACTATATTATCAACAACTACCTTCTCGTCTGAAGCATGGTGATCCCTTCCTAATACAACTGCCTGTTACTGCTTTCATGAAAAAGGCTCAGAAGAGGTGTTACATCTGTGCACTTGCAAAAAAACGCCCACAACAACACAGCCACTCGTTTTATGTATGAGGGGTGTAAAACACCACTGTGCATGACACCATGTTTCAAAGAGTAGCACAAGCCGCAGAACTTCTAGAAACATGTCCTGTGACTGTATATGTGTATATAAAATATAGAAAAATAGTAATAAACAACATTTTATATCATTTGTTTGTGTAAACAAGTTTTGTAAACAATATAGTGACAACAGTGTTTGTGCAGTTATTGTGTAGTAAATAAAGAGAAAAAACTTACAAAATAGTGCTCATATTGGTCTCACAGGCCATAAAAGTTACTTGAAAACAAAAATTAAAAAAGAATAGAAAAAAGTAGAAAAAAAAATAAATAAAAAAATACCAGGCGACCGTCAGTCGACGATGATGCCACATACAGCTCATTTTCTGTCAACTTCACGCCTCTATATCTTGGTAAGTATTAATGGCAAAATTTATTTTTAGCCTATAATGTTTAGAAAAAAAAAAACTATCTTTTCATGAGAAAAATCATTTTTTTTTTTTTTTAATTTTCTCAACCCTGAGAACAAGTCTGGGAGAGGGCCTGTAGACCCTGAAAGGGTTAATTCTTTCAATAATAACTCTACCATACACTTTACCATATACACTCAACAGACTTATTCCCCTATAATTTTTGCACTCTCTTTTGTCCAGTCTGCCTTTATACAAAGGGAATATGCATGCTCTCTTCCAATCTCTAGGTACCTTACCCTCCTCCATACATTTATTAAATAAAAGCACCAACCACTCCAAATCTATATCTCCACCTACTTTAAACATTTCTATCTTTATCCCATCAATTCCAGCTGCCTTACCCCCTTTCATTCTACCCACTGCCTCATGTAATAATAATAATACGTATTAATAATAATAATAATAATAATAATATTTTTTTTTTTTATCACACTGGCCGATTCCCACCAAGGCAGGGTGGCCCGAAAAAGAAAAACTTTCACCATCATTCACTCCATCACTGTCTTGCCAGAAGGGTGCTTTACACTACAGTTTTTAACCCTTTGAGGGTCAACAGGCCCTCTCCGAAACTCGTTCTCAGGGTCGGCCAAATTTAAAAAAAAAAAAAAAAAAATCTCTTATGAAAAGACAGAGTCTTTTCCCGATCATAAGGACACCAAAAGTTTGAAATTTGATGGAAAACTTATGGAATTATGCTCTCGCGAAGTTAGCGGTCTCGGGGATATTTACGCATCGGCGATTTTGCCCACTTTGAGCCCCATTTTCGGCCAATTCCACTGTACTAGTCGACAAAAAACATGAATATTTTGCTAGAACTCCATTTTTCTATCGAATGGGTGCAAGAAACCACCCATTTATGAAATTCAACTATCCAGTACAGTGGTCAGAATTTAGCAATTTTGCCAATTTCACACAAATTTCAAAAGATGCCAATTTCCGAATAGGGTCCAGAATAAACAGGAAAGACATTCCTGGCACTAAAATGACATTTCCTCTGGTCATTAGTCACGTCTCAAGGCCCCTCTTATATTCTTTTGCTTTCCACTTTGAATTTTTATTCTCACAAAAAATATAAGATTTACTGTTATGCAGACTACTGCATTAGTGTAAAAAATGGTATAAATATTATTGGCGCACTTGTGAATGAATATTAGACTCACCAGTTGACGTGTATTGGACCATTGGCAAATTTGTTTACTTTTGAAATTTGGTAAAAATCGAACATTTCTGCTACTTTGAGCTCAATTTCAAGGTATCTTTCATTGTAAAACCAGTCAAAATCATCTCAATTTCTGTAATATGTCTTCCATTCTATAAAATGAGACCAAGAAAACTAGAATACAACAATAAATACCATACGAAAATACAGTGCAAATTCGCTGTTTTATTCCAAATAAACGGTCAAAATTTTTTTTTCTCATTATGCACTGTGTGCTGCAGGATTTTTTTTAGACTGTGCATACTGACCACATAGACACATTCTTTCATATGAAGGCCTACCAGCTTTCTCCCACTAGATTTGAGGGCGCTAGAATTTAGGCGTACTAGTACGTCAAAAACCCTGGGTCGTAAGCCTTACTAGTACACGTCCGAAACCCTCAAAGGGTTAAACTGCAACATTAACACCCCTCCTTCAGAGTGCAGGCACTGTACTTCCCATCTCCAGGACTCAAGTCCGGCCTGCCGGATAATATAATAATAATAATAATAGTATAATTTTTTTTTTTTTTCAACAAACCGGCCGTCTCCCACCGAGGCAGGGTGACCCAAAAAAGAAAGAAAATCCCCAAAAAGAAAATACATTCATCATCATTCAACACTTTCACCACACTCACACATTATCACTGCTTTTGCAGAGGTGCTCAGAATACAACAGTTTAGAAGCATATACGTATAAAGATACACAACATATCCCTCCAAACTGCCAATATCCCAAACCCCTCCTTTAAAGTGCAGGCATTGTACTTCCCATTTCCAGGACTCAAGTCCGACTATATGAAAATAACCGGTTTCCTGAATCCCTTCACTAAATATTACCCTGCTCACACTCCAACAGATCGTCAGGTCCCAAGTATCATTCGTCTCCATTCACTCCTATCTAACACGCTCATGCACGCTTGCTGGAAATCCAAGCCCCTCGCCCACAAAACCTCCTTTAACCCCTCTTTCCAACCCTTTCGAGGACGACCCCTACCCCTCCTTCCTTCCCCTATAGATTTATATGCTTTCCATGTCATTCTACTTTGATCCATTCTCTCTAAATGACCAAACCACCTGAACAACCCCTCTTCTGCCCTCTGAGTAATGCTTTTATTAACTCCACACCTCTTAATTTCCACACTCCGAATTTTCTGCATAATGTTTACACCACACATTGCCCTTAGACAGGACATCTCCACTGCCTCCAACCGTCTCCTCGCTGCTGCATTTACCACCCAAGCTTCACATCCATATAAGAGTGTTGGTACTACTATACTTTCATACATTCCCTTCTTTGCCTCCATAGATAACGTTTTTTGACTCCACATATACCTCAACGCACCACTCACCTTTTTCCCCTCATCAATTCTATGATTAACCTCATCCTTCATAAATCCATCTGCCGACACGTCAACTCCCAAGTACAGTGGACCCCCGCATAACGATTACCTCCGAATGCGACCAATTATGTAAGTGTATTTATGTAAGTGCGTTTGTACGTGTATGTTTGGGGGTCTGAAATGGACTAATCTACTTCACAATATTCCTTATGGGAACAAATTCGGTCAGTACTGGCACCTGAACATACTTCTGGAGTGAAAAAATATCATTAACCGGGGGTCCACTGTATCTGAAAACATTCACTTCTTCCATACTCCTCCTCCCCAATTTGATATCCAATTTTTCTTTATCTAAATCATTTGATACCCTCATCACCTTACTCTTTTCTATGTTCACTTTCAACTTTCTACCTTTACACACATTCTCAAACTCATCCACTAACCTTTGCAATTTTTCTTTAGAATCTTCCATAAGCACAGTATCATCAGCAAAAAGTAACTGTGTCAGTTCCCATTTTGAATTTGATTCCCCATAATTTAATCCCACCCCTCTCCCGAACACCCTAGCATTTACTTCTTTTACAACCCCATCTATAAATATATTAAACAACCATGGTGACATTACACATCCCTGTCTAAGACCTACTTTTACCGGGAAGTATTCTCCCTCTCTTCTACACACCCTAACCTGAGCCTCACTATCCTCATAAAAGCTCTTTACAGCATTTAGTAACTTACCACCTATTCCATATACTTGCAACATCTGCCACATTGCTCCTCTATCCACTCTATCATATGCCTTTTCTAAATCCATAAATGCATAAAATACTTCCCTACCTTTATCTAAATACTGTTCACATATATGCTTCAATGTAAACACTTGATCTACACATCCCCTACCCACTCTGAAGCCTCCCTGCTCATCCGCAATCCTACATTCTGTCTTACCTCTAATTCTTTCAATTATAACCCTACCGTATACTTTTCCTGGTATACTCAGTAAACTTATTCCTCTATAATTTTTACATTCTCTTTTGTCCCCTTTCCCTTTATATAAAGGGACTATACATGCTCTCCGCCAATCCCTAGGTACCTTCCCCTCTTCATACATTTATTAAATAAAAGTACCAACCACTCCAACACTATATCCCCCCCTGCTTTTAACATTTCTGTCATGATCTCATCAGTTCCAGCTGCTTTACCCCCTTTCATTCTACGTAATGCCTCACGTACCTCCACCACACTTACATTCTGCTCTTCTTCACTCCTAAAAGATGGTATACCTCCCTGGCCAGTGCATGAAATTACCGCCTCCCTTTCTTCCTCAACATTTAAAAGTTCCTCAAAATATTCTCGCCATCTACCTAATACCTTCCTCTCTCCATCTACTAACTCCCCTACTCTGTTTTTAACTGACAAATCCATACTTTCCCTAGGCTTTCTTAACTTGTTTAACTCACTCCAAAATCTTTTCTTATTTTCATTAAAATTTTTTGACACTGCCTCTCCCACTCTATCATCTGCTCTCCTTTTGCACTCTCTCACCACTCTCTTCACCTTTCTTTTACTCTCCATATACTCTGCTCTTCTTTTAACACTTCTGTTTTGTAAAAACCTCTCATAAGCTACCTTTTTCTCTTTTATCACACCCTTTACTTCATCATTCCACCAATCACTCCTCTTTCCTCCTGCCCCCACCCTCCTATAACCACAAACTTCTGCCCCACATTCTAATAATGCATTTTTAAAACTATTCCAACCCTCCTCAACCCCCCCACTACTCATCTTTGCACTAGCCCACCTTTCTGCTAATAGTCGCTTGTATCTCTCCCGAACTTCCTCCTCCCTTAGTTTATACACTTTAAACCTCCCTCTTACTTGTTGTTGCCACCTTCCTCTTTTCCCATCTACCTCTTACTCTAACTGTAGTTACAACTAAATAATGATCCGATATATCAGTTGCCCCTCTATACACATGTACATCCTGGAGCCTACCCATCAACCTTTTATCCCCCAAATACATAATCTAACAAACTACTTTCATTACGTGCTACATCATACCTTGTATATTTATTTATCCTCTTTTTCATAAAATATGTATTACTTATTACCAAATTTCTTTCTAAAACATGGCTCAATTAAAGGCTCCCCATTTTACATTTACCCCTGGCACCCCAAATTTACCTACTACTCCCTCCATAACATTTTTACCCACTTCAGCATTGAAATCCCCAACCACCATTACTCTCACACTTGATTCAAAACTCCCACGCATTCACTCAACATTTCCCAGAATCTCTCTCTCTCCTCTACACTTTTCTCTTCTCCAGGTGCATACACGCTTACCATAACCCACTTTTCACATCCAATCTTTATTTTACTCCACATAATCCTTGAATTTATACATTTGTAGTCCCTCTTTTCCTGCCATAGCTTATCCTTCAACATTAGTGCTACTCCTTCTTTAGCTCTAACTCTATTTGAAACCCCTGACCTAATCCCATTTATTCCTCTCCATTGAAACTCTCCCCCCCTTCAGCTTTGTTTCACTTAAAGCCAGGACATCCAGTTTCTTCTCATTCCTAACATCCACAATCATCTCTTTCTTATCATTTGCACAACATCCATGCACATTCAGACTTCCCACTTTGACAATTTTCTTCTTATTCTTTTTAGTAATCTTTACAGGAAAAGGGGTTACTAGCCCATTGTTCCCGGCATTTTAGTTGACTTTTGCAACACGCATGGCTTACGGAGGAAAGATTCTTATTCCACTTCCCCATGGATATAAAAGGAAAAGTAATAAGACCAAGAACTATTAAGATAAAATCAAAGAAAACTCATATGAGTGTGTATAAATAAACGTGTACATGAATGTGTAGTGTGGCCTAAGTGTAAGTAGAAGTAGCAAGACATGCCTGTAATCTTGCATATTTATGAGACAGACAAAAGACACCAGCAATCCTACCATCATGTAAAACAATTACAGGCTTACGTTTTACACTCACTTGGCAGGATGGTAGTACCTCCCTGGGTGGTTGCTGTCTACCAACCTACTACAATATAATATAATATAATACAATATAATATAATACAATATAATTCAATACAATAATACAATATAATACAATAATAATAATAATACAGTAATATAATACATATAATAATAATACATATATAATAATAATGTACTACATAATAATACAGTAATTATAATAATAGACGGCTTAAAAAGTCTGTTACTAGATGGCAGTTTTTACCACAACGAAGAGGGAGCGATTGTGGCCGCCTCCACCTGTTACATAATGACATTTTATTCATTCTAGAGTATATATCAGGGTTCTGTGTTATTTATATTGCTTATTATTTCATATTAGATGAACTGTGATAGATAAATAAGCTGTAGAGTTGATAGAGAAATATTCAAGAAGTATTTTGTCCTGGCTCCAGACAAACTCTTGTCCACCGCCGACACCGCCCATACCACTACACGAATAACATATTTTATTCATTTTAGAGTATATATATCAGGTTTCTATGCTATTTATATTGTTTATTATGTCATATTAAATGAATTGAGATAGATAAATAAGCCATAGAGTTGATATTAGTGAAATTATTGAAGTACAGAATTCCACTGGAACAGATTAATTGCATTTCAATTAATTTAAATGAGGAAAATTGACTGTGCAAACGAGCAAATCCAGTTGCGAGCAAGGTCATGGAACGGATTAAACTCGCAAGTAGAGGTTCCACTGTACTCTGAAAAGCATTTTGCTGCAGGAATTTCTCATCAATTATTTTTTTGTCAGCACTGAGCAGCTGACAACAATAATATTGACAAACATGTCAAAACCTTTTTACATAAAACCCTAAACCTCTATAATCAAGTAGATCACAGAAAAGAGACTAAACAACCCATGGCTAACAAATAGTATCCTCAAATCTATTGATAAACAGCACCAACTTGAAAAACAGTTCAGATTAGTAAAGAATTGACTAAACAATACACATCAAAACTCACAAAACTAATATGAAAATCAAAGCAAATGTATTACGAAAAGAGATTTATTAAATAAAAGGTGATAAGAAAAGTTGCTGGCAAACCCTCTCCAAAATTTTGGGCTCTAGGAAACTGTTTGGAAACAGAGATAAATTTAACTAAACCAGATGAACCTCACATACAGCCTACAGACACGGCGAACAAATTTAATAGGATCAAAGCTAGCAAGTCAAATTCCTAGCTCAAATACCCAGCCAAAGGACTACCTCACTGGCAACTACCCAAATACATACTCTATTTCTAGCTCCAACTAATTCTACTGAAGTCTCACTCAAAATTAAATCATTAAAAAAAAAGCAGATCTGAATAACTTGCCACCATTCATATATAAAAAAAAGCTGCACATGTGCTGTCACCCATTATTGCAACAATGTTAAACAAATCTGTAGCATCCTCAACCTTCTCCTTTATTTTAGCTTTATATAACTACCCTAGTTTATATATTCACAATTGTTAAAATAATCAAGGTGCTATTCTTAGGTGCTAAAGTAGAATAAGTTCACAATTTTGCCATTATATTCCAAAGCTCATTTATTTGATTACCACTTTATTGTTCACCACAACTTATATTAGTCCCTTTTATATTATAATCTTATACTATAATTCTAACTTTAAAAAATTACCTTTATAGTACTACCTACTATCATATTCCCAAGCTCCATTATTTGATCATCACTTTATTTGTATTAGTCCCTTTTATATTGTCTCCTTTATTTTAGCTTAAAAAAAAAAAAAAAAAAAAAACTACCTTAGCTCATTATTTTACATTTGTTAAATAATTCAGGTGCTATTTTTTAGCTTAAGACTATTTACTTTGTTTTATACTTAATTCTAACTATAGATTCACTACAAATCTTATGATTACAAGCATTGATCCTGATACCAACCTCTTATTTAATGACTTAAATGATTCAAACAGTTACTGTAATTACTACACTGCAGAACAATCAAAGGCACTTCTCAGTGCCAACAACAACATAACTATCTTTAACTACAATATCAGATCTTTAAGCAAGCATTATGATGACCCCCCTAGCATTACTAAATTCCTTGCATGCCCCAAAATGTCCATCATTACACTAACTGAAACCTGGCTAAAGCCTGATAGTTACAGATTTTCTATGCCATTCCTGGTTACACAGCCATACACAACTGTAGGCCAGACCAACAAGGGGGTGGCACAGCCATATATACTCAGACCAACTAGAAAAGTATCACTAATACTTGCACAACGGATGAACATGGGGAATATATAATAGCTAAATTCAAATCCAAATACCTACAAAAACCTCTCACATTGATAAACATCTACAGAGTTCCACAGTCAAACATTAGCCAATTTAGTCAAAACCTAGGGAGTATGATAACTGATGCACGCATGAACAAAGATCACTTACTACTCTCAGGTGACTTCAAAATAAATCTCCTGCAAGACCAGGACCCACACGTTACTGAATTCACAAAAAACAATGAGTAACTGTATGTTACTACCAACAGTAACAAAACCACAAGAGTTACAGAGACTAGTGTTTCCCTACTTGACCACATCTGGACCAACACCATATCCCCTTTAAAATCAGGCATTTTACAGATAATACCCCAGACCACTACCCTACTTTTTTACCAAAAACTTGGTAAACTACCCCCAAAACACTACTAAAGTCACCTTCAGACTTCACAATGAGGCAGCCCCTTAATTAACTTCACAACACAGTAGCAAACATTGATTGGCACACTGAGCTAGAAACTATACAGATATGACGAAAGTATTAAAATTTTCTAAAAAAGACCCAATACCTCTAAACAAGCACTGCCCTAAAAAAACTAAACAGATGACAGCAAAAAGGGCGAACAGTCCCTGGCTAACACCCAGCATTTCTCCCTAAAAAAAATTAATAAAAATTTTAAATAAAAATTTTTTATATTTTTAAAAATAAAATTAAACCAAACCCAAAAGGGGGGGGGAAAACCCAATAAAACCAAAACAAAAAAAACAAACCAAAAACAAACAAAAAAAACAAAAAAAAAAAAAAAAAAAACCCTTCCCCATTAAAAAACAACAACCAAAAACAAAACCAAACCCAAAACCAAAAAAAAAAACAAAAAAAAAAACCACTCCCTAAAAAAAACCCCGAAGCCCAAACCCCACAACAACCAAAACACAAAAACAACAAAAACAAAACCCCCCCCAAAAGGGACAAACAAACCCCCCCTTGCCAAACCAAAAACCCAACCCCAAAACACCCCCCAAAAAACCCAAAAACCAAACCAAACCAACCCAAACCCCAAAAACCCAAAACAAAAACCCAACCCCAAGGGCACCAAAAAAAACCCAACAGAAAAAAATTTACACCAAAAACAACAAAACAAAAAACAAAAAAAACCCAAACCCAAAAAACTCCCAAAAAAACAAAACAAACACAAAAAACAACACCCCCGGCCCCCACCCAACCAAACCCCAAAAACAAAACCCCAAATAAAAAACAGAAAAAAAAAACCAAACCAAAAAAAAATTCCCCAAAAACCAACAACCAAAAACAAAAAAAAAAGCCCAAAAACCAAACAAAAAAAAAAAAAACCAAAAACCCCAAAAAAAAAAAAAAAAAAAAAACCAAAAAAAAACAAAACCCCCAACCCCCCCAAAAAACCCAAACCCCCAACCCCCCCCAAACAAAACCCCAAAAAAAAACCCCAACCAAAAAAAAACCCCCCAAAAAAACCCCAAACCCCACCCCAAAAAAACCCCCCAAAACCCAAAAAAACCCCCCCAAAACCCAAAAAAAAGGCAAAAAAAAACCAAACCCCCAATAAAAAAAATTCCAAAAACCCCAAAAACAAACCCAAACCAAACCCCCCCCTTTCCCAAACCAAAAAAACAACACCCCCCCCAAAAAAAAAACAAAAAAACAAAAAAAACCAAAACCCAAAAACCCCCCCAAAAAAAACCAAAAAAAAAAAAAAACCCCCCTAAAACCCCCAAAACCCCCCCCAAACACCAAAAAAAAAACAAACAAAAAACACAAACCCAAAACCAAAAAAAAAAAAACCCCCGGGGTTTTTTTTAAAACAACATTCCCCCAAACCCCCCCACAAAAGCCCCACAACAAAACCCCCCCCCACCACCCAAAACCCCCAAACAAACCAAAAACCAAACAAACCCCCCAACCAAAACCCCACGGGGGGGCCCCCCCCCCCCCCAAAAAAAACCCCAAACCCAATCCCCCCCCCCTACAAAAACAAAAAAAACCCCCACCCACCCACACCAAAAACAAAACCCAAAAAAAAAAACCCCCCCCCAAAAAAAACAAAACACAAACAACAAAACCACCACAAAAAAGACCAAGCCCAACAAAAAAAAACACCCACACAAACAAAAAAACCCCCAGGCCCCTTTTAAAGCCCAAAAACCCCCAAAAAACAAACAAAAAAACCAAATTAAAACCGAAAAAACTACCCCACACGCCCCCCCCAAACCCCAACCCCCCCCCCACCAAAGGCATGGGGCCAACAACAAAACCACCAACCCCCCCAACAAAACCGTTAGAAGAAAACAAATTTCCACTACAGGCGCACCCCCCCAATTTTCAAAAAACCTAAACCAATCACCATAAAAAACATCCTACTATTACTGCACCTATACATACATAAAAACACTTAACTCTGATATTAACCCTCCCCCAAACATCCCCTTTTGCCAACCTCAACAGAACACATGACCATAACACAAGGCACAGATCACTCTTTGATGTTCCTCGTGTCCATCTCACACTATGCAAAAACTCAATGCACATAAAAGGCCCTAAAATCGGAATTCATTACCTGTAAATATAAAAGAAAACACTACCTGTTTATAAATTCAAGTCTCTTCTCAAAGATCACTTACTCACCCAAAACCAAATAAATACTGAATAACTGAACCTTATAAATTGTATATCTTAAATGTTTCTCACAATTATATCACATAAATGTTAAACCTAAAACCGAATCTAACTTTATTATTTTTTAAATACACTACCTAACAGAACACTTCATATGACTGAATGTACAACAATGCATGCAACCATATGACCTGTCTTTGTAATACTCACTTGTGCTTTATAGTTATCTGTTTACAATAATGTTTTATCACTGATTTCATCATTGCTTAGTTAATCTTAAGTTAATTTTAAGCCAGCCCGTAATGCTATGCATAGTATAAGTAGCTTTGGCATGCTGCTCTTATCTGTATTATTTTGTACCTCTGTATGTGTGCTCAAATTGTTAATAAATAAATAAATAAAAATCTATACTCAAGACAGCAAGGGTCACCCCGATCCTCAAAGGAGATGATTCAACTGACTTGAACAACTATAGGTCCATATCAAACTTGCCCTTACTATCCAAAATATTCGAAAAAATAATACACAAACAACTTTACTCCTACCTTATATCCAACAATATACGTACTTAACCCCTGCCAGTTTGGGTTTAGACCAAAAAAAGTACAAATGATGCTATTAAACAAATGCTTTAACTAATATATTCAGCCCTCTGGGGCTCTTCATTGATCTACAAAAAGCATTTGATACAGTGGACCACAATCTCCTGCACCTAAAATTAAATCATTACAGCATCAGAGGGCATTCTCTTGATTACCTAAGATCTTATCTTAATGACAAACACCAGTATGTATTTGCAAATGGAGTCAACTCTGCTATCCAGCCTGTAGCTACAGGAGTACCCCAGGGTAGTGTCCTAGGCCCACTCCTCTTTCTCATCTACATCAACAATCTCCCCAATGCATCCCAACTCCTTAAACTAGTCCTATCTGCCAATGACACTACTTATGTTTACTCCCATTCAAACCCAACTGTACTTAGAAACACTGTAAACAATGAGCTGCTAAAAATATATACAGTGGACCCCCGCTTAACGATCACCTCCAA
Source organism: Cherax quadricarinatus (assembly GCF_026875155.1). Classification (NCBI taxonomy): domain Eukaryota; kingdom Metazoa; phylum Arthropoda; class Malacostraca; order Decapoda; family Parastacidae; genus Cherax; species Cherax quadricarinatus. Next base: position 5,210,914 of record NC_069413.1, read on the forward strand.
ATGCGACCAGTTATGTAAGTGTATTTATGTAAGTGCGTTTGTACGTGTATGTTTGGGGGTCTGAAATGGACTAATGTACTTCACAATATTCCTTATGGGAAAAAATTCGGTCAGTACTGGCACCTGAACATACTTCTGGAATGAAAAAATATCGTTAACCGGGGGTCCACTGTACTTGGATGTTGACCAACAAACTCACTTTCAACATAGACAAAACATACTAGTACGCATAAATTCTAGTGCCTTCAAATCTAGTGAGAGAAAGCTGGTAGGCCTACACATGAAAGAATGGGTCTATGTGGTCAGTGTGCGCAGTATAAAAAAAAATCCTGCAGCACACAGTGCATAATGAGAAAAAAAAACTTTGACCATGTTTTTGGATTAAAACAGTGACTTTGCACTGTATTTTTGTATTTATTGTTGTATTCTAGTTTTCCTGGTCTCACTGTATAGAATGGAAGACATATTACAGAAATTGAAATGATTTTGACTGGTTTTACAATGAAAAGTACCTTGAAATTGAGCTCAAATTGAGTAGCAGAAATGTTCAATTTTTACCAAAGTTCAAAAGTAAACAAATCATGCTAAGCGTCCAATACACATCAACTGGCGAGTCTAATATTCTTTCACAAGTGCACTGATATTATTTATACCATTTCTACACTAATGTAGTAGTCTGCATAACAGTAAATCTTACTTTTTTTGTGAAAATAAAAATTCAAAGTGGAAAGCAAAAGAAATGTAAGAGGGTCATGGGGATGTGACTAATGAACAGAGGAAATGTTATTTTAGTGCCAAGAATATCTTTCTTGTTTATTCTGGACCCTATTTGGAAATTGGCATCTTTTGAAATTTATGTGAAATTGGCAAAATTGCTAAATTCTGACCACTGTATTGGATAGTTGAAATCAGTAAATTGGTGGTTTCTTGTACTCATTCGATAGAAAAAATGGAGTTCTAGTGAAATAGTGATAATTTTTGTCAACTAGTACATTGGAATTGGCCGAAAATAGGGCTCAAAGTGGGCAAAATCGCCGATGTGTAAACATCGTCGAGACCGCTAACTTCGCGAGAGCATAATTCCGTAAGTTTTCCATCAAATTTCATATTTTTGGTGCCATTATGATCGGGAAAAGATTATCTATCTTTTCATAAAATAATTTTTTTTTTTAAATTTGGGGGACCCCGAGAACAAGTCTCTGAGAGGGCCTGTGGACCCTGAAAGGGTTAAATATCCAGCTTAATATATCGATACATGGTTCCCTCATATCAAGACACACCGAGGGTAAATTTCTAGGTCTTCTCCTTGACTGTAATCTTAAATTTCATTCCCACATCCAACACACAGCCAAGAAAATTTCCAAATCAGTAGGCATTCTTTCCAAGATACAATACTACAGTGGAACCTCAAATTTCGAACTTAATCTGTTCCAGGAGCTAGCTCTAAAGTTGAAAAGTCTGAAAGGCAAATCAATATTTCCCATAAGAAATAATGGAAATACAATTAATCTGTTCCAGAAACCCAAAAATATGCACAAAAAAAATACATTATAGATAGTATTACATTATAGTTTTACATACACAACAAATTTTTTATTTTTATTTTTTATTATTATCACACTGGCCGATTCCCACCAAGGCAGGGTGGCCCGAAAAAGAAAAACTTTCACCATCATTCACTCCATTACTGTCTTGCCAGAAGGGTGCTTTACACTACAGTTTTTAAACTGCAACATTAACACCCCTCCTTCAGAGTGCAGGCACTGTACTTCCCATCTCCAGGACTCAAGTCCGGCCTGACGGTTTCCCTGAATCCCTTCATAAATGTTACTTTGCTCACACTCCAACAGCACGTCAAGTATTAAAAACCATTCGTCTCCATTCACTCCTATCAAACACGCTCACGCACGCCTGCTGGAAGTCCAAGCCCCTCGCACACAAAACCTCCTTTACCCCCTCCCTCCAACCTTTCCTAGGCCGACCCCTACCCCGCCTTCCTTCCACTACAGACTGATACACTCTTGAAGTCATTCTGTTTCGCTCCATTCTCTCTACATGTCCGAACCACCTCAACAACCCTCTCTCAGCCCTCTGGACAACAGTTTTGGTAATCCCGCACCTCCTCCTAACTTCCAAACTACGAATTCTCTGCATTATATTCACACCACACATTGCCCTCAGACATGACATCTCCACTGCCTCCAGCCTTCTCCTCGCTGCAACATTCATCACCCATGCTTCACACCCATATAAGAGTGTTGGTAAAACTATACTCTCATACATTCCCCTCTTTGCCTCCAAGGACAAAGTTCTTTGTCTCCACAGACTCGTAAGTGCACCACTCACCCTTTTCCCCTCATCAATTCTATGATTCACCTCATCCTTCATAGACCCATCCGCTGACACGTCCACTCCCAAATATCTGAATACATTCACCTCCTCCATACTCTCTCCCTCCAATCTGATATCCAATCTTTCATCACCTAATATTTTTGTTATCCTCATAACCTTACTCTTTCCTGTATTCACTTTTAATTTTCTTCTCTTGCACACCCTACCAAATTCATCCACCAATCTCTGCAACTTCTCTTCAGAATCTCCCAAGAGCACAGTGTCATCAGCAAAGAGCAACTGTGACAACTCCCACTTTATGTGTGATTCTTTATCTTTTAACTCCACGCCTCTTTTCAAGACCCTCGCATTTACTTCTCTTACAACCCCATCTATAAATATATTAAACAACCACGGTGACATCACACATCCTTGTCTAAGGCCTACTTTTACTGGGAAATAATTTCCCTCTTTCCTATGTACTCTAACTTGAGCCTCACTATCCTCGTAAAAACTCTTCACTGCTTTCAGTAACCTACCTCCTACACCATACACCTGCAACATCTGCCCATTGCCCCCCTATCCACTCTGTCATACGCCTTTTCCAAATCCATAAATGCCACAAAGACCTCTTTAGCCTTATCTAAATACTGTTCACTTATATGTTTCACTGTAAACACCTGGTCCACACACCCCCTACCTTTCCTAAAGCCTCCTTGTTCATCTGCTATCCTATTCTCCGTCTTACTTTTAATTCTTTCAATAATAACTCTACCATACACTTTACCAGGTATACTCAAATTTAAATAAACATATAAAGTAACATTTTTACTTACCTTTATTGAAGATTGGTGATGGCATCCGGAAGATAGGGAGGAGGAGAGAGGGAGTTGGGGTTAGTGTTTGGAAGGGGAATCCCCCTCCTTAAGGACTTTAGGTATCAAAGCCCTCTCTGGGGTTACTTCCCTTCTCTGTCTTTTAATGCCACTAGGACCAGCTTGAGAGTCACTGGACCCCTGTCTCACAAAATAACTGCCCACAGTCCACTGTTTCTGGCACCTCTTTAACATTTCCCTAAAATGGGACATGGTTCTGTCACTGAACTTGTTGCAAAGATGGCTTGTTTCAGCTTGCTCAGGGTGGTACTTCTCCACAAACATTTGGACATCATTCCACTTGGCGCAAATCTCCTTAATCTTTGAATCGGCATGCAACTTCCTTGCCTTTTCACAAATAATCATCTCTGAAACACTATCACCTGCCATCTCTTTATCCTTGATCCACACCAGCAACAACTTCTCAACCTGATCGATTGTCTGTGGTCTTTTTTTGGTTAGCATATCAACACCTTTCGCAACATCAGCTTCCTTGATTTGTTCTTTCTTTGCCAGGATAGAAGGGATGGTCGACTTGTTTTTCCCGTACATCCTGGCAAGCTCAACAAGTCGCACACCACTCTCATATTTCTGTATTATTTCCTTCTTCACATCTATGGTGTTTCTCACTTTCTTTACTACAGGCATACCACTAGCAAGTTTCTTTGGGCCCATGGTAGCTTATTTCACAGTCCTACAAGCACTAAACACAATGAATTAATTGTAAAATGTTTGAATGAGACCACAGGTTAGTGTTCACTCAAGCATCAACAAAGCCAGACTGGCTAACAGCGCCTGCGTGGGGACGCGGACAGAGCAGGCTGGCGGACAGGTCCAGTACCCGGCGGTTCGAAAGAAGGGGCGAGTTCGATAATAGAGACAAAGTTGGTTCGAAAAAAGCGGTCGAAAGGCGAAGAGTTCAATAAGCGATACATTCGAAACTTGAGGTTCCACTGTATATACCACAAATGACACTCCTTACCCTATACAGGAAGGCCCCGCTTTACGGCGTTTCACTTTACGGCGTTCCGCTAATACGGACATTTCAAATTATGACCAAAACTCACTATACGGCTCCCCCCACCTGACTTTCTAATACGGTCACCGTGCCCCACCCTGTTTGTTTACATTCTCCATGAGCTCAGTAAGCACTAAGTCTCTCCATTTTGTCTGGAAACTCCAAAATTTCAAATGTTTTTAAAAGTTATTTCATATTTTATATATACTCTGATAATTATACTTATGTATACCTGTACCTAAATAAACTTACATACATCAAGTCATTTAAATGTCGTATATTACGTTAATATACACATTTTCATTAATCCATCCATGATATTTTTTTCAAAATTATATAATAAACACGATGCATAACATATAAATAAGATAAATACACCCCACAGTAGAATAAATAAACAAATGTGAGCTGTGTAGCAGACGACTTCCACAAGTGGTGATAATAACAATACTGAGTCTCATTAAATGTCGTATATTACGGTAATATACACATTTTCATTAATCCATCCATGATATTTTTTTCAAAATTATATAATAAACACGATGCATAACATATAAATAAGATAAATACACCCCACAGTAGAATAAATAAACATAAATGTGAGCTGTGTAGCAGACGACTTCCACAAGTGGTGATAATAACAATACTGAGTCTCATTAAATGTTGTATATTACGGTAATATACACATTTTCATTAATCCAGCCATGATATTTTTTTCAAAATTATATAATAAACACTATACATAACATATAAATAAGATAAATACACCCCACAGTAGAATAAATAAACATAAATGTGATCTCTGGTAGCAGACGACTTCCACAAGTGACGCCATAATAACAATAGTCACGGAGTCTCATTAAATGTCGTATATTACGGTAATATACACATTTTCATTAATCCATCCATGATATTTTTTTCAAAATTATATAATAAACACGATGCATAACATATAAATAAGATAAATACACCCCACAGTAGAATAAATAAACAAATGTGAGCTGTGTAGCAGACGACTTCCACAAGTGGTGATAATAACAATACTGAGTCTCATTAAATGTCGTATATTACGTTAATATACACATTTTCATTAATCCAGCCATGATATTTTTTTCAAAATTATATAATAAACACAATACATAACATAAAAAGATGATAAATACACCCCACAATAGAATAAATAAACATAAATATAAGATGTGGGAGCCTGGTTTGTTTACTCTGTGCCTGGCCTGTCACCTCTCATGTATTCATTCTTTCTCTCTCTCATTTATTCGTTTTATCTCATTTACTTACTCCTGACCCTACATTAAGACTACAAATATTTTAAGGTAAGTAATGAGTGAACTGTATATACATTTTATCGCTCTGGGATGCTTAAATATCATAGAATAGTATGTGTGGGTGGGGTGTGCCTGGTGAAATAGCCTGCCTATTACAATACATACCACACTTGATTTCTTACAATAAATACTACTTGTCTCACCCTAGATTAAGACTATAAATATTTTAAGGTAAGTAATGAGTGCACTATGTGTGTATTGTACCTTTTTATTGTTTTTTGATGCCTGGTTCTATTGCTAACTTAATATATGTTAGTGTAAACTTGAATATTAGTTTGTATGCATTTAATTAGTGGAAAAAAAGGGTTTCACAGTAATACAAGGGATTTCGCTTATAACGGCGAAGCCATGGGAATCATACCCACCGTGAAGTGGGGCCTTCCTGTACATTCTTTAATTATAGCCTTACCATCGACCAGGTATTTGTTGCCAGGGATCAACCTCATCCAACCACTTAACCTTCATCCCCAATAAAAGACTGCTGTGCAGATGATTACCAGTTCCATATGTGCATAGATGCCAACCCCACAGTCTTTTCAAAAGACATGAACTGTGTAAATTTAAGTATAACTCATAGTTTTGTGCTACTACATATACATGAACAAAAATGTTCCACTATAAACCCTCCTTTAACTAGCCTTGACAGTTACAACCCGATAATGCAGTCCTAATACAAGGCATAAGCACTCTTCAACTCCCTAGGTGTGCCAGCTCACACTAAGCAAAAAACCTTGCATGCACTAGCATTAGCCATGTGCGAGATGTTCAGTCCTGTGGCTAAAGCCCCACGCTTTCACAAACGGCGAGGTCTGTGTTCAATTCCCATCAGGTAGAAACATTGTATGTTACTATATACAACATTAATGTCCACTTTCCACTCCATTGGTAAAATGGTACCTTGAGGTTAGTGACTGTGTGGTCACATCCTGGACAAGACCTAATTTGCCCCGAAAGTCTACTAGCAAAAACACTAGGGGGTTTCATAATAGCACCTTAACTCACCTTGACTTACGACCTGCTGCGACAGTACGACCACAGGTGAACTTATGACCATGTTTTGTATGCAAATGTTCTGGAAATGGAAACACTGTTTGTGTTTGGGACACCAGTAGACTATTTTCCTAAACCTTACAGAATAAAATTACTAGTACTAACTGCATATAAAGTAAAGTAAAAAATGAAAAAAAAATCCAATAAGATAAAACAAATAAAATAAATAAAATCATCACTATTATTCTGCCAGTGATACACTGACATGGTCTTTCCTCGTTCATCAACTAAGCAACCTGGGTGTTTACTGTGCACTATCAACCCTTCAGCTGTGTGTTTACAAATATGAGAAAGTAATTGGTTGTAATTCCCCACACCCCTGGCAACCTCCACAAACCCCTTGTAAGCTCCCCACACCCCTGACAACCTCCCCACATCCCTGGCAGCCTCCCTACACCCCTGGCAGCCTCCTCACACCCATGGCAGCCTCCACACACCTCCTGGAAGCCTCCCAACACTCCTGGCAGCTTCCCAATACCCCTGGCAGCTTCATCATGCCCATGACAGCCTCCCCACACCCCTGGAAGCCTTCTCATACCCCTGGAAGCCTCCTCACACCCCTGAAAGCCTCCCCACAACCCTGACAGCCTCCCCACACCCCTGGCAGCCTTCCCAAACCCCTGAGAGCCTCTTCACACCTCCTGGAAGCCTCCAAACACTCCTGGCAGCTTCCCAACACCCCTGGCAGCTTCATCATGCCCATGACAGCCTCCCCACACCCCTGGAAGCCTTCTCATACCCCTGGAAGCCTCCTCACACCCCTGAAAGCCTCCCCACATCCCTGACAGCCTCCCCACACCCCTGGCAACCTCCTCACACCCTTGGCAGCCTTCTCACACAGCTGGCAGCCTCCCCATATCCCTGGCAATCTCCCCACACCCCAGGCAGCCTTCCCAAACCCCTGGCAGCCTTCCCAAATCCCTGGCAGCCTCCTCACACTTCTGGCAGCCTCCCCACACTCTTGGCAGCCTCCCCACACTCTTGGCAGCCTCCCCACACTCCTGGCAGCCTCCCCACACCCCAGACAACCTCCCCACACTTCTGGGAGCTTCCTGACACTCCTGGCAGCCCTCCCACACCCTGGCAGCCTCCCCACACTCCTGGCAGCCTCCCCACACTCCTGGCAACCTCCCCACAACCCTGGCAACCTCCCCACAACCCTGGCAACCTCCCCACAACCCTGGCACCCTCCCACAACACCCCACCAACCTCCCCACACCCCTGGCAGCCTTAACAAACCCCTGGCAGCCCCCCCACACTCCTGGCAGCCTCCCCAGATCCTTGGCAACCTCCACACAACCCTGGCAGCCACCCTACAACCCCAGCAGCCTCCCCACATCCCTGACACCCTCCCCAAATCCCTGGCAACCTCCTCACGCAGCTGGCAGCCTCCTCACACAGCTAGCAGCCTCCCCACATCCCTGGCAACCTCCCCCCCCCTGGCAGCCTTCCCAAACCCCTGGCAGCCTCTCCACACTCCTGGCAGCCTCCTCACACTCCTGGCAGCCTCCCCACACTCCTGGCAGCCTCTCCACACCCCTGGCAACCTCCCAACACCTCTGGCAGCCTCCCCACAACCCAGGCAACTTCCCCCACAACCCTGGTAACGTCCCCACAACCCTGGCAACCCCCCACACCCCTGGCAGCCTCCCCACAACCCTGGCAACCTCCCCACAATCTGTAGACAGCCTGTACTGTCTGCGCAGACAGCCCCTGCTGTCTGCCAGCTTAGTTCATATTTCGCGGCATTTTAGGTGCTGCCCTCTGTAGGCTCACCCACGTCAGTGGGAGGCTGAGCCCACCGGCCCTCACTCCTAGGCCGACCGACTTGACAGACACAAGTGCTCCCCCTCCACGGACTGGCTTGCGGTCACTCCCTCACACTGCCCGTTGTGTACTCACTCCTATCCAATTAAAGCCAAACTAGTCCACGGCCGTATCATTGCTACCTACGCTACCTTCATCGGCACTAAACCGCTGTTCAGCAGTAAGAACAGCAATAACAAATCCTGGCAACCTCCCCACAACCCCAGTAACCTCCCCACAACCCTGGCAACCCCCCCACACACCTGGCACCCTCCCCACAACCCTACCAACCTCCCCACACCCCTTGCAGCCTTACCAAACCCCTGGCAGCCTCCCCACACTCCTGGCAGCCTCCCCACATCCTTGGCAACCTCCACACAACCCTGGCAGCCTTCCCAAACTCCTGGCAGCCTCTCCACACCCCTGGCAACCTCCCCACACCTCTGGCAGCCTCCCCACAACCCCAGGCAACTTTCCCCACAACCCTGGTAACGTCCCCACACCCCTGGCAACCCCCCACACCCCTGGCAGCCTCCCCACAACCCTGGCAATCTCCCCACAATCCTGGCAACCTCCCCACAACCCCAGTAACCTCCCAAAACCCTGGCAACCCCCCACACACCTGGCACCCTCCTCACAACCCTACCAACCTCCCCACACCCCTGGCAGCCTTACCAAACCCCTGGCAGCCTCCCCACACTCCTGGCAGCCTCCCCACATCCTTGGCAACCTCCACACAACCCTGGCAGCCTCCCTACAACCCCGGCAGCCTCCCCACATCCCTGACACCCTCCCCAAATCCCTGGCAACCTCCTCACACCCTTGGCAGCCTCCTCACGCAGCTGGCAGCCTCCTCACACAGCTGGCAGCCTCCCCACATCCCTGGCAACCTCCCCACACCCTTGGCAGCCTTCCCAAACCCCCTGGCAGCCTTTCCACACTCCTGGCAGCCTCCCCACACTCCTGGCAGCCTTCCTACATCCTGGCAGCCTCCCCACACTCCTGGCAGCCTCTCCACACCCCTGGCAACCTCCCCACACCTCTGGCAGCCTCCCCACAACCCAGGCAACCTCCCCACAACCCTGGCAGCCTCCCCACAACCCTGGTAACGTCCCCACACCCCTGGCAACCCCCCACACCCAGGGCAGCCTCCCCACAACCCTGGCAACCTCCCCACAACCCTAGTAACCTCCCCACAACCCTGGCAACCCCCCACACCCCTGTAAGCCTCCCACAACCCTGGCAACCTCCCCACAACCCTGGCAACCTCCCCACAACCCTGGTAACCCCCCACCCCTGGCAGCCTCCCACAACCCTGGCAACCACCCCACAACCTTGGCAACCTCCCCCACAACCCTGGCAGCCTCCCCACAACCCTGGCAACCTCCCCACAACCCTAGTAACCTCCCCACAACCCTGGCAATGCCCCACACTCCTGGCAGCCTTCCTACATCCTGGCAGCCTCCCCACACTCCTGGCAATGCCCCACACCCCTGGCAGCCTCCCAACAACCCTGGCAGACTCCCCACAACCCTGGCAATCTCCCCACAACCCTGGCAACCTCCCCACAACCCTGGTAACGTCCCCACACCCCTGGCAACCCCCCACACCCATGGCAGCCTCCCCACAACCCTGGCAACCTCCCCACAACCCTAGTAACCTCCCCACAACCCTGGCAACCCCCCACACCCCTGTAAGCCTCCCCACAACCCTAGCAACCTCCCCACAACCCTGGCAACCTCCCACAACCCTGGTAACCCCCCACCCCTGGCAGCCTCCCCACAACCCTGCAACCACCCCACAACCTGGCAAAACCTCCCCACAACCCTGGCAGCCTCCCCACAACCCTAGTAACCTCCCCACAACCTGGCAAACTCCCCCACAACCCTGGCAACCTCCCCACAACCCTGGCAACCTCCCCACAACCCTAGTAACCTCCCCACAACCCTGGCAATGCCCCACACCCCTGGCAGCCTCCCCACAACCCTGGCAACCTCCCCACAACCCTGGCAACCTCCCCACAACCCTGGCAACCTCCCCACAACCCTAGTAACCCCCCCACAACCATGGCAATGCCCCACACCCCTGGCAACCTCCACAAACCCTGGCAATGCCCCACACCCCTGGCAGCCTCCCCACAACCCTGGCAACCTCCCCACAACCCTGGCAACCTCCCCACAACCCTGGCAACCTCCCCACAACCCTGGCAACCTCCCCACAACCCTGGCAACCTCCCCACAACCTTGGCAGCCTCCCCACAACCCTGGCAACCTTCCCAAAACCCTGGCAACCTCCCCACAACCCTGGCAGCCTCCCCACAACCCTGGCAACCTCCCCACAACCCTGGCAACCCCCCCCACAACCCTGGCAACCTCCCCACAACCCTGGCAACCTCCCCACAACCCTGGCAACCTCCCCACAACCCTGGCAACCTCCCCAAAACCCTGGCAACCTCCCCACTCTCTTGAGAATCTCCACACTCCCTGACAACTTGATTTTTCATATTAGTCAGCAAGGATACATTAAAAAAATTTAACATACCAAAATTTAATGAATTTCAGATTTAACAGACAAAGCCCATTGTTTCCAGAATTATGTTGCAGTACACTGAGTAAATTTACTTCTAATTTAGCAAACAAATTCCGTTATATCCAGAAATGACCATTATTGTTACGCTGGTGGAACAGCATTTCGTGGCTGGTGGAACAGCATCACGTGGCTGGTGGAACAGCATCACGTGGCTGGTGGAACAGCATCACGTGGCTGGTGGAACAGCATCACGTGGCTGGTGGAACAGCATCACGTGGCTGGTGGAACAGCATCACGTGGCTGGTGGAACAGCATCACGTGGCTGGTGGAACAGCATCACGTGGCTGGTGGAACAGCATCACGTGGCTGGTGGAACAGCATCACGTGGCTGGTGGAACAGCATCACGTGGCTGGTGGAACAGCATCACGTGGCTGGTGGAACAGCATCACGTGGCTGGTGGAACAGCTTCACGTGGCTGGTGGAACAGCTTCACGTGGCTGGTGGAATAGCATCATGTGGCTGGTGGAACAGCATCACGTGGCTGGTGGAACAGCATCACGTGGCTGGTGGAACAGCATCACGTGGCTGGTGGAACAGCATCACGTGGCTGGTGGAACAGCATCACGTGGCTGGTGGAACAGCTTCACGTGGCTGGTGGAACAGCTTCACGTGGCTGGTGGAATAGCATCACGTGGCTGGTGGAACAGCATCACGTGGCTGGTGGAACAGCATCACGTGGCTGTCATGGACAATCAACATTAGTGGATATCCTCTACCCCTACAAGTCTGTTAGCCCTTAAATTTATACCACCCAAGAAAATGATGATAATGTAAATTTACATATAAATTCTAGTGCCTCCACTAGCCAGTAAATGTTATTTACATATGTTTACATGTGTTTAGTGTTCATGTTTGTTTAGTGTGACTAATCAATTAATACACGTGAAGTAAGATATGAAAACATAATTATTGGTGTAAAATATATAATCCATAATCAATACAGTGGACCCCCGCATACCGATGGCACCACATAACGATTAATCCGCATACCGCTTGCTTTAATCGCAAAAATTTTGCCTCGCATACCGCTTAAAAACCCGCTCACCGATTTTCGTCCGAGACGCGTCCAATGTGCGCCCTCAGCCAGCCTCACATGTGCTGCCCGTGCCATTGTTTACCAGCCAGCCTCCGCGGTAACATCCAAGCATACAATCGGAATATTTCGTATTATTACAGTGTTTTCGGTGCTGTTTCTGGAAAATAAGTGACCATGGGCCCCAAGAAAGCTTCTAGTGCCAACCCTACACCAAGAAGGGTGAGAATTCCAATAGAAATGAAGAAAGAGATCATTGATAAGTATGAAAGTGGAGTGCGTATCGCCGACCTGGTCAGGTTGTACAAGAAACCCCAATCAACCATCGCTACTATTGTGGCACCAGAAAGGCAATCAGGAAGCTGTTCTTGCCAAAGGTTTAACTGTGTTTTCGAAACAAAGATCGCAAGTGATGGAAGATGTTGAGAGACTCTTATTGGTGTGGATAAATGAAAAACAGATAGCAGGAGATAGCATCTCTCAAGCGATCATAAGCGAAAAGGCTAGGAAGTTGCATCAGGATTTAATTAAAAAAATGCCTGCAACTAGTGCTGATGTGAGTGAATTTAAGGCCCGCAAAGGTTGGTTTGAGAGATTTAAGAAGCGTAGTGGCATACATAGTGTGATAAGGCATGGTGAGCTGCCAGTTCGGACCACAAAGCGGCTGAAAAATATGTGCAGGAATTCAAGGAGTACATAGAGACTGAAGGACTGAAACCTGAACAAGTGTTTAATTGTGATGAAACAGGCCTGTTTTGGAAGAAAATGCCCAAACAGGACCTACATTACTCAGGAGGAAAAGGCACTCCCAGGACATAAGCCTATGAAAGACAGGCTTACTTTGTTGATGTGTTCCAATGCTAGTGGTGATTGCAAAGTTAAGCCTTTATTAGTGTATCACTCTGAAACTCCCCGACCGTTCAGGCAAAAGAATGTCCTCAAGGAGAATTTGTGTGTGCTGTGGAGGGCAAACAGTAAGGCATGGGTCACTAGGGACTTTTTCTATAACTGGTTACACCATGCATTTGCCCCAATGTGAAAGATTACCTAACTGAAAAGAAATTAGAACTTAAGTGCCTCCTGGTGTTAGACAATGCCCCTGGTCATCCTACAGACGTGGCAGAGCGACTTTATGGGGACATGAGCTTCATTAAGGTGAAGTTTTTGCCTCCTAATACCACTCCTCTCCTGCAGCCCATGGACCAGCAGGTTATTGCAAACTTCAAAAAACTGTACACAAAAGCTCTGTTTGAAAGGTGCTTTGTAGTGACCTCAGAAACTCAACTGACTCTAAGAGAGTTTTGGAGAGAGCACTTTAATATCGTCAATTGTGTAAACCTTATAGGTAAGGCTTGGGAGGGAGTGACTAAGAAGACCTTGAACTCTGCTTGGAAGAAACTGTGGCCAGAATGTGTAGACAAAAGGGATTTTGAAGGGTTTGAGGCTAACCCTGAGAGGATTAAGCCAGTTGAGGAATCCATTGTGGCATTGGGAAAGTCCTTGGGGTTGGAGGTTAGTGGGGAGGATGTGGAAGAGTTGGTGGAGGAGGACAATGAAGAACTAACCACTATGCCAGTTGAGGAATCCATTGTGGCATTGGGAAAGTCCTTGGGGTTGGAGGTTAGTGGGGAGGATGTGGAAGAGTTGGTGGAGGAGGACAATGAAGAACTAACCACTGATGAGCTGATAGATCAACTTCAAGAGCAAGAGGCCAGACCTGAGAAAACTGGTTCAGAGGAGGGGAGAGAGAAATTGAAGAAGTTGCCTACTACAAAGATTAAGGAATTGTGTGCAAAGTGGCTTGAAGTGCAAACCTTTTTTGATGAAAATCACCCTCACACAGCTATTGCAAGCCGTGCTGGTGATTATTACACTGACAATGTTGTGAAACACTTTAGGGAAGTCATAAAGGAACGAGAGGTACAGGCCACTATGGACAGATATGTTGTGCGAAAGAAGTCCAGTGACTCTGAAGCTGGTCCTAGTGGCATTAAAAGAAGAAGGGAAGTAACCCCAGAAAAGGACTCGACACCTCAAGTCTTAATGGAAGGGGATTCCCCTTCTAAACACTAACACTCTCTCTCCCCTCCTCCCATCCCATCAATCATCACCAGATCTTCAATAAAAGTAAGTGTCATGTAATTGTGCATGCCTTTTTCAGTTTGTGTGTACTAAAATTAACATTTCATGTGGTAAAAAAAATTTTTTTTTCATACTTTTGGGTGTCTTGGACGGATTAATTTTATTTCCATTATTTCTTATGGGGAAAATTCATTCACATACCGATTATTTCGCTTAACAATTACCCCTCTTGCACGGATTAAAATCGGTATGCGGGGGTCCACTGTAATTAGAAAAAATGAAAAACAAAAATACAGCCTCTCCTCACTTAACGATGGAGTTGTGTTGCTAAGACCACGTCAGTAAACAAATTTGTTGCTAAGTGAGGAGCATCATATAATGGTAGTGGGTTTGTGTCAACCATCTTTGATATTGTTTTAATGTTACCTTTGCACCATTTATAACATTTGTGGTATACTTTTAAATGTTTATACAGCAGTGCACTTTATATTGCAATAAACAGAATAGAGGAAATCAGCTCTAATATACATTACAGTGGACCCTCCTTTTCGATGGGCTCTGTTGGCGCTCATTTCCGTTATCACTGATTTTTTCTGTAAAATTATTGGCATCGTTTTCATTGCTTTCCTCTGTTCTCGTTGGTGGTACGGTAAAAATATTGGCTCCGTTTCTATTGCTTTCCTTCATTCTCGTTGGTGTTACGGTAAAAATATTGGCTCCGTTTCTACTGCTGTCCTATGTTCTTGGTGGTGGTACAATACACGTCCGTGTGTGTTGTACACACAACCTCCCGCACAAGGATTCTGAGGAGGCAGTGTTGCTTTGTTTATGGGCGAGTGAACATTATCCTGCGAGGCCATAGGAGACATTTTGTAATAATTCTTTGTTTTTTGCACTCATTTATTCTGTGTGACAGCTAAATAAGCCACCATGGGCCCAAAGAAAGCTGCTAGTGCCAGCCCATTGATAAAGAAGGTGAGAAACATGACAGAATTCAAGAAATAACTCATCACAAAGTACCAAAGTGGAGGAGGAAGAGAGAGAGAAGAATGTGCCTTCTTCAGCGATTCAGTGACTCTATGATACGCATGATACTAAAGCAGCAGGAGTCGATAAAGGCTATAGCCCCAGCCAGCGATAAAGTGTAGCAAATACAGTGGACCCTCGCCTAAAGTTATTAATCCGTTCCTGAGAGCTCAATGTTAGGCGAAATTATCGTTAGGCGAATTAATTTTCCCCATAAGAAATAATGGAAATCAAATTAATTCGTGCAAGACACCCAAAAGTATGAAAAAAAAAAAATTTTTACCACATGAAATATTAATTTTAAAACACACAAACTGAAGAAGACATGCACAGTTACATGATACTTACCTTTATTGAAGATCTGGTGATGATTGATGGGATGGGAGGAGGGGAGAGTGTCGATGGTGTTAATGTTTAGAAGGGGAATCCCCTTCCATTAGGACTTGAGGTGGCAAGTCCTTTTCTGGGGTTACTTCCCTTCTTCTTTTAATGCCACTAGGACCAGCTTGAGAGTCATTGGACCTCTGTCGCACAACATATCTGTCCATAGAGGCCTGTACCTCCCGTTCCTTTATGACATTCCTAAAGTGTTTCACAACATTGTCAGTGTACAGGTTGCCAACACGGCTTGCAATAGCTGTGCGAGGGTGATTATCATCAAAAAAGGTTTGCACTTTAAGCCACATTGCACACATTTCCTTAATCTTTGATTCCCAGGGTTAGCCTCAAACCCTTCAAAATCCCTTTTGTCTACACATTCTGGCCACAGTTTCTTCCAAATAGAGTTCAAGGTCCTCTTAGTCACTTCCTCCCAAGCCTTACCTATAATGTTTACACAATTGAGGATGCTAAAGTGATCTCTCCAAAACTCTCTTAGAGCCAACTGAGTTTCTGAGGTCACTACAAAGCACCTTTCAGACATAGCTTTTGTGTAGTTTCTTGAAGTTGGAAATGACCTGCTGGTCCATGGGCTGCAGGAGAGGAGTGGTATTAGGAGGCAAAAACTTGACCTTAATGAAGCTCATTTCCGCAGAAAGTCGCTCTGCCACATCTGAAGGATGACCAGGAGCATTGTCTAATACCAGGAGGCACTTAAGGTCTAATTTCTTTTCAATTAGGTAATTTTTCACATTGGGGGCAAATGCATGGTGTAACCAGTCATAGAAAAAGTCCCTAGTGACCCATGCCTTACTGTTTGCCCTCCACAGCACACACAAATTAGCCTTGAGGACATTACTTTTCCTGAACACTCTGGGAGTTTCAGAGTAATACACCAATAAAGGCTTCACTTTGCAATCATCACTAGCATTAGCACACATCAACAGAGTAAGCCTGTCTTTCATAGGCTTATGTCCTGGGAGTGCCTTTTCCTCCTGAGTAATGTAGGTCCTGTTTGGCATTTTCTTCCAAAACAGGCCTGTTTCGTCACAATTAAACGCTTGTTCAGGTTTCAGTCCTTCACTGAAACCTGAATTCCTTGAATTCCTGCACATATTTTTCAGCCGCTTTATGGTCCGAACTGGCAGCCTCACCATGCCTTATCACACTAGGTATGCCACTACGATTCTTAAATCTCTCAAACCAACCTTTGTGGCCTTAAATTCACTCACATCATCACTAGTTGCAGGTATTTTTCTAATTAAATCGTCATGCAACTTCGTAGCCTTTTCACATATGATCGCTTGAGAGATGCTATCTCCTGCTATCTGTTTTTCGTTTATCCACACCAATAACAGTCTCTCAACATCTTCTATCACTTGCGATCTCTGTTTCGAAAACAAAGTTGCACCTTTGGCAAGAACAGCTTCCTTCATTGCCGTTTTCTTGGCCACAATAGTAGCGATGGTTGATTGGGGTTTTGTGTACAACCTGGCCAGCTCGGAAACACGCACTCCACTTTCATACTTAGCAATGATCTCTTTCTTCATATCCATATTAATTCTCACTCTTTTTGCTGTAGGGTTGGCACTAGAAGCTTTTTTGGGGCCCATGTGACTTATTTTGCAGGTGCAATCACTAAAAAGGCTGTGATAATATGAAATGTTCCGATTGTATGCTTGGAAGCGACCACGGTGGCTGGCTTGTAAACACTGGCACCCAAGGAACAAGTGAGGCGGGATCAGGCCGCACGTGGACGCGTCTCAAACGAACCGTGTTGAGCAAGTTTTTTAGCGCTAGCCGAGGCAAAATTTTTGCATTAAAATGTATCGCTAGGCGGATTTAACGTTATGCAATGCGTTCGTTAGGCGAGGTTCCGCTGTAAGCGATTAAGTGATAAAAAAGGACGACAAGAAACTGACTCCTCCAGTGTTACTGGAGGCATATAGAGCCACTGACAAACATACGCCGCCCTGCCTATCTTCCACCACCCTAAACCAATGCCAGCATCTCCAAAGTGCAGTAAGTGTAAATATTTCTTATTTATAAAGTGTAAATATTTATTTATAAATGAAAGTGTAAACATTTCTTACTTACAAATTACATACATTGTTTGTGTGATTAGTGTTGGTGGCTTCTGCTGCTGCCTCTACCACTAATATGTACGGATTCTCTCAGTGGCCCTTATAAACCTAACAACATCATCACCACCACATACGTAATGACATTTTACTCATTCTAGAGTGTATTTCATGTTTCTATGTTATTAATATTGTTTATTATGTCATATTAGATGAATTGTGACAGATAAATAAGCTGTGGAATATAGTTCTTCTCTATAAAATGTATTTTTTTTTTATACTTTTGGAAGTCTGAAACGGATTAATTGGATTTACATTATTTCTTATGGGGAAAATAGTTTGTTTTAGTTGATTTTACATTTCGTTGGACTCTATGGAACGAATTAAAGACGAAAAGGGAGGGTCTACTGTATTTAGGTTTGCATACTGCTCAGAGAGCCCATCGTAAATTCGAGTCGTCGGTAAACAAGTACGTCACTAAGTAATTAGAGGCTGTATAATAAAAAACAAAAATTCTGCAGCTTCCTTCCAGCACTCGTGTTGCCATAAAACCATCACAATATCACATTCAAACCTTCATATCTCAGTAAGTAATAATCAGATTTCACTTACTCTTACATTATTACATTTCTAAAATCAGCAAGAATTTTTTCCTAAGATAATTTTATTTTTTCAAAACCACCAGTACTGAGGGCACATTTATTTTAGATCCTTTGGCAGGTTAAGGGTTAAATATTGGTTAATTAAGTTTAATTAGGTAGAGGTGCACATAAATATAAGTACTACTGCTTTAATAATGTTAAGTCAGTGTTAAGTTTGCCCAAAATGCTCTGCACATAAAGGGGCTTTAGGCATGTACACCCAAATGTCATTCTCCTTTGTACAAACATTGAATCAAGCTGAAATAAATTTATCATTATCAATTATCATACATAGTAACATATTTAAAAACATTACCTCTCAGTCTACAACTGGATTCTAACCTTCACACTGGATAAAGTAATGCATACTTTATTTATATAATGTAATAATAATAATAATAATAATAATAATAATAATAATAATAATAATAATAATAATATCTTTACTTTCTCCATGGGGATGTGGAACAGAATTCTTCCTCCGTAAGCCATACATGTCCTACGAGGTGACTAAAATGCCGGGAACAAGGGGCTAGTAACCCTTTCTCCTGTATATTTTACTACAGTGGACCCCCGCTTAACCCTTTGACTGTCACAACCCCCAATCCTGAGGTATCTCCTGGTGTCGCAAAATTTAAAAAAAAAAAAATTATTTTTTCTTATGAAATGATAGAGAATCTTTTCCTGATTGTAATGACACCAAAAAAAACGAAATTTGATGTAAAACTGACGGAATTATGCTCTCGCGAAGTTAGCGACCTTGGCGCTGTTTACAAATCTGCGATTTCGCCCACTTTGAGCCCTATTTTCGGCTAATTCCATTGTTCCATTTGCCCAAACTCATAGCTATTTCTTTAGAACTCCATTTTTTCTATTGACTGAGTACAAGAAACTGCCCATTTACCGATTTCAACTACCTAATAATGTGGTCAGAAATTTGCAATTTGGCCAATTTCACGAAAATAAAAAATATGACATTTTCAAAATAAGGTCCAGAATGAACAATGCAGACATTCCTGGCTCTAAAATAACATTTTCTTTGCTCATCAGTCATGTCTCCAGGCCCCTCTGATATTACTCTTGCTTTCTATTTTGAATTTTTATTCAAACAAAAAATAGAAGACTTACTATTATGCAGACTACTGCAATACTGTAATAATTGTATAAATAACATCAACCCATTCATGACTGCATATTAGAATGGCTAGTTGGACATTTATTGGACAATGGCATCATTTGTTTACTTTTGAACATTGGCAAAAATCAAACATTTCCCCTACTTTGAGCTCCATTTCTAGGTTCTTTTTATAGTAAAATCAATCCAAATCACCTCTACTTCTATAATATATTTTCCATTCTATCAAATGAGACCAAGAAAACGAGAATACAACCATAAATACTATACGAAAATAGACCACAAAGTCGGCATTTTAATTAAAAAAAAACGGTCGGAGTTTTTTTTTTCTCATTATGCACTGCGTGCTCCAGGATTTTTTTTATATGGTGCACACTGACCACACAGACCCATTCTCTCACATGTGGGTCTACCAGCTTTCTCCTGCATGATTTGAAGCCGCTAGAATTTATGAGTATATATACGTCAAACACGGTACCTCGTAAGACGTATATATACGGCCGCGACAGCCAAAGGGTTAATGATCACCTCCTAATGCGACCAATTATGTAAGTGCGTTTGTACGTGTATGTTTGGGGGTCTGAAATGGACTAATCTACTTCACAATATTCCTTATGGGAACAAATTTGGTCAGTACTGGCACCTGAACATACTTCTGGAATGAGAAAATATAGTTAACCGGGGGCCCACTATATATTTAAAAAGTGAAACTTTTGTTTTTCTTTTTTGGGCCACCCTGCCTTGGTGGGATATGGCCAGTTTTTTGAAAAAAAAAAAAAAATCTTTACAGTGGACCCCCTCATACCGTTGGCATCACATAACGTTAAATCAGCATACCGATACATTTTATCGCTAAGATTTTGCCTCACATACCGCTAAAAAACCCGCTCAACACTATTCGTCCGAGACGCGTCTAATGTGTGGCCTGAGCCAGCCTCACATGTTCCGCCGGTGGCATTGTTTACAAGCCAGCCTCCGCGGTAACATCCAAGCATACAATCGTAACATTTCGTATTATTACAGTGTTTTTGGTGATTTTATCTGCAAAATAAGTGACCATGGGCCCCAAGAAAGCTTCTAGTGCCAACCCTGTGGTAAAAAGGGTGAGAAATATTATCGAAATACTGTGGTACCATGGTCAACTGCTGATGCTGCTGCTGCTGTAGCACTGTCAGCTGCTGTAGCACCATCAGCTGCTGCTGCTGCTGTACCACCGTCAGCTGCTGCTGCTGCTGTACCACCATCAGCTGCTGCTGCTGCTGTACCACCGTCTGCTGCTGCTGCTGTAGTATCGTCTGCTGCTGCTGTAGCATCGTCTGCTGCTGCTGTAGCATTGTCTGCTGCTGCTGTAGCACTGTCAGCTGCTGCTGCTGCTGCTGCACTATCAGCTGCTGCTGCTGCTGTAGTACTGTCACTGCTGCTGCTGCTGTAGCACCGGTCAGCGGGCGGGCTTGTACCACCGTAAAGCTGCTGCTCTGCTGCTTTGGTATACCATCGTTTCTGCGTAGCATTGTCTCTGCTGCTGTGGGCACGTCCAGCGGTTGCGGGGCTGCGCACGGCAGCTGCTGCTGCGGGCCGGTAGCACTGTCATTTCTGTTTGCATTTTTGGACACTGTCAGCTGCGGGCGCTGCTGTACCACCGTCAGCTCCCTCCCGCGCGGTAGTACCTTTTTCCCGGGCTGCTGCTGCTGAAGTACTGTCTGCTGCGGTGTGGGCAAACCGTCTGCTGCGGGGCGTAGCACTGCCAGCTGGTTTTGCGGGTTTTTTAACCCACCGTTTTGGGTTTGTGGCTTTTTGGGAAATACCAAGAAAAAATTTAAACCCCCCCAGGGGGTTTAGCCACCCGGAAACCCCAAAAAAATGGTTGGGTTAAATGTCTAACCTTTTTTTCCCCTTGGGGGGTCCTTAACCCGGGGGCCCTCCCAGGATGCAACCCAAAAACCAGTCAACAAACACCCAGGTAAAACGGGGGGAAAAAACGCCGGGAACAGTGCTCATTTTGGTGAATTTAAACCAAAAAAGGGTTTTGGTTGGGGTTTTTAAAGAACGAAATTTTGGCAAAACACGTGTGAAAAGGGGGCCTTTTTCTGAAAAAAAAGCCAAAAAAAAGGACCACAGAAACCCAAAAGGGGAAAAGGCACTCCCAAGACAAAGGGGCCCTCATCATCATTGCGGGCATCTTCAAAAAAGGGTAAGTGCCCATTTTTCTTCATTTGGGTTAGAGTAGAAATTTACAATATAAACTGTGCATGTACTACCCCTACTATTGTCACTTTCCTTCTTTTTTGGGGTGTAGGAAAATGTAAAAATTCCCAATGGGAAAAAAAAATTTTTTTTTTTCATATTTTTGGGGTGTGGGGGAAAACGGATTAATTTGGATTTCCATTATTTCTTAGGGGGAAAATTAAAATTTTTCGCAAAAAACGAAATTTTTTTTTTCCGCAAAACCCAATGAGCTTCCCATAAACATTAATATCGTTGTGGGGGGGGCCACTGTTTTTCCCCCAAAAGTATATTTACAAGTAAAACAGGCCTACCTGAAATAAAATAAAATAATAAAAAAATTTATAAAAAAATAATATCTTTTTTTTTTTTTTTTTTTTTTTGGTTCAAAAAGGGGTGGGGGGGGGCCATCTCCTCCCGGGGGCCCGGGTCCCCAAAAAAAAAAATTTCCCCCCAAAAAAGAAAATACTTTCAAAATCATTCAACACTTTCACCTCACTCCCCAAAATAATCACTTTTTTTTGCAGGGGTCCCAAAATTTACAACTTTTTGGGGAAGTAAAATACTATAAAAATAAAACAATAAATCTCCCCAAACTGCCAATACCCAAACCCCCTCCTTTAGAGTGCAGGCATTGAAATTTTTTGGGATTCAATTCTGGTTATATAAAATAACCCGGTTTCCCTAAACCCCCCCTTCCCCAAATATTACCCGGGCCTTAAAACTCCAACAGATCGTCGGGTCCCAAATACCTTTGGGCCCCTTTTCACCCCTTTCTAACACACTCACCCCCACTTGCGGGAAGCCCAAAAAAAACCCCCTCCCCCACAACCCCTTTTAAAACCCCCCCCCTCCAACTTTTTAAAAAGAGGGGGCCCCTCCCCCCTTCCTTCCCCACAGATTTAAAAAACGCTCCCCGGGTTAAATTCTACTTTGATCCATTCTCTTAAAGACCAAACCACCTCAACAAACCCTTTTGAAAGCCCCCTTGACTAATACTTTTATTAAATCCAAACCTTCTCCAAATTTTTCCCCACACTCCGTTTTTTTCTAAATATTTAAAACCACAAAACCAAGTTAACGGCACCCCCACTGCCCCCAAACCACCCCCTTTTTGCAGCTTTTTACAACCTAAAGCTTAAACCCCCCGGATTTAAAAAATTTTGGATTTAGGGGGATTTAAAATTTTTTTGGAAAAAGAAAAAATTTTTTTGTCCACATATATTTTTAATTAAAATAAATTACCCTGATGACAAAATAAACCCCCCAAAACGTATCTGAAAAAATTCCTTCTCCATACCCCCCCCCCAAAAATTTTGATATCCAATTTTTTTTTAACAAAATCATTTGAAACTCTCATCCCCTTTACTCTTTTCTATGTTAATTTTAAAAATTTTTCAACCTTTACACACACCCCCAAAATTCGTCCACAACCCTTTTAATTTTATTTTAAAATCTAAAAGCCGGGAAATCATCGGAAAAAATTTAATGTGTAAATTTTTTTTGGTTTTAAAAATTAAAAATTTTTTGGGATTATTTTTTTTAAAATTTTTAAAATTAGGGAAAAAAATGTTTTTTTTTTTTTTAATTTAAAAATTTTTTAAAGGAAAATTTTTTTTTAAAATTTTTTTTTGGGGTTTTTTTGGTTAAAAAAAAGTTATTTGGTAAATTAAAATTTAAAAGTCGTTTTTGGAATTTTTTAATTTTTTTAATTTTAATTTTTTAAATATAAATTTAAATAGATTTTTTTTTTTTAAAAAATTTTTAAAAAATTTTTTTAAAAAATTTTTGGTAAATTAAATTGTTAAAAAATTATATTAAAGGGAAAGAAAATTTTTTAAAATTTTTTAAATTTTTTGGGAAAAAATAAATAAATTCAAAAATTTTAAATTTGGTAAAAATTTAAATTAATTTGAAGGTTTATAATTTTTATATGTTTTTTAAATAAAATTTTAAAAAATTTTTTATTAAAATTTATTAATATTATTTTTAAAATTGATTAAAAATCCCTAAAAAAGTATAAAATTTTAAAAAAATTTTTTAAGGGGGGGGGAAATAATTTTTTAATTAAAAAAATTCCCGTAATTTTTTGGGTAAAACCCCGTAAACTTATTCCTCTTTTAAATTTAAAAAAAAGGCAAAATCCGTGACGGGAACGTTTACACAAAAAACCCCCGCACAAAAAAAGGAGAGAATTTTACACGACTTTTCGGCCCCGATTTTGGACCTTGACAAATTTCACACTAACAGAGGGTGGAGCAGGACGGCTATACGGGTGGCCCCCCCCCGCATAACTTTTCCCCTCCGAATGCGCCCAAATTATGAAGTGTATTTATTTAAGTGCGTGGGGTACGGTATTTTGGGGGGTCTAAAAGGGCCCTAATCTACTTAAACAATATTTTTTAAGGGAACAAATTCGGTCAGAAATTTTTTGGCACCTGAACATACTTCTGGGGGAAAAAAAATATGGGTTCCCCCCGGGGGGGTCCATTTGTTATAGGCGGGAAGAGGTGGGGGTAGTAGTAGTATTTCCAAGAATTGGTAAAAATCCCGACAGGAAAATGACACATCCCACAAAAACCGGGAACCCCCCACCGTAGACTTTTTTTCCCCATCCGGGCCCACCCAAACTGGATGGCAAAACGTCCCCCAAAAAAGAAAAAACCAAGGGCCGCACTTTTGTTCTTAATTTTTTTCAGTAGTTGAATTTAGAAAAAAAGATGTAGTAGAAAGGGGTAGGGGGTAGAAGGGGGAAAAAAGGGAAAGACGAGCCAGTCAAATACGAAGGAAGGGGACACTGCAAACAAAAAAACCCACAGAGGGGGGAGCAAAGGGGGGGGGCTTTTCCCAGGGCGGGAAAAAGGGGAAAAAGGGGGGAAAAAAAAATGAAAAAGGAAAAGAAAAAAAGAAAGGGGAAAAAGGGGGGGAAAAAAGAAAAAGAAAAAGGAAAAGGGAAAAAGAAAAAGGAAAAGAAAAAAAGAAGAAAAAAAAAGAAAAAATAAGAAAAGAAGAAAAGGGGGAAGGGAAAGAAGAAGAAGAAGAAAGAAGAAAAAGAAAAAAATGAGGATTCGGGAAATTCAGGGGGTTTTTCGAAGTTTTGGAGCATTTTTAAAAAATGAAGGGGGGAAGGGGAAGGCACCCTCCAGAACAACCAAAGGGCTAAGGTTAAATACAAGGAAAGGGGGTTTAAAAGAGAAAAATTAAACCCTAAACGGCACATGTGCCGTCGGGTTTTTCTTTGTTGTGGTTTTTTTCGCCATCCAGTGGCTGGCGGGATGGCAAAAACCGTCAAACTTGGGGTCCCCGGGGGTTTTTGTCCCAATGTGTCTTTTCACCCTTTCCCATTATTATATATAATTCCTTGAAACCTACTACTACTACTACAAATACCTCCACCTCTTCCGGCCTATTATCCCTCCTGCCCACCTCTGTTAGTACTTTGTAAATGATCCAATTCGGACCAAAACGTCGTCGAACTTTTTCTTTTTTTATGTGCGGGTTTTTTGTGTTTTATTCCCTTTTTTAAAACCGGGGGTCCCCTTCTCTTTTAAAAAGGGGACTATAAAACGCCTCCCCCCCAAACCTTGGTACCTTCCCCTCTTTCATACTTTTATTAAACAAAAATACCAACCACCCCAACACTTTTGTCCCCCCCCCTGTTTTTTAAACTTTTGGGTCAAAATAAAAACAAATTTTTACTAAAAGTTTTATGTACAAACGTATACAAAACACAATAGAAAGCCCCTTGTTATGCCCGAGCATTCCAAAACAACTTAGATCCAAAATTTTTCCAGGGTGCAACCCACATCAGTTTATTTTAAAACCCATGTCCTATTTTTCTGATGGATGAATAGGGGGAAAAAGGTGGCCCCTTTACGGAAAAATGTCCTAATGTTTTCCCACTGTACCAGGGGGTCGATCCCCAGACCCTCCACACCAAAACTAGGCGAACCTGCTGTGAACCGAGATAATGTTTGCAAAAATTTCCCCCCATTTGGGAAATTTTTTAGCTAAAAGTGTGTGTGTTTTGTGTGGGGGTGTTTGTGTGTGTGTGTGTGTGTGTGTGTGTTTGTGTGTGTGGTGGTGTGTGTGTGTGTTGTGTGTGTTTGTAAATTTCTTAGTATACTGCACAGTGGGAAAATTATTTTTAAACCCCCTTTTAAGGGGCCTTTCCCCTTTGACACGGCTTTAAAAAGTTGGGGGTCCAAACCGTAGATCTACGCCCTGACTCACTCACCTGATTAAAAATGTGGGGTGGTACCTTTTGGGGCCTAATATTAGAGAAAACATCAAAGTGGTATGTGTGCACCACATAAAACAGATCCGCGCACACGTGCTAATGAGAAAAAAAAAGAAATCAAAAATTTTTCGAAATTTAAAAAACAAATTTTTTAGGTTTTTTTTTTTTCGTATTTTTTTAAAAGTTGTATTTGGGGGATTTTTGGGGCTCATTTTATTGAATTAAGACATATTAACCCGAAATAGAGATGATTTTGAGGGGAGATTTGGAAATGGCTTGAAAAATGAGCCAAAGTAGCAAAAAGTTTTAAAATTTTTTCCCATAATTTCAAGAGTAAACAAACGACCCCCACACATCGGGGGTAACATCAGCTGGTGGGGCTAATAAAACATTCAAAAAATATGGTGATGATATTTTAAACAATTATTTTCAAATAAAGCATAACAGTAAATCTTCTATTTTTTGGTGTGAAAAAAAATTCATTAAGTGAATAAAAAATCAAAATTGAATTTATTTGTAAAGCCTCAAAACATAACTAATGAACAGAGGAAATGTTAGTTAGTGCCAGGAATGCTACATTGTTTATTCTGAACCCTATTTTGAAATTGGAATATTTGAACTTTGTGTTAAATTTGGCCAAATTAACAATTTCCGATCACTTTATTTTGTAGTTGAAACAGTTGACTTGGCGATTTCTTGTGCTCAATCGATAGAATAGAAGTAATACTAGTGAAATAGCTAAGAATTTGGTTGATTGGAATAATGTAATTGGCCTAAAATGGGAGTCAAAGTCGGCAAAATCGCCGATTCGTAAATATCGCTGACACATCAAAATTCGCGAGAGCATAATTTCGTCAATTTTCCACCAATTTTCGTACTTTTTGTTTTATTACCTTCACAAAAAGATTCTCTACGATTTCATAAGAAAAAATAACAAATTTTTTTTTGAAATATCTTGGACACTGGTGCGTGACTCCAGATTTGGCCTTGGACCCTGAAAGGGTTAATGATGTTTGTGTTATTATTTCCTAGTTAAGTGTGCTTATTGTAACTTAAGGCATTTTTTTGCCATATATCGAATATGTTTGTGGACTTCGTTACACACTGTGGTATTTTTGTGGTATGTTTGTGGTACTGTACTGTAACCTTTGTTAGCAAAAAATTATGTTGAAAATAAGCATTTTCAAAATGTACTGCATATACTAGTGCCCACCAGTGTTTTACTACATGTAAAATACATTATTTCTGTACCACAAATAAAAAAATTGAATTTGAAGGGGAGTGTATGTATAGTTATCCCTGCAGTTCATTTATTTAAAATTAATGTGATGCCCAGAATACTATAGGTGATGCACACTTGTAAGTTTATTCAGGTACAGGTACATATAAATACAGTTACATAAATTATCATACATAGCAGCATATGCAGAACAACTACTGTGAAAAATTAGTGAAATTCATAGCAATTTCATGATTTCTCATATTATCAAGGAACTGATAATGTGAGAAATCGCATAAATGCTTGGAATTTCACTATTTTTCCATAGTGGATGTTGTGCATGTTGTGATATCACCTGTTTACTGTGATCTTATTGCATAGCAACGTATGTGTAGATTACACAAGATAACCCAACGCAAGTCAGTTGTGCAAAATCTGTATAACTAGAACACAACACTAGTTGTATAATAATAATAATAATAATTGTATATCTTAAATGTTTCTCACAATTATATCACATAAATGTTAAACCTAAAACCCAATCTAACTTTATTATTTTTTAAATACACTACCTAACAGAATACTCCATTCTACTGAATGTACAACAATGCATACAACCATATGACCTGTCTTTGTAATACTCACTTGTGCTTTATAGTAATCTGTTTACATTAAAGTCTTATCACTGATGTCATCATTGCTTAGTTCATCTTAAGTTAATTTTAAGCCAGCCCGTAATGCTATGCATAGTATAAGTGGCTTTGGCATGCTGCTCTTATCTGTATTTTTTGTACCTCTGTATGTGTGCTCAAATTTTTAAATAAATAAATAAATAAATAAATAAATAATAATAATATCTTTATTTACTACAAGTACATGCACAAGGTATACAGACCATAGCTGACATCAGTGACATACTACTATATAGAAAGTGATTTGTTATGCTGAACATTTCCCACAACTTAGGTCAGTTTTGTCCCAGGATGCGACCCACACAAGCCCACTAACACCCAGGATGCGACCCACACCAGTCCACTAACACCCAGGATGTGAACCGCACCAGTCCACTAACACCCAGGATGTGAACCACACCAGTCCACTAACACCCAGGATGTGAACCACACCAGTCCACTAACATCAAGGTACCCATTTTATACTGATGGGTGAACAGGAACAGCAGGTGTCTTATGGAAACATGTCTGTAATGTTTTCCAGCCTCTGATGGACGAATAACTTGCTACCAACATGTATGAAGACAAAGACATGGACAAAGACAAAGACAAATAAAGATAAATGTAAAGGAAAAGAGAAATGCAAGACATACAAACATTAAGACAAAGGCAAGTATTAAGGTAGACATCAATGAAGACAAAAATAAGTACAAAGACAAAGGATATAAGAAAACAAAGACAAGCACTAAGGGAACTGAAAACAAAGACAAACCCTAAGGTAACTAAACAAAGAAACCAGGGAAAAATGAAAAAAGACAAGCACTAAGGTAACATAAACAAAGACAAGCACTAAGGGAACATGAAACAAAACAAGCACAAAAAGACATGAAAACAAAAACAAAACACTAAGGTGACTGAAAAAAAAAACAAGCACAAGGTAGACGAAAAAGACAAGCACTAAAGGGAAATGAAAAAGAAAACCAA
>NC_069413.1:5240139-5362639 GCF_026875155.1 Cherax quadricarinatus
TACCATCATATTTTTACCCGGGTCTTTTTTTTACCAGCCAGCCTCCGCGTAACATTCAAGCATACAATGGGAATATTTCGTATTAATTACAGTGTTTTTCGGTGCTGTTTTTGGAAATAAGGGGGACCATGGGCCCAAGAAAGCTCTAGTTCCAAACCCTACAGCAATAAGGGTTAAATTCCTTAGAAATGAAGAAAGAGATCATTGATAAGTATGAAAGGGGGAGTGCGTTCACCGGCCCTTCAGGTTGTACAAGAAACCCAATAAACCCATCTCTTCTATTTGTGCCAAAAAACGGCAATAAAGGAAGCTGTTCTTGCCAAGGTTTAATGTGTTTCGAAACAAGATCGCAAGTGATGGAGATGTGAAGACTCTATTGGTGGGGATAAAGAAAAACCCAGCTAGCAGGAGATAGCGTTCTCAAGCGATCATATGAAAAGAATAGGAAGTTGATGAGGTTTTAAATTTAAAAAAAAAGGGCCCTTTGCAACAGTGATGATGTAGATGAATTTAAGGCCAGCAAAGGTTGGTTTGAGAGATTTAAGAAGCGTAGTGGCATACATAGTGTGATACGGCATGGTGAGGCTGCCAGTTCGGACCACAAAGCGGCTGAAAAATTATGTGCAGGAATTCAAGGGAGTACATAGAAACTGAAGGACTGAAACCTGAACAAGTGTTTAATTGTGATGAAACAGGCCTGTTCTGGAAGAAAATGCCAAGCAGGACCTACTTACTCAGGGGGGAAAGGCACTCCCAGGACATAACCCTATGAAAGACAGGCTTACTTTGTTGATGTGTGCCAATGCTAGTGGTGATTGCAAAATTTTAAACCTTTATTAGTGTATCACTCTGAAACTCCCAGAGCGTTCAGGGAAAGAATGTCCTCAAGGATAATTTGTGTGTGCTGTGGAGATCAAACAGTAAGGCATGGGTTCACTAGGGGCTTTTTCTATAACTGGTTACACCATGCATTTGCCCCCAATGTCAAAGATTACCTAACTGAAAAGAAATTAGAACTTAAGTGCCTCCTGGGGTTAGACAATGCCCCTGGTCATCCTACAGACGTGGCAGAGCGACTTTATGGGGACATGAGCTTTATTAAGGTGAAGTTTTGGGCCTCCTAATACCACTCCTCTCCTGCAGCCCATGGACCAGCAGGTCATTTCCAACTTCAAGAAACTGTACACAAAAGCTCTGTTTCAAAAGTGCTTTGAAGTGACCACAGACACTCGATTGACTCTAAAAGAGTTTGGAAGGATCACTTTTAATATCCTCAATTGTGTAAACCTTATAGGTAAGGCTTGGGAGGGAGTGACTAAGAGAACCTTGAACTCTGCTTGGAAGAAACTGTGGGCCAGAATGTGTAGACAAAAGGGTTTTGAAGGGTTGAGGCTAAACCCCGAGAGGAGTATACCAGTTGAGGAATCAATTGTGGCATTGGGGAAGTCCTTGGGTTGGAGGTTAGTGGGGATGATGTGGAAAAAGTTGGTGGAGGAGGACAATGAAGAACTAACCACTGATGACTATAGATCAACTTCAAGAGCAAGAGGCCAGACCTGCGAAACTGGTTCAAAGGAGGGGAGAGAGAAATTGAAGGAATTGCCTACTTCAAAGATTAAGGAAATGTGGCAAAATGGCTTGAAGTGCAAACCTTTTTTTTATGAAAATCACCCTCACACAGCTATTGCAAGCCGTGCTGGTGACCCGTTTTCAATGACAATGTTGTGAACCACTTTAAGACAAATCATAAAGGAACGAGAGGTACAGGCCAAATATGGACAGATATGTTGTGCGAAAGAAGTCCAGTGACTCTGAAGCTGGTCCTAGTGGCATTAAAAGAAGAAGGGAAGTAACCCCAGAAAAGGACTTGCCTCCTCAAGTCTTAATGGAAGGGGATTCCCCTTCTAAACACTAACACTCTCTCTCCCCTCCTCCCATCCCATCAATCATCACCAGATCTTCAATAAAAGTAAGTGTCATGTAATTGTGCATGCCTTTTTCAGTTTGTGTGTACTAAAATTAACATTTTTTTCTGGAAAAAAAAAAATTTTTTCATACTTTTGGGTGTCTTGCACGGATTAATTTTATTTCCATTATTTCTTATGGGGAAAATTCATTCACATACCGAAACATTTCGCATAACAGCCAGCCCTCTTGCACGGATTAAGGTCGCTATGCGGGGGTCCACTGTATAGTGTATTATGTATTATATTGAATTATATATTATATATATATATATTATATATAAATATATATACAGTGGACCCCCGCATAACGATGGCATTCACATAGCGATTATTTCGGCATACCGCTTACTTTAAATCGCAAAAATTTTGCCGCGCATACCGATTAAAAACCCCTCACCCGATTTTCGTCCGAGACGCGTCCAATGTGCGCCCTCACCCAGCCTCACATGTGCCGCCCGTGCCATTGTACCAGGCAGCCTCCGCGCTAACATCCAAGCATACACTCGGAATATTTCGTATTATTACAGTGTTTATCCGGTGGTGTTTCTGGAAAATAAGTGACCATGGGCCCCAAGAAAGCTTCTAGTGCCAACCGACACCAATAAGGGTAAGGCTAACCCATTGAAATGAAGAAAGAGGATCATTGATAAGTATGAAAGTGGAGTGCGTTATTGCCGACCTAGTCAAGTTGTACAAGAAACCCCAATCAACCACGCTCATTGTGGGACCAAAAAGAAAAACAAGGGAAAACTGTTGTTGCCAAAGGTTTAACTGTGTTTTCGAAACAAAGATCGCAATTGATGGAAGGATGTTGAGAGATCTTATTGGTTGTGGAATAAAATGAAAAACAGCTAGCCAGGAGGGTAGCGTCTCTCAAGCGATCATATGTGAAAAGGCTAGGAAGTTGCATGACGATTTAATTAAAAAAAAGCCTGCAACTAGTGATGATGTGAGTGAATTTAAGGCCAGCAAAGGTTGGTTTGAGAGATTTAAGAAGCGTAGTGGCATCCATAGTGGATAAGGCATGGTGAGGCTGCCAGTTCGGACCACAAAGCAGCTGAAAAATATGTGCAGGAATTCAAGGAGTATATAGAAACTGAAGGACTGAAACCTGAACAAGTGTTTAATTGTGATGAAACAGGCCTGTTCTGGAAGAAAATGCCAAGCAGGACCTACATTACTCAGGAGGAAAAGGCACTCCCAGGACATAAGCCTATGAAAGACAGGCTTACTTTGTTGATGTGTGCCAATGCTAGTGGTGATTGCAAAGTTAAGCCTTTATTAGTGTATCACTCTGAAACTCCCAGAGCGTTCAGGCAAAAGAATGTCCTCAAGGATAATTTGTGTGTGCTGTGGAGATCAAACAGTAAGGCATGGGTCACTAGGGACTTTTTCTATAACTGGTTACACCATGCATTTGCCCCCAATGTCAAAGATTACCTAACTGAAAAGAAATTAGACCTAAGGCCTCCTGGTGTTAACAATGCCCCGGGTCACCTACAGACGTGGCAGAGCGATTTTAGGGACATGACTTCATTAAGGTGAAGTTTTTGCCCCCAATCCCCACTCCCTCCTGCAGCCCAGGGACCACGGTTTTTCCAACTTCAAGAAAGTACACAAAAGCTCTGTTTGAAAGGGCTTTGTAAGACCCAAAACTCAATGACCAAAGAGAGTTTTGGGAGACCACTTTAATTCCCTCAATTGTGAAAAAACCATAGGTAAGGTTGGGGGAGGAAGGACTAAGAGGCCCTTGAACTCTTTTGGAAGAAACTGTGGCCAAAGTGTAGACAAAAGGGATTTTGAGGGTTTGAGGCAAACCCCGAAACCTGTCCCATTGGGAACCCATTGTGGCTTTGGGAAAGCCCTTTGGGGGTTGGAGGTAGTGGGAGGAGTGAAAGTTGGGTGGAGGAGGCAATGAAAACAACCACTGATGACTGTAGATCAACTTCAAAGAAAAGGGGCAACCCTTTGGGGAAACTGGTTCAGAGGGGGGGGGAGAGAAATTAAGAATTTTGCCTACTACAAAGAAAAAGGAAAAACTGGAAAAGGGGCTTGAAGTGCAAACCTTCAGGGAAAAATCACCCTCAAAAAGCATTGCAACCGGTGGTGTTTTATTACACGACAATTGTGAAACACTTTACAGTCATAAAGGAACGAGGGGTACAGGCCACAAAGGAAGTATTTGGCAAAGAATCCAGGACTCTGAAGTGGCCCTAGTGGCATTAAAAAAAAAGGGGAAAAGTAACCCCCAAAAAGGACTTACTCCTCAAGTCCTAAGGGAAAGGGGGTTTCCCCTTCAAAAAAACATAAGAAATAATGCCTCCCTCCCCCCCACCCACAATCATCACAAGATCTCAAAAAAAAAGTAAGTGTCTGAAATTTTGGCATGCCTTTTTCAGTTGTGTGTTTTAAAAATTAAATATTTCATGTGGTAAAAAAAATTTTTTTTCATATTTTTGGGGTTTTTGACGGATTAATTTATTTCCATTATTTCTTAGGGGAAATTTTTCATTCACATAAGATTATTTCGCATAACAATTCCCCCCTCTTGCAGGGAATTAAAATCTTAACCGGGGTCCACTGTAATATATAGTATATAAATATGTATAATATAATATAATTATATATATATTTTAAAAATATAAATATTATATTAAAATAATATTTTTTTTTTTTTTTTTTTTTTTTAAACAAGTCGGATCTCCCACCGGGGGGGTCCCCCCAAAAAAAAAAAAATCCCAAAAAGAAAAACTTTCATCATCATTCAACATTTTTCCACCACACTCACACTTAAAATCACTGTTTTTGCAGAGGTGCCAAAATAAAACATCTAAAAAGCATACAAAAATTTAAAAACACAACATATCCCCCCAAACTGCCAAACCCAAACCCCTCCTTAAAGTGCGGCTTGATTCCCTTTTCCCAGGACCAAGCCCGACTTAGAAAAAAACCGGTTCCCTGAAATCCCTTCACTAAATTTCCCCTGCCCACCAACAGATCGTCAGGTCCCAAAAGTACCATTCGTTCCTTTCACTCCTATCTAACACGCTCCCACCTTGCTGGAAGTCCAAACCCCCGCCCAAAAAAACCTCCTATTAAACCCCCCCCCTTCCAACCCTTTCGGGGCACCCCCACCCCGCCTTTCCCTTCCCCAAAGATTTTATTTTCCATGTCATTTACTTTTTCCATTTTTCTCAAAATGACCAAACCACCTAAAACCCCTCTTCTGCCCTCTGCAATATTTTTTTAACCCACACCTTCTCCCCAATTTTCCCCACTCCGAATTTTTTGCATAATATTTTTACCACACATTGCCTTAAACAGGACATCTCCATTCTCCAACCGTCCCCGCTGCTGCATTTACCACCCAAGCTTCGCACCCCTATAAAAGTGTTGGGACACAACTTTCTACATTCCCTTTTGCCCCCCATAGATAACTTTTTTGACTCCACATATACCCAACGCACCACTACCCTTTTTTCCCTCATAATTTTTATGATTAACCTCATCCTTCATAAATCCATCCGCCGACAAAGTCAACCAAAAATAACTGAAAACATTACTTCTTCCTTTCCCCTCCCCAAATTTAAAACCAATTTTTCTTTATCTAAAACATTTGAACCCTCACACCTTTTCCTTTTTTATGTTCACTTTCAGCTTTTTACCTTTAAAACACATTCCCAAAATCACCACTAACCTTTGCAATTTTTCTTTTGAATCCCCTAAGCACAGTATCATCAGCAAAAAGTAACTGTGTCAATTCCCATTTTAATTTGATTCCCCCCAAAATTTATAAAAATATATAATTATATATATATATTTATTTTTTCATGTCCTATAGTCAATTTATTAAAATACTCCAGGTGCTTTGACACCTTAGGGGCTTTTGATACCTCAGGGGGCTATTAACCTCAGGTGCTATTTTATACCCCAGGTTATTGACTACCCCAGTGCTATTGACTACCCAGGGGCTTTGACACCCAGGGGCTATTGACTACCTTAGGTATTACTCACTCCTCAGGGGCTATTGACTACCTTAGGGCATTGACACCTCAGGTGCTATTGATACCCCAGGGGGTTTACTCACTACCTCAGGGCTATTGACTACCCAGGTGCTATTTACACCCAGGTGTATTGACTACCTCGGTGCTACTGCTACCTCAGGGCTATGACTACCCAGGTGCTACTGACTACCTCAGGTGCTACTGACTACCTCAGGTGCTATTGACTACCTCAGGTGCTCTTGACTACCTCAGGTGCTACTGACTACCTCAGGTGCTACTGACTACCTCAGGTGCTATTGACTACCTCAGGTGCTACTGACTACCTCAGGTGCTACTACCTCAGGTGCTATTGACTACCTCAGGTGCTACTGACTACCTCAGGTGCTACTGACTACCTCAGGTGCTATTGACTACCTCAGGTGCTATTGACTACCTCAGGTGCTCTTGACTACCTCAGGTGCTATTGACTACCTCAGGTGCTACTGATTTTGTTTTAATACATTCTTTTATTATTGTATTCACTAGCTCCTTTATTCTAGCTGTAAATATCTACTGTAGTTCATAAACTAACATTTGTTGAAATAATTAAGGTGCTATTAGATGCTTAATTGTATAACTGAATCATCTGTTCTGTAATAATCTGTAATAATTTTTACAAGTTTTAGAATAATTACAGAGTCTTCTTCATAAGTCTAGTTGTAGATTCAATATAATTACTGAGTATACCAGGAAAAGTGTACGGTAGGGTTATAATTGAAAGAATTAGAGGTAAGACAGAATGTAGGATTGCGGATGAGCAGGGAGGCTTCAGAGTGGGTAGGGGATGTGTAGATCAAGTGTTTACATTGAAGCATATATGTGAACAGTATTTAGATAAAGGTAGGGAAGTTTTTATTGCATTTATGGATTTAGAAAAGGCATATGATAGAGTGGATAGAGGAGCAATGTGGCAGATTTTGCAAGTATATGGAATAGGTGGTAAGTTATTAAATGCTGTAAAGAGTTTTTATGAGGATAGTGAGGCTCAGGTTAGAGTGTGTAGAAAGAGAGGAGACTACTTCCCGGTAAAAGTAGGTCTTAGACAGGGATGTGTAATGTCACCAAGGTTGTTTAATATATTTATAGATGGGGTTGTAAAGGAAGTAAATGCTAGGGTGTTCGGGAGAGGGGTGGGATTAAATTATGGGAATCAAATTCAAAATGGAATTGACACAGTTACTTTTTGCTGATGATACTGTGCTTTTGGGAGATTCTAAAGAAAAATTGCAAAGGTTAGTGGATGAGTTTGGGAATGTGTGTAAAGGTAGAAAGTTGAAAGTGAACATAGAAAAGAGTAAGGTGATGGGGGTATCAAATGATTAGATAAAGAAAAAATTGGATTCAAATTGGGGAGGAGGAGTATGGAAGAAGTGAATGTTTTCAGATACTTGGGAGTTGACGTGTCGGCGGATGGATTTATGAAGGATTCAAATTCAAACTTTATTCTCTATAAGTATTACAATGCTGAGTTTACAGAATTTGGTTATTGTGTGGTTTTACATGTAGTAAAATAAAAATTTAAACAGAGTGTACCACTAGAACGCCTAGCATGGCTAGGCATTTCGGGCAGACTTATATTAAATCTTAGGTTTAAAATGTTACAGAATTATGAGATAAGTTGGTATTATGGCTAAGTGACTAAATACTAGTTGTGAGTTTAGCAATGTGAATGCTTTTGTTTTGGCACTATACATAGTTTCAGTATTGGAGTATCACAGGCCAACTTTTGACTAGTTAAGATTCATTATTTTGAGATTGAGATTGATATTTCTGTTTATGGTTAAATGGGTGAGTGAGTGTAAGTGTGAACCACCAGGTGGTATTCGTATTATTAGTTGACAGGGTGTATCAGGGAGATAAGATGTTTTCTGATGGTAGTTTTGAAGGTGATGAATGTGTCTGCAGTTTTGGAATTTTCAGGTAGGGTGTTCCAGATTTTAGGGCCTTTGACATACATTGAATTTTTGTAAAGGTTTAGTCGGACACGGGGAATGTCATAGAGATGTTTGTGTCTGGTGTTGTGCCTGTGGGTTCTGTCACAACTATCAAGAAAGCATTTTAGGTCAAGGTTAATATTGGAATTTAAGGTCCTGTAGATGTAGATTGCACAGTAGTAAGTGTGGATGTACTGAACAGGGAGTAAGTTTAGATCTATGAAGAGTGGGGGGGGTGTGTTGCCAGGGATGGGATTTAGTGATTATTCTGTGGAGACAAAGAACTTTGTCCTTGGAGGCAAAGAGGGGAATGTATGAGAGTATAGTTTTACCAACGCTCTTATATGGGTGTGAAGCGTGGGTGATGAATGTTGCAGCGAGGAGAAGGCTGGAGGCAGTGGAGATGTCATGTCTGAGGGCAATGTGTGGTGTGAATATAATGCAGAGAATTCGTAGTTTGGAAGTTAGGAGGAGGTGCGGGATTACCAAAACTGTTGTCCAGAGGGCTGAGGAAGGGTTGTTGAGGTGGTTCGGACATGTAGAGAGAATGGAGCGAAACAGAATGACTTCAAGAGTGTATCAGTCTGTAGTGGAAGGAAGGCGGGGTAGGGGTCGGCCTAGGAAGGGTTGGAGGGAGGGTGTAAAGGAGGTTTTGTGTGCGAGGGGCTTGGACTTCCAGCAGGCATGCGTGAGCGTGTTTGATAGGAGTGAATGGAGACAAATGGTTTTTAATACTTGACGTGCTGTTGGAGTGTGAGCAAAGTAACATTTATGAAGGGATTCAGGGAAACCGGCAGGCCGGACTTGAGTCCTGGAGATGGGAAGTACAGTGCCTGCACTCTGAAGGAGGGGTGTTAATGTTGCAGTTTAAAAACTGTAGTGTAAAGCACCCTTCTGGCAAGACAGTGATGGAGTGAATGATGGTGAAAGTTTTTCTTTTTTGGGCCACCCTGCCTTGGTGGGAATCGGCCGGTGTGATAATAAAAAAAATAAAATCTTACTGCGGCTTTTTGTTGGGTTATTATTGGCTTTAGGTGTGTTGCTGCAGTTGAACCCCAAGCACAGATAGCATAGGTGAGGTATGGATATATAAGTGAATGGTATAGTGTGAGAAGGGCAGTTTGCGGCACGTAGTATCGTATCTTGGAGAGGATCCCAATCGTTTTGGATACTTTTTTGGTTATGTGTTGGATATGGGTGCTGAAGTTCAGGTTGTTGTCGAGGTATAGGCCTAGGAATTTGCCCTCATTATGCCTGGTAATTAGAGTGTTGTCGATCTTAATGTTAATTTGCGCATCTCCTGCTCTGCTACCAAACATAATGTAGTAGGTTTTGTCAACGTTAAGCGTAAGTTTATTGGCTGTCAACCAAGTCGATATTTTGATCAGCTCCTCAATAACAATGGTGTTGAGGGTTGCAAGATTAGGGTGAGAGATGACACAAGTCATGTCGTCAGCAAAGAGAATGGGGTTCAGGTGTCGAGATACGTTTGGAAGATCATTGATGTATATGAGGAAGAGCAGGGGACCAAGGACACTTCCCTGTGGAACTCCAGTATCAAGTGGCTGTGTTGTTGATGCTGTGTCTTTAATGGTGACATACTGATACCTATTAGTAAGGTAAGATTTGAAATATGCAAGCGCATGGTTAATCATAGAATTGATGAGGGAAAAAAGTTGAGTGGTGCATTGAGGTATATGTGGAGTCAAAAAACGTTATCTATGGAGGCAAAGAAGGGAATGTATGAAAGTATAGTAGTACCAACACTCTTATATGGATGTGAAGCTTGGGTGGTAAATGCAGCAGCGAGGAGACGGTTGGAGGCAGTGGAGATGTCCTGTCTAAGGGCAATGTGTGGTGTAAATATTATGCAGAAAATTCGGAGTGTGGAAATTAGGAAAAGGTGTGGAGTTAATGAAAGTATTAGTCAGAGGGCAGAAGAGGGGTTGTTGAGGTGGTGTGGTCATTTAGAGAGAATGGATCAAAGTAGAATGACATGGAAAGCATTTAAATCTATAGGGGAAGGAAGGCGGGGTAGGGGTCGTCCTCGAAAAGGTTGGAGAGAGGGGGTAAAGGAGGTTTTGTGGGCGAGGGGCTTGGACTTCCAGCAAGCGTACGTGAGTGTGTTAGATAGGAGTGAATGGAGATGAATGGTACTTGGGACCTGACGATCTGTTGGAGTGTGAGCAGGGTAATACTTAGTGAAGGGATTCAGGGAAACCGGTTATTTTCATATAGTCGGACTTGAGTCCTGGAAATGGGAAGTACAATGCCTGCACTTTGAAAGAGGGGTTTGGGATATTGGCAGTTTGGAGGAATATGTTGTGTACTTTATACGTATATGCTTCTAAACTGTTGTATTCTGAGTACCTCTGCAAAAACAGTGATAATGTGTGAGTGTGGTGAAAGTGTTGAATGATGATGAAAGTATTTTCTTTTTGGGGATTTTCTTTCTTTTTTTTGGGCACCCTGCCTCGGTGGGAGATGGCCGACTTGTTAAAAAAAAAAAAAAAAAAAAAAAAAACTTTTGTTAGGTAGGATGTAACATTCATATATTATTATTATGTGCTCATAGTTCAAGTTTTGATTGTCTAACTACTGTAATTATCGCTTGTGGCTCATTACCTTTTGTCGGCTTCTGTGTTTGCTGGTCAGCAACTGTCCACGGAGCTATCCCCGTGATCGAGGGGGGGGTGTTCACACCTCGCCTGAAGTAGTCAGGTCTGGGCTAGACTCTCTTGGTGGTTTTACGTATTCCTGGCAAGGCGTGCCTAACTCTCCCTTATTGGCCCTTGTTGGAAGATTGTCTCTGTCTCATTATTGTTGTAGGTTCTGTAGAACTATTCACGAACATTGTCTAGACTTAGGATTTCGACGTTGTACTGAAGTTGTGTGTCGCATAGACACTCTGAGCAACTCAGGTCCTGAGCTGTAGCTTCTGACCTAATTTGTACTGGTATCTGTGTACTGACACAGTCAGGGATTTTCTTATGCTGAACTTAGATTCAGTAGTATGGGAGTTTTGTGACTTTTGTGGAGGATCTGCTGATGGTCCCTACTTAGTGGTGTTATATTATCTCCTTGATCCTGATTCTGTGTTGCTGTTGCTTGTTACATTGTTGTTCGGCTTAGCAGTCGTTTTATTGTTCAAGCAAGCTGTTTCGATTGCCAGGTGGTCAAGAAGTTGGTTTTTAAAGGTGAGGACTTTGTCAGTCACTGGTTTAAGTCTAGTCGAGTCGTGAGACATAGCGAACTTTCTTAGAGCACTTACACACATACACACAAACTTATTTTTATATTGTATTATTAAATGTTAATGTACCAGACGGTATTAAGACATAAATATGTGATATGTGCTTTCAGCACAATACACTGTACACGAGAGAAGTGATTATTTAATTTGTTTTGAATTGTTAATTTAATTTAATTTGATAATATATTCTCTAGACTGTGATTAATAAATTTATTAAATTTTAATTTCTTTTGTTGTAGCCTACCCGTTGTAATCCTGAAGCACATTATTTTTATTGAATTCTAAGGATAATTGGACCGGATACTGACTAACTGTTACAAAAAAACCCCGTAACAGGCTGGATGCTAGAAGGGCAGTCCTTTCTAGTATTCAAATGGAGATTTTCTAAGCTTTTTAGAAATCGCCGGTTTTTGTAACGTATTAGGGGCCATCCTCAACTCAAAAAATCTACCTTAGTACAGAAATATGTGTAGAAAATATGGAAACTTTCCCCCCAAACCCAAATCACAGTGGAGTCCCACAAGGAAGCGTCCTTGGCCATCCTCTTTCTCATCTAATCAATGATTCCGAATGCATAAAGGTAATAAAACCATTTTATTTGAATGAACTACATATGTCTTTTCCCCCCCAAAACAGTCAATCCCGAATTGCAGAAAATATCTGTTGGTATGAAAATAAACTTCCCTGAATATGAAAAAAACCAAAAATTCATTCATTTTGGAAATAGTGCAAATGTTTCGATTAACAAACGCTAAAGGTCATCATCAAAAGACTCACAGGGGGAAAATTCCCAGGTATCCACCTTGACAGTACCCTTAAGTTGGGACACACTACAACAAATCCCCAAAAAAATCTCCAAAAAAAGTAGGCATCTATCAAAGATTAGGTATTACGGCCCAATCGCTCTCTGGCACTGTCATTCCTCATTACCTTTTATCTTACATAGGGAAATTTTGGCAGGGGATCAACAAGCCCAATACCAAAAACCCTTAACCCAGAAAAAAGGCGCAGAAAGAATGTAACGAATTCCCCCCCCGCCAGCACCTCCCCCAAATTTTTCAAAAGTTGAATTGCTCCCCTTTAAGAACACCATACTTTTTTCATGGGGCCTACTACAAACACGAACAATAAAAAATATAAACCCTCCCCCTCAAATTCTCCTCACCAAATAAAGGAAACATGGCCACAAACAAGACCAGATTCCTTTTTTTTATATACCTGTGCCCAATTTAACCATGTAAAACTCTATGAATAAAGGGCCCTAAAATATGGAATTCATTCCAGAAAATATTAAATAAACCCAGTTGAAAAACCAGTTTTAAGGGCTCTTCTCAAAAGCCCTTAATCCCCTAGACTAATTGCTAAATACTCAGTACCACTTAAACATTATGAATCCCCATAATAACTTCAAAAATCCTTTGAACCTTTTATCCATTGTTTAAGGAATTAAATTTAACCTTGTTTTCACAAAAAAGCATTTTAGACTTAAGAATATATCCTTTGTCTTTACAAATTTTAATTTTACTTTAATTAAAAATCTACTGGTTAAACTATTTAAATAAATTTTCTTGGGCCTACTGTACAAAATATGAATAAAAACCTTAAATTTAAAAGGGATCCCGAAACCAAAAATTTTTAAATTTGGCCCCTAATTTCCCAGGCATAATAGGGGGCTCTCTTTGTATTTGGGAAACCCCCTTTTTGTAAATATTAAAAACCTTCCCAAAAGTACTGTTTGCAAAGACATAAAATAAATAAATTAAAAAAAATAAATAGGGGTTGCCAAAATGATGAAACATCTTCTACTCAAATTAATATTTTCTTTTTTAAGGAAAAACAAAATTACCCGTAAGGGTCATAAAAGCCCTTGGGAAAAAGCAAGTAGTTTAAGTCCAATCCTTGGGGAAAGAGTGAACTTTTTCTTTTGGGAAACAAAGCCTTTTTACAAGCAACAAGGTTTCTCCACTTGAAAAGGCCACCACCTTAAAATTGGGAAGACAAACCAAAAGTAGCTCCC
Organism: Cherax quadricarinatus; assembly: GCF_026875155.1. Classification (NCBI taxonomy): domain Eukaryota; kingdom Metazoa; phylum Arthropoda; class Malacostraca; order Decapoda; family Parastacidae; genus Cherax; species Cherax quadricarinatus. The sequence continues at coordinate 5,253,354 of NC_069413.1, forward strand.
CCTTTAGAGTCGAGCATAGGTAGGTCACAGTGGCTAAGCCCGGGAAGTTCCCGCTCCACAACTGGAAGCAAAAAGGGGGGCCCCTCAAAGAAACCCGTCGGTTGGGGGGTTGAAAAGAGATACGAACAATTCAAATCATTTTGGCCCTTGGTTTAGTGCGCTGCAAAAAGGGAAAATCAAAAAATTTAAACATAATTTTTTTAAAAATAGGATGCTAAACCCTTTTTTAAGAAGCATATTCTTGTGTTTTGGATAAGGGAAATTAAAAAGGGGGTAAAAAGGGGAAGAGAAAATTTTTGAAAAATGTTCCCCGAGTTTCATTAAGTGAAACTGTAATATGACTGAATTTGCCCAGTGTGAAACAGGAGCAAAAAATTTCACCAAAAATTTAAAAGTTTGTTTTTAAAATTATTATTTACTGATGGTTTCCCGAGGGCCTTACCTCTTAGCCCTTAAATTACCAAGGGGCCCAAGGGTTTTCTGACCCCAATTTAGTTAAAACGAGGTTTTGAGAGAAAACTGTGCCTCCCCAAATAAAAATATCCCCCATTTGGGCAGATCAAAAAAAATGACTGGAACCTTTATTCTTTTTTTAAAGAGAGCTGAACCCCTTTTTATAAAATTTTTTTTACATATTGGAAAAGGGAAGGGAAAATTTAAAAATCCCTTTAACCTCACCATTAACCCGGACATGGGTTTTAACCCCGACAGGTAACCCAAAAAGGGTTTCTGCTAGCAGACTGCAAACCCAAAAGCAATTCCCCAGCATGAGACCCCGGACTATCTTTTCCCGAAACTTGGGGGAAATTTTGTAAAGGAAAGAGGGCTTCTTAAAGTACAAACCAAAAAAGAAAGAAATCGGATCATAAAAAAGGAGTTTCCCCTTTCACCATTACCCCCCCCCCCAGCATTAAATTTTCCCAAAGGTTTTTTGGTTGTATTTTCATTTTTTTGGGCTCATTTTTATAGAATGGAAAAATTTTTTACAGAAAAAGATATTTATTTTGATTTTTTCCCCAACGAAAATTTCCTTGAAATTGCTCCCAAGTAGCAAAAAAATTTTGAATTTGGGGTTTAAAATATTTATACTTTTTTTTTCAAAAATGCAGAAGTCTGCATAAAAAGTAAATCTTTTAATTTTTGTTTGAAAAAAATTTTTCAAATTAGCATTTTAAAATGGTTTAAAAATTTTAAAAAACAATTAAAAATAAAAAAACTAAAAATTCGTATAATAATAATACACCTACCCTCCGACTTACAACCTGCTCGAAAATTTCCCCACTCATTTCTAACAACCATACTGTTTACAGCTTAGATTTAAATTAAATTTGGTTTTTTTTCTTTTATGCAACAAAAGTTTTTGATGTTTTTTATCCCACAAATGTTTTGTATGAAATTTAAAAAACTGATTTTTGTTGTTTAAAAAGCATTCCCTTTTTGGGTTTCGAAACCCTTTTGGGGGGGAACCCAAGCTCGGGTTTTTAAGTCGGACGGTAGGTGTAGTTTAATAATAATAAAATAATAAAAATAATAATTTAAAAATAAAATAATAATAATAATTTAAAATGAAAATTTTAAAAATAATTTGTATTTAAAAATTAAAAATTAAAATAATAATAATTTTAATTACACCCACCATCTATTCCCAAACCCGCTCGACATACACCATTTTTCTTAAAGCCGGTTTTTTTAAACCAAATTTCTGGGGAAAAAATCAAAAAGTTTTTGTTGTACCCCCAGTGTTTCTCCCCAAAACCCTTTCGTATTTAAAATCCCCACTAAAAAAGCTTAAAAAAAGTAAAATTAAAAAAAGAAAATTCTAAAATAAAAAAATAAAAAAAGTCATTTTCAAAAAAAAGTATGTTGATATTCGTATAAAGTTTTGATTAAAATCCCTTTTTGAGTGGTTGGTCGGAAACCCAAAATCGGTCGGAAATCAGATGGTACCTGTAATAACAAAAAACAAATAAAAATATAATAAAAATAACAATTGCCTGCACTTTAAAGGAGGGGTTTTGGGGAAAATGGCGTTTTTGGGGGGTTTTTTTGTGTATCTTTATTGTGGGATGCTTCTAGATTTTTTTTAAATTCTGAAAACCTCTGCAAAAAAAGTGATAATGTGCGAGTGTGGTGAAAGTGTTGAATGATGATGAAGGTATTTTCTTTTTGGGGATTTTCTTTCTTTTTTTGGGTCACCCTGCCTCGGTGGGAGACGGCCGACTTGTTGAGAGAAAAAAAAATATGTATAATATAAATACAGTGGACTCCCTGTTATTGGCCGCTTCTGTTATCGGACAACTCGGTGATTAGCTGGTTTTTCGGCACCCTGTTATAAGCCGTTAATTCGATGACCAGCCGTTTGGGACGCGTCCGTCCGCCGGATGGGGTCGCTTGCGTGTCAGTTTGGCTGTGTCTTTCGGTGTGTGAGGAAGCTTCTGCTCTTACAACCAAACATTTCACTTGTTTTCCAATGTTTTATGAGGGTTTTTTGCAGTGCAACTGCGAAATAAGTGACCTTGGCTCCACAGAAACTTACTAGTAAAGTTCCTGTGGCAAAGGAAGTCAGACACACCACGGAATATAAGAATGAAGTGTAGCAGGCATGCAGGGAGTGTAGCATGCATGCAGAGAGTGTAGCAGGCATGCAGGGAGTGTAGCATACATGCAGGGAGTGTAGCATGCATGCAGGGAGTGTAGCATACATGCAGGGAGTGTAGCATACATGCAGAGAGAGTAGCAGGCATGCAGGGAGTGTAGCATGCATGCAGGGAGTGTAGCATGCATGCAGGGAGTGTAGCATGCATGCAGGGAGTGTCACAGGCATGCAGGGAGTGTAGCAGGCATGCAGGGAGTGTAGCATGCAAGCAGGGGGTGTAGCATGCATGCAGGGTGTAGCTAGCAGGGAGGGGGTGGGGGGTTTTGGCCCTCGGAGGTAGCAGGCATGCAGGGAGTGTAGCAGGGATGCCCGGGGGAAAACCCAAAATGGCCCCCCCGGGGGTTTACATGCCTTTCAGGGGTTTGCATGCATGCAGGGAATGTACATACATGCAGGGATGTAGCCCTACATGCAGGGCTGTTTCAGGGATGCAGAGAAATGAAAACATCATCAGGGGGTGTACATGCCTTCAGAGAGTGTAGCACATGCAAAAAATGTAGTAGCATGCCCGGGAGTTAGCATACAAAGCAGGAGTGTACATGCAAACAGAGATTTTAACAAACATCAAGGAGTGGTTTCAAACATGCAGGAGTGTAGCATTCAGGGAGGAGTGGGAGCAGCATGCAAGGGGTGTAGCAACATCAGGGGGTGTAGCAAGCCCTGCAGAAGTGGGACAGGCCCTGCAGGGGGTGTAGATGCCCTGCAAGAGTGTACATGCAGGGAGGAAGGGGAACATGCATGCAGAGAGTGTAGCACATGCAGGGATTTTCATGCATGCAAGAGTGTAACAGCATGAGGGGGTGTTAAACATGCAGGGAGTGTAGCCCGCAAGCAGGGGGTGCCCGCATGCATGCAAGAGTGTAGGAGCATGCAGGGGGTGTATAGCATGCAGAAGTTAGCAGGCAAGCAGGGGGTGTATCAGCTGCAGGGGGGGTACCCTGCATGCAGGGATTTAGCATGCATGCAGGGAGGGAGGACAGCATGCAAAGTGTTTGCAGGGATGCAGGGGGTGTACAAAGCATGCAGAGAGTGCACAGGCATGCAGGGAGTGTAAACATGTAAGCATGGGGTTAGCATGCTGGCCCGGAGTGAAATACATGCAAGGGGTGTAGCAGGGATGCAGAGAGTGTAGCAGCCACAGGAAATTTTGCAGGCATGCAGGGAGTGTACATGCATGCAGAAGTGTATAAGAGCCATGCAGGAAAATTTTGCAGGGTGCAGGGAGTGTACATGCTTTCCTGGGGTGTAGCATGCATGCAGGGAGTTAGCATGCCGCAGGGAGTTTTAGCAGGCCCTTTCAGGATTTTAGCAGGGATGCAGTGAGTGTAATAGGGAGCAGGGAGTGTAACAGGCATCAGGGGGTGTAACAGGCAGGAGGGAGTGTAACAACCCGCGGGAGTAAGCAGGGATGCAGGGGGGGTTTTAAAGGGAAAGCAGGGAGTGTAACCCGGGAAAGAAGCGAGTGTAACACAGCAGGAAGAGTACAGGCATGCAAAAAGGGGTTTTCAGGGACAAGGGGTGTAAAGGCATGCAGGGGGTGTGCAGGCAAAGCAGGGGTGGGAAACAGACATCCGAGAGTGGGAGCAACCCGCAAGATGTAACAGGGGCCCGGGGGTAAACATGCAGGAAAATGTTTTCAGGCATGCAGGGGTGACTGGGATGCAGGACTTAGCAGGCATGCCCGGGAGGTAAGGGGAGGCAAGAGGAAATGTAACAGCATGCAAGGGGGCTTTTCAACAAAGTAAGAAGTGTACAGGCATTTCAGAAATGTAGCAGACATGCAGGAAGTTTACAAGCATGCAGGAAGTTTTAGCGGCATGCTGGGAAATGTACCGGGGTGCAGGGAAATGTACAGGCATGCAGGGGGTTTAACAGCCCTGCAGGGGGTGTAACAGGGATGCAGGGACCCGTACCCCCATATGTAAAAAAATGTAGGCATGCGGGAAATGTACGACATCAGGGAAATTTCAACATGCAGGGGGTTTACAAGCCAACAGGAAGGTAACAGGCATGCTGGGATGTAGCAGGGATGCTGGGAGTGAGAACATGCAAGAAGTGAACAGACATGCAGGAAATTTAGCCCGACATGCTGCGAGTGTACGACATGCAAAATGTAGCAGGGACGCTGGGGGGGTTGGGAGCGACATAAGGAAATGTACAACATACAGAAGTGGGAGCAGGGATGGGTAGAGGTAGCAGGCAAAATGCAGGGAAAATGTAAACAGACATGCAGGGAAATTTTAGCGACCAAGGGATAAGTGTTTCAGACCGCAGGGAAATTGGGAGGAAATGCAAAAAAAGGGAATGTAGCAGGGAAAGCTGAAGTGGTAGCAGGCATGCAGGGAAATGGTAGCAGACATGCGGAAGTGGGAGCAGGTATGCTGGAAATGGGGCCCGCATGGCCAAATTTTAGCAACAGCAGGAAGGGGAAAGGGTGCTGGAAGTGAGCAGACATGCAGGAAAATGTAGCAAAACATCAGGGAAATGTAAACAGGGAAAGCTGGAAGTGTTGCAGGCATGCAGGGAAAAGGTTTCCCGGCTTTCAGGGAAATGGGAGCAGGGGATGCAGGAAAATGGAAACAGGCATGCAGGAAGTGTAACAGACATGCAGGAAGTGTAGCAACATCAGGAATGTTGCAGGCATGCGGAAATGTAGCAGACAAGCAGGAAGTGTAGCAGGTATGCAAAGGGGGTTTTTGCAACAACCCGGAGTGTACAGGTTTTGGGAGGGAGGTTTGCAGGGATGCAGGGAGTGTACAGACATGCCCGGAAGTGTAGCAGGGATTCAGGGAGTGTAGCAGGTAAGCGGGAGTTTAGCAACATGCAAAGGGAATGTAGCAACATGCAGGAAGTGTACAGACATGCAGGAAGTGTAGCAGGTATGGGAAAGGGGGTGTGCAAACATGCAGGAATTTTACAGACATGCAGGAAGTGGAGCAGGGATGCAGAGGTTTTGCAACAATTTTAAAGGGAAAAGGAAAACAAAATCAGGGAAATGTAGCAGGGTGCAGGAAATTACAGCAAACAGGAATTTTAGCAGACATGCAGGGAAAATTACAAGGGATGCAGGGATTTTAGGGAGACCCTGCAGGAAGGGGTAAACAACAAACGGAAGTGTAGCAGACATTCAGGAAAAATTTGCAAGGGGAGCAGGGGGGTGAAACGTTTTGCAGGAAGTGTACAGGGAAAGCAGGGGGGTAACAGACATCAGGAAATGTACAGACCCCGCAGGGAAATGTTTCAGGTATGGGAGGGAGTGTAGCAACCTGCAGGGAATGTACAGGCAGGAAGGGGTTTAGCGGGGGTGCGGGAATGTAGCCGACAAGCAAGGGAAATGTAGCAGGCAGCGGTGACGACATTCAGGAAATGTAGCAGACATGCAGGAAAATGTAAACCCAAAATTTCAGGAATTAGAAAAATGCAAGGGAAATGTAGCAGGCAGCTAAGTTAAACAGGGATGCAGGGAAATGAAAAACAGCATTCAGGAAGGGGGTTTTAAGGGGGAGACATGCAGGGAAATGTTTGCAACCATGAGGAAAAAATTTTTTTTAACAGGCATCAGGAAGTGTGCAACATGCAAAAGTAAAATAGAATTTTGGCAGAAAGTGTAGCAGGATGCAGGGAAATGTAGCAGCATGCAGGAAGTGTAACAGCATGAGGAATGTAACAGGCATTCAGGAAGTGTCCAACATGCAGGGAAAGTTTAAAAAACTTTCGGAGGGGACAGACATGCAGGAAGTGTAGCAATTTTTAAAGCAGGAAGTGTTGCAGACATTTAGGAAGGTGTAAAAAGACAGCAAAAGGTTAAGGTTTCAAAGACATCGGAAGGGAGCAACATGAGGGGGGTGGGAGCAGGGTTTCGGGAATTTTACAGAAAAATGCGGGAAATGTAGCGACATGCAGGAAGTGTAAACAAACATGCAGGAAGGTTTGCAGGAAAGCAGGGAGTGTAGCAGGCATCAGGGAAATGTTGAAAACATGGGGGGAAATGTAAACAGAAAAAGGGTTAAAATGCAAAGGGGGGTACAGAAATGCAGGAAGTGAGCAGAAAGCGGGGGGTTGGGTTAGCAGGGAAATGAACAGACATCAGGAAGTTTTAGCAGGAAAAAAGGGGTGTAGCAACATCAGGGAAAAATTAAAACTTGTAAAACGGGAGTGTAGCAGAAATGCAGGAAGTGTAGCAGGATCGGGGTGAAGGGGACAAACAGGGAAATTAGCAGACATGCAGGGAATTTTAAACAGGAAAGCAGGAAATGTAGGGAGACATGCAGGAAGTGTAGAAAGGGAGCAGAAATGTACAACCTGGGGGGGGTACAGACATGCAGGGAAATGTAGGGAGCAGCGGGTGGGAGGACAAAGCAGGAAATGTAGCAACCCCGCAGGAATGAGCAGACATGCAGGAATTTTGAACATTTAGGAATGTAGCACATGCTAATGTACAGGCATGCAGGAAGTGTAGCAAACATGCAGGAATTTTGAGCAAGACATTTCAAGGGAAATGTAGCCCGGCATGAGGGAAATGTGCAGGCATAAGGGAAATGGGAGCAAAACACCCGGAAAATGGGAAAAGACTTTCGGGGTGTAAGGGAGGCATGCGGGAATGTAGCAAGGGATGCAGGAAGTGGAAACAGCCCTTCAGGAAGTGTTCAGGTTTTCGGAAATGTAAAATCATGCAGGAATGTAGCAGGCAGGAGAAGTTTTAGCAGGGATGCAGGGAAATTAGCAGAAAGCCCGAAAATGGGAAAAGACTTCCCGGAAGTTTTTGCAGACATGAGGAGTGTAGGGTGCATGCAAAAAGTGTTTGCAGGAAGCAGGAAATTTAACCCGGCATCAGGAAAATGAAAAAAAACATGCAGGGAAATTTTAGAGCCGGAAATGTAGCGCAAGCAGGGAAATTACGACATTCAGGAATTTTAGCAGACATGCAGGAAGTGTTGGGAGAATCAGGGAATTTTAAAACAATTCAGGGAAAGGGAAACCCGGATGCAGGGGGTGTAGCCCGCATTTAAAAAGTGACAGACAGCGGAAAGGGGGAAAAACAGGGTAAAAAAGGGAGGGGGTGTAGGAAAAACATGCAGGAAATGTATCAGCATGCGGAAATGTAGCAGACCCTCAGGAAGTGTAGCAAGGATGGAGGGAGTGAAAGGCATGCAAAAGGAAAAGGGAACAGGGCCATGCCCGGGGAATGTAAAAAGGGGCAGGGGAAGAAGTGTACAGCATGCCCGGAAAAGGGAGGTACATGGGAGGGGGTGTAAACCCCAAGGGGTTGGGAGGGGAGTGTAGAAACATGCAGGGAGTGTAGCAGGGATCGGATGTAGCAACATGCAGGAATTTTACAAGGGATGCGAATGTAAAACCCTCGGGAAGTGTACAGGAGCGGGAGTGTAAAAGCATGCAGGGAAAACATTTAAAAGGGAGGGAAATGTAGCAGCTGGGAGGGGGGGGAACAACCCCCAAAAAGGAGTGTAGGATTCAAAAAGCAGGAGTGGGAGAAAAGCAGACTGCAGGAAAGCCCGGCATGCAGGAAAGGGAGCAGGCATCAGGAAATGTAGGGGCCCTCAAAATTTTTAGAGTGGGGGTTCAAAAAGCAGGGAAATGTAGCAGCAACTGGGGTTTTAGCCGGCATGCAGAAATGTATCAGGCATCAGGAATTTTAACAGGCATGCAGGGAAGGGACAACATGAGGAAAGTGTGCAGGCAGCAGGGAAATGTAGCAAAAGCAGGAAGTTACAACCATGGGGGGAAATGTAACAACTGCAGAAGGTAACAAAGGATCGGAGTGTACAAGGGGTCAGGGAAATGTAGCAACAGCAGGAATTTTAGCAGGGCATTCAGGAAGGGTTTTAGCAGGCATCAGGGAAAATGTAAGACAGTGGGAAATGTAACAATGCAGGAAATTTCCCGACATGCAGGAAGTGTAAACAGGATGCAGGGGGTTTGCGGGATGCAGGAAGTGTAGCAGACATTTAGGAATGTACCCCCCGACATCAAGGGAAAATTTGCCAAATGCAGGGGGGGGGTTTTGCAAGGGAGGGAAAGTTTTCAAAATGCAGGAAATGTAAAAGACATGCAGGAAATTAAGGGGAGGGGTAAACTGGGGAAATTAGCAGGTCAAGGGGGGGGAGCAGACATGCAGGGTGGGAGCAGGAATGCAGGGGTGTAGCAGGGAAGCAGGGAGTGTAGCGGCATGCAGGAAATGGAACAACATTAGGAAGTGTACAGGATGCAGGAAAGGGCAGACATCAGGAAATGTAGCAGAAAGCGGGGGTGTAGCAACAAATTTAAAAAGTTGGGACAGGACACGGGAAATGTAGCAACATGCAGGGAAAATTACAGGAAGCAGGGAAATGTAGCCCAAAAGCAGGAAGTTAGGGAACATGCAAATGTGCAACATGCAGGAAATTAGCAGAAAGCAGGAAATTAGCAGACATGCAGGGAAATGGAGAAACAAAAGTAAGCAGGTGTGGGGAAACAGGCATGCCCGGGAAATTAGCCCGACATGCAGGAAATGTAAATCAGGTTAAAAAACATGCAGGGAAATGTAAGCAGACATGCAGGAAGTGTCAGGAAACCCGAAGTGTAGCACATGCAGAAATGAAGAACATGCAGGGAAATGTAACAACAAAGCTGGGGGGGGGCAACATCAGGAAAATTTTAGCAGGCAGCGGGAAATGTAGCAACAAAGCAGGGAAGGGGTAACAACTGCAGGAATGTAGCAGACATCAGGAATGTTGGGGTTAGGAGGCATGCCCGGAAGTGAAACTACATCAGGAAAGGGTAGCAACAAAGCAGGGGAAGTGTAGGGAACATGCAGGGGGTGAGCGGGATGCCTTTAAGGGGGTACCCGGCCCTGCAGGGGTGTAGCGCATGAGGAAATGTAGCAGGTATGCGGGGGGTGGTCAGACATGCAGGAAATGTAGCAGGAAACAGGGAAATGTAGCAGGCAGCAGGGGGGGGGTAGCAACATGCAAAAGTGTAAACATGCAGGGAAAAATACAGGCATGCTGGAAAAGTGTTTTGCAGGCCCTGCAGGAATGTACAGGATGCAGGGAATGTAGGGAACATGCAGGAAGTGTAACAGACTTTCAGGAAGTGTAGCAGGGTGCAGGGAAATTTAGCAGAAAGCAGGAAGGGGTAGCAGGCATCAGGGAAATGTAGCAGGCATGCAGGAAGTGAAACAGAAAACGAAAGGGACAGCTGCCAAAATGGTACAACATGCAGGGAAAATGTAGGCAGGAGCGGGGGTGTAAACAAATGCAGGGAAAAGGGAGCAGCATGCAGGAAGTGTAGGGAGACATTAAAGGAAATGTAGCGGTTTCTTGGTGGGCAGGCATGCAGGAAGTGTAGCAGGAAGCAGGGAATGTAAACCCGGCATCAGAAATGTGCAACCTGCAGGAAGGGGGGGGGTAGCAGGACAATTGGGGAGAAATGTAACAGACATGCAGGGAAGGGTTGGGGGGGAGGTATTCCGGAAATGAAAGACATGCAGGAATTTTAGCAGACGCAGGGAAATGTACAGGCATGGGAGGAAAGGGAGCAGACATCAGGAAAAGGAAGGTAAGCAGGGGTGTAGCAGGCATCGGAATGTTGCAGGGATGCAGGAAGTGTAACAGGGATGCAGGAAGTGAAACAGGCATGCAGGAAGTGTAACAGACAGGGGGGAAATTAAAGACATGCAGGAAAATTAGGGAGCGGGGGTGTAAACAACATCAGGGAAAGGGAGAAACATTCAGGGAATTTTACAGGAAAGCAGGAAATGTAAACAGGGTTTCAGGGGTGTAGGGAGCATGCAGGAAGTTAAAAAGCCCGCAGGAAAATGTAGCAGGAAAGCCCGGAAATGTAGCAGACATGCAGAAATTTACAGCATGCGGGAAATGTACAGGATGCAGGGTTGCAGACATGCAGGAATGTAGGGAGGAAAGCTGGAAATGTTCAGGCATCAGGGAAATGTACAGACTGCGGGAAAATTAGCAGGATGAAGGAAATGGGAGCAACCAAACAAGTGTTAATCAGACATCAGGAATTAGCAGGATGCGGGAAATGTTGCAGGCACAGGGAAAGGGAGCAAATGCGAAGTGAACAGGCATGCAGGAAGGAAAAAGAAAATGCAGGAAGTGTAGCAGACATGCAGGAAAGGGGAGCAGAAATTCAGGGGGTGTAGGGAGGGAAAACAGGGGGTGGTAAAAGACATGCAGGGGGTGTAGCAGGGAAAGCAGGAAATGTAGCAAGGTTTTCAGGGATTGTAAACAGAAAGGGAGTAATGGAGCAGACATGCAGGAAGTGTAGCAGACATGCAGGAAGTGTAGCAGACATGCAGGAAGTGTAGCAGACATGCAGGAAGTGTAGCAGACATGCAGGAAGTGTAACAGACATGCAGGAAGTGTTATCCTAGGTAAATACTACTCGACTTTTGCCCTACATTAAGACTACAAATATTCTGAGGTAAATAATGAGTGTACTGTGTGTGTATTTCACTTTTTAATGCCAAGTTCTATTGCTAACTTAATGTAAGTTAATGTAAACTTGTTATCTGGTATTTATATGAATTTATAAATGGAAAAAATGGAGTTCTGCTTTCCGACGCCGTCTGCTTCTGGAAGTAGCCTGGAACCTAACCCGCCATATAAGTGGGGCCCTACTATATATATTAATAAGACACCTTCGGTGATAAATTTAGAAGCTAACAATAAAGTTGTACCTTTGGATTGTCGTAGTAGTACAAAATATCAGTTAGGACGAAATATAAACATTTCCACTTCTTGTTTTTCTTGCTTTTCTTGTATAACCATCCTTGTTTCTGAATTCCTGAAAAACAAAAAAATTATTAATATCATTAACATAAGCACAATAAAACATTATACAGCCTCTCCTCACTTAGCGACATACTCGTTCACAGACGCCTCGGACTTACAACGGCCTCTCTGACCAGTATTCATACCTAAATAATGTATATCAGACCTGATTTCCTCTATCTTGTTTATTTCAATATACAGTACACTACTGTATAAACATTTAAAAATATACCAGAAATGTTATAAATGTTATAAATGTTATAAATGTGCAAAGATGACATTAGAACAATATCAAAGATGGCTGACACAAACTCACTACCATTAAAGTATGCTCCTCACTTAGCGATGAATTCGTTTAACGGCGTGGTCTTAGGAATGAAACTCCGTCATTAAATGAGGAGAGGCTGTATGTATATAGCTTTAGAAATAAAATGAGGAATCAGTAACACCAGATGGTTAGTTAAAGCAAGGCCAAGAGCAATAATTCAACCCCTGCAAACACAACAGGCATATACAAAAGCACTTGTTTACCAAACTTTTCACATAACATTTAGAATTTCTTTAAATTAGTGCAAAATATTCTTTTTTTCAGTTACACTTCAACAAGTAGGAAAATTCAACTTACAAACTGCATCCCTGGTAATTCAACTTACAAACTGCATCCCTGGTAATTCAACTTACAAACTGCATCCCTGGTAATTCAACTTACAACCTGCATCCCTGGTAATTCAACTTACAAACTGCATCCCTGGTAATTCAACTTACAAACTACATCCCCACTCAAGGCAGGTGAGAGTGCAGAAATGGAAAGAGTGCAGAGAACTTTCATTGCCCATATACATTCATTTAAACATCTAGACTACTCAGAACATTTGAGGTCCCTTTAACTGTATTCCTTGGAATGTAGGCAAGAAATGTACATTTTTATCTACAAGTGGAAAATCTGGAGGAACTGGCCCCAAACATGAACAATGAAATCACTATGTATAAATACAAGAGACTTGGCAGTGCAAGGAACCTTCATTAAAAGTGAGGGTTGCAGCATGTGCAGTATGAGACAACTTGATGAATGTCACAGCTCCCTGGCTATTCAACATCCTCCCTTTATGCAGAAGGAAAATTACCAACAAACCTCTGGCTGTCTGTAAGAGGAACTAGACAAGTTCCTCCAGTCAGTTTCTGACCAGTAGGGCTGTGGTTCATATGTCTGATTGCATATGGTCAGAAGTAACAGTCTGGTTTATCAAGCCTTGATCTGCCAGGCCAGGTCTGAGACCAGGCTGCTGGAACACTGACTCCAAAAAACATCCTTCAGGTATCCTTCAGGAGTTCAGAAACCTACTAGGTGGATCAAACATTTACGAAATAAAGACACCTGATTGTTGCACACGTGTTTTGCTCAATACTGTTGCTGCCTGATGCTGCTACCAAACAAACAATAAACAAACAACTCCAGTAAAAATGGAAAATTGGGACATACACAGCTTAAATTTATTTCAAACCTTCTGCTAAGAAACACCAAATTAGAAGTTAAACTGAAGAGGCATTCTCTTGTTATTTCAGATAGAGCAATATCATGAAAATAGTCAAGTCTTTCATTATTAAATTTAAAACAGACTTAACCTTTTTACTGTCCAGACCCTGAAAATTAATATTACTCTCAGTCGTCCACTTTAAAACAAAAAAAGCTTCTTTGGAAATGGTAGAGAATCCTTTTCTGAAGATGACATCAAAAATACAAAATTTGATGGAAAATTTACAGAATTATGCAAGCACAAAAATAGCTGCACAATTTATGCAATATTGCCCAATTTGAGACCCACTTTAAACCAATTCCATTATTCCATTCCACCAAATTCTTAGCTATTTCACAACAATGCCTTCCATTCTATCAACTGAGCACATAACATTGCCAATTCACCTATTTCAACTACTCTATAGAGTACGAAGAAGTTGGTAATCTGGCTAATTTTACACAAATTAAAAAATACCAATTTAAATGTACAAAATGAACAATGTAGACATTTTTGTTAACAAAACAACATTTTCTCTGTTCATTAATCACATCAGGCCCGGTGGCCCGGTGGCCCGGTGGCCTGGTGGCTAAAGCTCCCGCTTCACACACGGAGGGCCCGGGTTCGATTCCCGGCGGGTGGAAACATTTCGACACGTTTCCTTACACCTGTTGTCCTGTTCACCTAGCAGTAAATAGGTACCTGGGTGTTAGTCGACTGGTGTGGGTCGCATCCTGGGGGACAAGATTGAGGACCCCAATGGAAATAAGTTAGACAGTCCTCGATGACGCACTGACTTTCTTGGGTTATCCTGGGTGGCTAACCCTCCGGGGTTAAAAATCTGAACGAAATCTTATCTTATCTTATCTCCAGATATCTCCTATATTACACTTGCTTTTCATGTTGAATTCATAATCACACAATAGATTTACCATATTTCTTGGATAATAAAATATAACCAAGAAAGATTGGCCATGGTTTACAGTGTCCCAATAATTGATTCAGACCTATTAAAAACCCATAAAACAGATTTTGGGGTACAGGGACCTTACCCACCTTCAGGAAAATTGGCAAAAATTAAATATTTCTGCTAATCTGAGCTTAATTTCAGGTTACTTCCAGTTCTGAAACCAAAATAATCTCTATTTTAGTAGTGTCTTCTGTTCTATTAAATAATAATAAATAGCAGTCAATAAAACCAAAGAAACCATCCAACAGAACACCTCTAAGTGTCTATTTCAAACTATACACACTGTAAGAGTATTGCTTTTTCCATCATGCACCGTGTGGGACAAGATTTTTTTTAAACTGTGCACACTCACCACATAGACCCATTCTCTCACATCTAGGCCAAAATTTACCATTCACAGCTTGTGTGTGTGAGCTGAGGTCATGACCTAGAACTACATGAGGCTCTGGACTCAGTGATGTAAATTTGTGATGGCTACTATAAGGGTTAACCTTTTCAGCATCACTGCCATATACAGCCTCTCCTCACTTAACGACAGTTCCACTCTTGAGACCACATCGTTAAATGAATTCGCCGCTAAGTGAAGCGCATACTATAATGGTAATGAGTTTGTATCAGCCATCTTCGATATTGTTTAATATTACCTCTGCACCATTTATAACATTTCCGGTATATTTTTAAATGTTTATACAGTAATGTACTGTATACTAAAATAAACAGAATAGAGGAAATCAGCTCTAATGTACATTATTTAGGTATGAATACTGGTCAGAGAGCCCGGTAAAAGAGTACATTGCTATGTGAGTAGAGGCTGTACTATGGTTCTCAGCTCAGGTTTGGTGCTGAAGAACTATGAGATGAGCTCGGTTCACTCAGATGAGCTGTGAGTGGTAAATTTTGGCCTACATATGAGAGAATGGATCTATGTGGTGAGTGTGCACCATATAAAAAAAAAATCCTGTCCCATGCAGTGCATGATGTTAAAACAAAACCGTGACTGTGTGTATGGTTTAAAATAGTGACTCTGCAGGGTATTTTTGGAGGGTTTTTATAATTTTATTATCAGTTTCTTGATTTCATTTGATAGAATAGATGTATTACAGAAATGGAGACGATTCTGATTGGTTTCAGGATTCGAAGCAGCTTGAAAATTAACTCAAAATAGTGGAAAATTTCAATTTTTTCAATATTCCAGAGGACATTAATCATACCACTCATCTAATGTATGTCCAGCTGGATGGTCTAATATGCATTCACAAATGAGATAATATTACTTACACAGGAGTCCTGCCACTTGCAGAAGTGTTGCTGATGTACCTTTTTTCCTCGTTTTTTTTAATTATATAATTTTTATGTTCTGATAATTACAATTTGTAGTAGTTCTTGTAATTTCTTAGCCAATGTTTGTTCTGACACTAATACAGTAGGGGCCCACTCTACGGCATTTCACTTTATGGCAGTCCACTAATACGGACATTTCAAATTATGACCAAAACTCGCTATACGGCTCCCCCCCACCTGATTTTCTAATACAGTCACCGTGCCCCACCTGGTTTGTTTACATTCTCCGTGAGCTCTGTAAGCACCACGTCTCTCCATAATATCTGGAAACTCCAAAATTTCAAGTGTTTTTAAAAGTTATATCATATTTTATATATACAGTGGACCCCCGGTTAACGATATTTTTTCACTCCAGAAGTATGTTCAGGCGCCAGTACTGACCGAATTTGTTCCCATATGGAATATTGTGAAGTAGATTAGTCCATTTCAGACCCCCAAACATACACATACAAATGCACTTACATAAATACACTTACATAATTGGTCGCATTCGGAGGTGATCGTTATGCGGAGGTCCACTGTACTCTGATAATTATACTTATGTATACCTGCACCTAGATAAGCTTACACACTGTGCTGGGGAGCAGGTACACATTAAAATCAGTAAGTGTCTTATGTCTCGAGATGCCATATTAGTAGTAGTAGTAATAATAATAATAATAATAATAATAATTGTTTTTTTAACAAGTCGGTCGTCTCCCACCGCAAAGTCTCATTAAATGTTGTATGTTACATTAATATACACATTTTCATTAATCCATCTATGATATTTTTTTCAAAATTATATAATAAACACAATGTGTAACATATAAACATGATAAATACACCCCACAGTAAAATAAATTAACATAAATATGAACTGTGGTAGCCAGACGACTTGTACGAGTGACGGCAAGAATAACTTTTTCTCTAGTCCAACATCAGAGAAAATGTGTTACTGGGGGTAACAGTAGAAAATTATTCCTTCCATATGCCTTCACTTAGAGCATCATTTCTTCTAAAAATGGTGTAACATGAGAATGAGAGTGTTCCTCTTTATTTACTCTACTGTACCAATGCAGAGACAACTTGTACACAATGGAACTTGTACACAAACCAGACGTGTTCACCTGGTTTGTTTACAAAACTCGCATATGCCTGGTTTGTTTACATAACTCTGCTAGTGTCCTCTCTCATGTACTCATTCTCTCTCTTATTTATTCGTTGTACAGTGGTCCCTCGCTTTTCGTAGTTCTCGGCAATCATAGATTTCGGAAATCATAGGGGTATTTTCGTATAAACATGGGCTCGCTTTTCATAGGTTGACTCGTGATTAGTAGTTCGTCCGGGACGCGTACCCACGGCGTGAGCCGGGACAGCAGCCAGTCTGTCATTGTTTACCTGTGAGCGAAGGTCCCCTCACGTGCTCCAGTGAAATATTTCATAATGTTCCATTTATTTTAGTGCTTGCAAGTACTAAATAAGCTACCACTGCTCCAAAGAAAGCTCCTAGTGCCAAGCCTGTGGTAAAGAAGGTGAGAAATACCATTGAATTTAAGAAAAAATCATTGAACAAAATGAAAGTGGTACAAGTGCGGCCGAACTGGCCAGGATGTATAAGAAACCCTACACAACCATATGTTCCATAGTGGCCAAGAAAAAGGAAATAAAGGATGCTGTTGTTGCAAAGGGGGTAACTATGCTGACAAAAATGAGATCACCAGTAATCGAAGAGGTTGAGAAGTTATTATTGGTGTGGGTAAATGAGAAACAATTAGCAGGAGATACTCTTATGACTTCGATTATTTGTGAAAAGGCTAGGCAGTTGCACAACAATCTGGTAAAGAAATTGCCTGAAAATAGTGATGATGTGAGTGAATTTAAGGCCAGCAAAGGTTGGTTTGAGAGACTTAAGAACCGTACTGGCATACACAGTGTGGTAAGGCATGGTGAGGCTGCCAGTTCGGACCACAAGGCAGCTGAAAAATATGTGCATGAATTCCAGGAGTACATATAGGCTGAAGGACTGAAACCTGAACAAGTGTTCAATTGTGACAAAACAGGCCTCTTTTGGAAGAAAATGCCAAACAGGATGTACATTACACAGGAGAAAAAGGCAATGCCAGGACACAAGCCTATGAAAGACAGGCTGATGCTAATGTTCTGTGCTAATGCTAGTGGGGATTTCAAAGTAAAGCCATTACTAGTGTACCATTCTGAAAATCCCAGTGTGTTCAGGAAAAACAATGTTATGAAGAGTAAATTGTGTGTTTTGGAAATCTAATAGTAAGGCATGGGTCACGAGGGAAATTTTCGTCGAGTGGTTCAATGAAGTGTTTGGCCCTAGTGTGAAGAATTACCTCCTGGAAAAGGAATTGGATCTCAAGTGCCTGCTAGTAATGGACAATGCACCTGCTCATCCTCCAAACTTGGATGACCTAATTTTCGAGGAGTTTGGGTTCATCACAGTAAAGTTCTTGCCCCCGAATACCACTCCTCTCCTCCAGCCCATGGACCAGCAGGTCATTGCAAACTTTAAAAAACTCTACACAAAAGCAATGTTTCACAGGTACTTGACTGTGACCACAGACACTCACTTGACCCTAAGGGAATTTTGGAGAGAACACTTCAGCATCCTCCATTGCATAACCCTTATAGGTATGGCTTGGGAGGGAGTGATTACCAAGACTTTGAACTCTGCCTGGAGAAAATTGTGGCCAGATTGTGTCCACAAGAGGGATTTTGAAGGGTTTGGGACTGACCCTGATGAGCCTATGTCTGTTGTAAAATCAATTGTGGCACTGGGGAGTTCCATGGGGTTGGATGTGAGTTTGGAGGATGTGGAAGAATTGGTGAAAGACCACAACGAAGAGCTCACCACTGAGGAGCTGCAAGAGCTTCCGCAGGAACAGCAACAGATCGCAGCTCAGAATCTTGCTGCAGAGGAGGAGGAAGAGAGATGGAAGATGGTGCCTTCTTCAGAAATTAAAGAGATTTTTGCTATGTGGGGTAAGATGGAAAGCTTTATGGAGAAACATCACCCTGACAAGGTTGTTGCAAGCCATGTTGGCAACATGTACAGTGACAAAGTCTTGGCCCATTTTAGGGACGTTTTAAAGAGACGCCAGAAACAGAGCTCTCTGGACAGTTATTTTGCGAGAAAGGACTCCATTGGCTCTCAAGATGGTCCTAGTGGCATTAAGAAACAGAGAAGAGAAGCAACCCCAGAAAAGCAAATGGTACCTGAGGTGTTGATGGAAGGGGATTCCCCTTCCAAACTATAAACAATCCAATCTCTCTCCTCCTCCAGTCTCCCATACACTAAGAAGAATCTCCAATAAAGATAAGTGTTATGCTGTTAATGTTTCATTCATCATTTCCCATTGTATTGTTTATGTACTACATCTATATTTCATGTAAAAATTTTTTTTGTTTTAATACTTCTGGGTGTCAGGAACGGATTAATTGTATTTACATTATTTCTTATGGGGAAAAATTGATTCACAAATCGTAGATTTCGTTAATAGTAGCAGCTCCAGGAACGGATTAACTACGAAAAACGAGGGACCACTGTATCTCGTTTACTCACCTCTGACCCTACATTAAGACTACAAATATTTTAAGGTAAGTAATGAATAAAATGCATATGCATTTTATCACTCTGCGATGCTTAAATGTCATAGAATATTATGTGTGGGTGGGGTGGCCTGGTATGGTAGCCCGGCTGACTACCGTACATACCACACTTGATTTCTTACAATAAATATTGCTCATCTCACCCTAGATTATGATTACAAATATTTAAAGGTAAGTAATAAGTGTACTACATGTGTACAGGTCTCCCTCAACATTCGCGTTTTCAACTTTCGCGGGCTTCACACATTCGCGAATTCCCAACCGCCAAATTCCCAGCTGCCAAATCACATTCAAGTTTACCGCCAGGAGTCCTTACTACCCTCCCTCCGACCCCCACAACTGGCAGCCAGCCCTCCCACCACTGTGTGGTGAGTGTTTTGTTTGTTCATTATTTGCTATTAAACTACAGTATAAATAATGTAAACCCATCCATGACTGCATATTAGAATGGCTATTCAGACAGGTATTGGACGGTGACATCATGTGTTTACTCTTGAACACAGCAAAGAATCGAACATTTCTGCTATTGCTAATAATAATAATAATAATAATAATAATAATAATAATAATAAATACGATAGAATTGAAGCAGGAAATTGTACAAAAATACGAGGGCTTAAGCAGTGGTGGAGGAACTGGTTGACACATCGTCAGTGTGACTTTGTTTATGCTGGAGTATTAGTCTCCATGCTCTTCCAAACATTTCACAATAATTCATTGTGTTTGATGCTTGTAGATTGAGTGTGACTGGAGTGGTTGAGGCAGTGGTAGAGGCAGTGATAGAGGCAGTGATAGAGGCAGTGATAGAGGCAGTGATAGAGGCAGTGATAGAGGCAGCTTTTTTTTTTTGAAATTTGGGCGACCCTGAGAACAAGTCTGGGAGAGGGCCTGGGGACCCTGAAAGGGTTAAAGAGACACCAGAAACAGAGCTCTCTGGACACTTTTTTTGTGAGACAGGACTCCAGTGACTCAAGCTGGTCCTAGTGGCATTAAGAAACAGAGAAGAGAAGTATGTAATCCCAGAAAAAGACTTGGTACCTGAGGTGTTGATGGAAGGGGATTCCCCTTCCAAATAGTAACTAATCCAATCTCTCTCCTTCTCCAGTCTTCCATACACTAAGAAGAATCACCAATAAAGGTAAGTGTTATGCTGTTAATGTTTCATTCATCATGTCCCATTGTATTGTTTATGTACTACATCTATATTTCATATAAAAAAAATTTTGTTTTAATACTTCTGGGTGTTAGAAACAGATTAATTGTATTTACATTATTTCTTATGGGGAAAATTTTAAAAAATCGTTTTTGATAAGTGCACTTAAAGGGTTAACGACGTAAAAGGGCCCATGACTCCCCCAAGTTAAACCCAATATTAAAGACAGAACCCCGTCTTTTTTTTAGATAAAGGAAACCCCGTAAAAAAAGGTTTTTTGGGGGGAGAAAAAAGGGCAAACGGAAAGCAACAAATGAAATAAAAAGGCACCGAAACAGCCCGACCAGCCGCCCCGGCCCAGCCACCCCCAGCTGCCAAACCCCCCCCGGGAAAGCCCCTGGCCAGAGCCACCTGGCAGAGCCACCCCGGGCCCAAGGAGCCCCCCCCCAATTAGTTTTTTTAAAAAATTTTTTTTTTTTTTTTTTGTTTTTTTTTTTTTTTTTTTTTTTTTTTTTTTTTTTTAAAATTTTTTTTTTTTTTTTGCAAGGGGTTTTTAATGTCGGGTTTTTTGATACTTCCTCAAAATTGTGGTGACATCCATCTCAAAGCCACTAAACTCTGGGCCAACATCACTTTCCTCTTAACCCCTTCAGGGTCCAAGGCCAAAATCTGAAGTGGTGCTCCAGTGTCCAAGAAATTTTGAAAAAAAAAAAAAAAAAAAAAAAAAAAAAATTATTTTTTCTTACAGAATTAAAGATAATATTTTTGTGAAGGTAATAAAACAAAAAAAAACAAAAAAAATTCTGATCAGTACTTACCGAGATACAGTAGCGGGAAGTTGACCCAAAATGATCGGGTGGCAGCAACATCAGTGACTTCCACAAAATCCCATTTTTATATTTTACGTTTTTTATACTTTTTTCTTTTCTATTTTTTTCTTTTTGTAATAACATTTGTGGCCTGTGAGACCAGTATAATGTATATTGTATAAGTGTACACTCATTGTATTTCATGCAATAACTGCACTAATTTATCATTATATTGCTTACAAAACTTGTTTACAAGTTTATTGTAAACAAAATGATGAAAATATTAGTGCGGTTATTGTGTTGAATACAACGGTACCATTTAGTACCATATGGTGCAATGGTGCCATATAGTACAATTGTACATATGGTACAATGGTACTATATGGTACAATTGTGCCATAGGGTGCAATGGTACATGGTACAATGGCACCATGATACAATGGTACCATATGGTACAATGGTACCATATGGTACAATGGCACCATTTGGTACAATGGTACCATTTGATACAATGGTACCATATGGTGCAATGGTACCTTATGGTACCACATGGTGTAATGGTACCACATGGTACCATATGATGCTATGGTACCATATGGTACCATATGATGCAATGGTACCATATGGTACATTGTACCATACAGTACAATGATACCATATGATTCATTGTACTGTATGGTACTATATGGTACTGTTGTATTCAACACAATAAACACACTAATATTTTCATTATTATTTTGTTTACAACAAAAATATGCAAAAATGTTGTATATTAGTAATGTTCTATTATATATTTACAAGTGTACAGGAACTTGACATATTCCTTGAGGTGGATGACAAAGCACTTTGTCTCGGAAACTGCGGAGTCAGTAGCTAGCTTGCGTCGCCACTCACTCAGTCTTAGCTGGTGGCTCATGCCACCAACACCTATTGACCATATAGTACACGGTATCATATGTTACAGGGTACCATAAGGTACATTGTACTATATGGTATAGGGTACCATGCAGTACAGGATAAAATAAGGTACAGGATACCATATGGTACAGGGTACCCCATGGTACAGGGTACCATACAGTACAGGGCACCATATGGTACAGATACAGGGATAACTATGGAAATAAGTCACCCTGACTTTTTTGGGTTATCCTAGGATTTTATACGTATGCTGCTATGTATGATAATTTATGTAAATGTATTTCTGTACACCTGAATAAACTTACTCAAGTGCATGTGGCATCATAAGTAAGTTTATTTAGTTATACACAAATAAAGTTATGTAGAATATCATACTTAGCAGTATATGTTTGGAGAACCTAGGATAACCCAGAAAAGTCAGACAGACTTATTTCCATTAGGGTCCCTGTACCCTGTACCATATGGTATAATGTACCATATGGTATAATGTACCATATGGTACATTGCACCATATGATACCATTGTATGACATGGCACCATTGTACCATATGGTACCTTGACCATATGGACTTGGACCATTTTGGTTCAAAACCATAGAATTCGTCTTCAGCCCATTTTTCCTTCAGTCTTAGAAGTAATTTATGAAGAAAGTCAAAATTTCCCCCGGAGGTGGTGGGGAGTGAGGGGGTTTCCCCCTTCCCGCCAGGCACGATGAAAAAAGGCTACTTTCCCGGGCTTTCCCCACAAGCCATGGGGGCGCTCCAGTTTTTTTATGGTGTGCACCTGACCACCCAGACCCATTCTCTAAAAGTACCCTTTCCAGTCTTCTCGCGCTAAATCTACGCCCCTGAAATTTTTGGGGGTAGATTATGGTTTGGGCCCTGAATGAAAGCCCTAGATCTACGGGACGGGCCCTGAAAGGGTTTAAAAAGGGAAGTGTTAATATGACATGACATCAATGAATCCCTGGTGTTTGCCACGCTCTTCGCTGAATTGAACTGGTGCTCTCATGAGGTATTAAGTGGTCTCAGATTTTTTTAATACTGCCCCCAAGGTTTTAAAACTAGGATCTTGGGGCCCAAATCCCAAATTTGGAGGCAGGGAAAAAAAAACATTGTCTATTTGGAAACACCAGCAGTAAGAATGAAGATCTACGTTTGGACAATGAACGAGTTAAAAGATGGTGGGGTACTTTTGGAGTGGCTAGTGTTTTTATTTAATAAATGTATGGAAGAGGGGTAGGGTATATAAGGGATTGGCAGAAAGCATGCATAGTTCCTTTGTATAAAGGCAAAAGGGACAAATTAGAGAGTAAAAATTATAAGGGAATAAGTGTGTTGAGTATACCTGTGTTACGCAGAGACATGAAGAAAAAATATTTTATATAACATTGTTCTGGAAGTATACTGAAAATGGATGTGTATTATTCCATGAAAGTGAACATGTTTTATTCCTGTCAGTCAGGCAGTGGCCAGGATAGGAGCAGATGAGAGGTGTTTTTTAGTTCAGTATGTGTAGGAATGCAGCTGGGTGAAGCAGTCATGGGCTGGTGTTAGTTTGAGTAGGTAATTTGGTAAGTTTTTTAATGTATTCCATAGGTGTTTGGGTCTAAGTGCTCTCATGTTTATTTGTAAAACCCTAGTATGCAGAGGCCTGTGTGTTGGAGAGTATTTAACATTTCCACTGTAGGCTAAGTAGCCTTCAGAAGGAGGGGAAGGGTGTCATAAAGACTCCCTGTTTATAAAAGTATATAAAATTTTGTGTCACTAGTAGCAGTGTGCTAGTAAGCTAATGTGAACCGGAGTGTGGTGGTATTTTGGAGTAGTTTGTAAGTTGTATATAAGTTACTATTATTAACCCTTTGACTGTTTTCGACGTATAAATACGTCTTACGAGCCAATGTTTCTGACGTATATATACTCAATAATTCTAGCGGTAGTAGGTAGTAGGTTGGTAAACAGCAACCACCCAGGGAGGTACTACCGTCCTGCCAAGTGAGTGTACAACGAAAGCCTGTAATTGTTTTACATGATGGTAGGATTGCTGGTGTCTTTTGTCTGTCTCATAAACATGCAAGATTTCAGGTATGTCTTGCTACTTCTACTTGCATTTAGGTCACACTACACATACAAGCATATATATACACACACACACACACCCCTCTGGGTTTTCTTCTATTTTCTTTCTAGTTCATTTCCTCTTACCTCCATGGGGAAGTGGAACAGAATTCTTCCTCCGTAAGCCATGCGTGTTGTAAGAGGCGACTAAAATGCCGGGAGCAAGGGGCTAGTAACCCCTTCTCCTGTATATATTACTAAATTTAAAAAGAGAAACTTTAGTTTTTTCTTCTGGGCCACCCCGCCTCGGTGGGATATGGCTGGTATGTTGAAAGAAAGAAGAATTCTAGCGGCTTCAAATCAAGTGGGAGAAAGCTGGTAGGCCCACATGTGAGAGAATGGGTCTGTGTGGTCAGTGTGCACCACATAAAAAAAATCCTGCAGCACACATTGCGTAATGAGAAAAAAAAAAACTCTGATCGTTTTTTTGGAATAAAACGCCGACTTTGAGGTGTATTTTCGTATAGTATTTATCGTTGTATTCGCGTTTTCATGGTCTTAGGTGATAAATGGAAAACATATTACAGAAATAGAGATGATTTTCATTACTTTTACGATGAAAACGACCTTGAAACTGAGCTCAAAGTAGCAGAAATGTTCGATTTTTACCAATGTTCAAGAGTAAATAAATCACACCACACGTCCAATACATGTCAACTGGGGAGTCTAATATTCTTTCACTAGTGCACTGATATTATTTATACCATTTTTACAATAATGCAGTCGTCTGCATAACAGTAAATTTTTTATTTTTTTGTATGAATAAAAATCAAAATAGAAAGCAATAATAATATAAGAGGGGCCTAGAGATGTGACTAATGAACAGAGCATATGTTATTTTAGTGCCACGAATGTCTACCTTGTTTATTCTGGACCCTATTTTGAAATTGGCATCTTTTTTATTTTGCGTGAAATTGGCCAAATTGCCAATTTCTGACCACCATATTGGGTAGTCCAAATTAGTAAAATGGGGGGTTTCTTGTACTCAGCTGATATATAAAATGGAGTTCTAAAGAAATAGCTATGAGTTTGGTCAACTGGAACAATGGAATTGGCTGAAAATAGGGCTCAAAGTCGGCGAAATCGCCGATACGCATATGTCGCCGAGACCGCTAACTTCGCGGGAGCATTATTCCACGAGTTTTCAACCAAATTTCGAACTTTTGGTGTCATTACCATCGGGAAAAGATTCTCTATCATTTCATAAGAAAAAATAATTTTTTTTTTTTTCAAAAATTGAGCGACATAGAATGACAGTTTCAGAGAGGGGCCTGAAACAGTCAAAGGGTTAATATAGATATATTTTTATACAGGTGAGTTTTTGTCCTTCCTTCCTAATAAAAATTAATATTGTTTAATATATAAGTACATGCTAGCCCAAGGTTTGCTGTAATTTTATAACCCCTAGACAGCAGTGTGAGCAGCCTTTAGGAGCCAGGATCATTTTATTTAAGTTATAACATCAAAGTTGTAACAACCTGGTAAAGTGTATGGTAGAGTTATTATTGAAAGAATTAAGAGTAAGACAGACAGCAGGATAGCAGATGAACAAGGAAGCTTTAGGAAGGGTAGGGGATGTGTAGACCAAGTATTTGCAGTGAAATATATAGGCGAACAGGATTTAGATAAGGGTAAAGAAGTTTTTGTGGCATTTATGGATTTAGAAAAGGTGTATGACAGGATGGATAGGGGGGCAATGTGGCAGATGTTGCAAATGTATGGAATAGGTGGTAGGTTACTGAAAGCAGTGAAGAGTTTTTACGAGGATAGTTAGGCTCAGGTTAGAGTATGTAGGTGAGAGGGAGATTATTCCCCAGTAAAAGTAGGCCTTTAACAGGGATATGTGATGTCACCATGGTTGTTTAATATATTTATAGATGGAGTTGTAAGAGAAGCGAATGTTCGGGTGTTGGCAAGAGGTATGGGGTTAAAAGATAAAGAATCTAACACAAAGTGGGAGTTGTCACAGTTGTCCTTTGCTGATAACACTGCTTTTGGGAGATTCTGAAGAGAAGTTGCAGGGGATGGTTGATGAGTTTCGTAGGGTATGTAAAAGAAGGAAATTAAAAATGAATATAGGAAAGAGTAAGGTGATGAGGATAAAAAAAAAAAAAAAGGTAATGGAAGGTTGGATATCAGACTGGAGGGAGAGAGTATGGGGGAGGTGAATGTATACAGATATTCGGGAGTGGACGTGTCAGCAGATGGTCTATAAAAGATCAGGTAAATCATAGAAATGACGAAGGAAAAAAGGTGAGTGGTGCACTGAGAAGTCTGTGGAGACAAAGAACTTTGTCCATGGAAACAAAGAGGGGAATGTATGAGAGTATAGTTATACCAATGCTCTTGTATAGGTGTGAGGCATGAGTCGTGAATGTTGCAAGAAGGAGACGGCTGGAGGTAGCGGAGATGTCATGCCTGAGGGCAATGTGTGGTGTGAATATAATGCAGAGAATCCATAGTTTGGAAATTAGATTAGGAGGAGGTGTGGGATTACCAAAACTATTATCCAGAGGACTGCAAAGGGGTTATCAACATTGTTTGGACATGTAAAGAGGGTGGAACAAAATAGAACGACTTCAAGAGTGTATTAATCTATAGTAGAGGGAAGGCAGGGTAGTGGCCAGCCTAGGAAAGGTTGGAGGGAGGGGGTAAAGGAAGTTTTGTGTGTGAGGGGGCTTGGACTTCCAGAAAGCATGCATGAGCATGTTAGATAGAAGCAAATGGAGACATGGTTTTTAGGACATGACTTGCTGTTGGAGTGTAAGCAAGGTAACATTTATGAGAGGATTCAGGGAAATCTGCAGGCTAGACTTGATTCCTGGAGATGGGAAGTACAGTGCTGGCACTCTGATTTATGTAGATCTATGCTTTCACTGCCAGAGATCCAAATATTTTGAAATAAAAAAAAAAAAAAAAAATTAACCCTTTGACTGTTTTGGTCGTATATATACGTCTTACAAGCCAGTGTTTCGGACGTATTAATACGCATAAATTCTAGCGGCTTCAAATCAAACAGGAGAAAGCTGGTAGTCCCACGTGAGAGAATGGGTCAGTATAGTCAGTGTGCACATAAAAAAATCCTGCAGCACGCAGTGCAAAATTAGAAAAAAAAAAACTGACCTTTTTTTGGATTAAAATGCCGACTTTGAGATGTATTTTCATATAGTATTTATCGTTGTATTCTCGTTTTCATGGTCTCACGTCATAAAATGGAAAACATATTACAGAAATAGAGATGATTTTGATTAGTTTCACGATAAAAACAACCTTGAAATTGAGCTCAAAGTAGCAGAAATGTTCGATTTTTACCAATGTTCAGGAGTAAGCAAATCACACCACACGTCCAATACACATCAACTGGGGAGTCTAATATTCTTTCACTAGTGCACTGATATTATTTATACCATTTTTACAATAATGCAGTAGTCTGCATAACAGTAAATTTTGTATTTTTTGTATGAATAAAAAATTTAAATAGAAAGCAATAGTAATATAAGAGGGGCCTAGAAACGTGACTTATGAACAGAGGATGTGTTATTTTAGTGCCAAGAATGTCTACATTGTTTATTCTGGACCCTATTTTGAAATTGGCATCTATTTTAATTTGCGTGAAATTGGCCAAATTGCCAATTTCTGACCACTTTATTGGGGAGTTCAAATCGGTAAATGTGCGGTTTCTTGTACTCAACTGATAGAAAAAATAGAGTTCTAAAGAAATAGCTATGAGTTTGGTCAACTGGAACAAGGGAATTGGCCAAAAACAGGGCTCAAAGTTGGCAAAATCACCGATGCTGAGACCGCTAACTTCGCAGGAGCGTAATTCCGTGAGTTTTCGACCAAATTTCATACTTTTGGTGTCATTACCATCGGGGAAAGATTCTCTATCATTTCATAAGAAAAAATATTTTTTTTTCCAAAATTTTGCGACATAGAATGACAGTTTCAGAAAGGGGCTTGCGACAGTCAAAGGGTTAAAGAGGGCAAATTTCTGTGTATAATAAGGCCATAAAAAAATTTAGGATCAGTACTTACCGAGATATAAAACCACGAAGTTGGTGCTGGATGCTCACCTGACGGCAACATCGAGTCCTGCCGCTTGCAGAAGTGTTGCTGATATACCTTTTTTCTTGTTTTGATTTTAATTTACATAATTTTTATGTTCTGATAATTACAATTCTAGGTAGTAGGTTGGTAGACAGCAACCGCCCAGGGAGGTACTACCGTCCTGCCAAGTGAGTGTAAAACGAAAGCCTGTAATTGTTTTACATGATGGTAGGATTGCTGGTGTCCTTTTTTCTCTGTCATGAACATGCAAGATTTCAGGTATGTCTTGCTACTTCTACTTACACTTAGGTCACACTACACATACATGTAGAAGCGTATATATACATACCCCTCTAGGTTTTCTTCTATTTTCTTTCTAGTTCTTATTCTTGTTTATTTCCTCTTATCTCCATGGGGAAGTGGAACAGAATTCTTCCTCCGTAAGTCATGCGTGTTGTAACAGGCGACTAAAATGCTGGGAGCAAGGAGCTAGTAACCTCTTCTCCTGTATAAATTACTAAATGTAAAAGGAGAAACTGTCATTTTTCCTTTTGGGTCACCCCGCCTCGGTGGGATACAGCCGGTGTGTTGAAAGAAAGAATTACAATATATTGTAGTTCTTGTGATTTCATGTCCAATCTTTGTTCTGACACTAATATTAGGTACTGAAATAGTACAGGTACCATCCGACTTACAACCTAGTTCGGTTCCGAGAAATCGGTCGTAAGTCGAAATGGACGGAAGTCGAACCTCACTACTGAATATCAACATCACATTTTTGTAATGACTTTATTTTATTGTTTTATTTTGGTATTTCATTTTTTACTTTACTTTTTATGCTGTTAGTACTGTATTTTATACTTTAAGGTTTAGGATAAACACTGTGTACAACACAAACAGTTGTTTATTTCCCAGAAATTTAGCATAGAAAACAAGGTCGTAAGTCGAATGGTCGTATGTCGAGCAGGTTGTAAGTCGGATGGTAGGTGTACTCAAATAGCCACAATCACACCACCAGGTAAACATTTTCACCTGCCTTGGTCATTTATTATTCTCTAGAAATACAGTGGACCCCCGGTTAACGATTTTAATCCGTGCAAGAGGGGTAATTGTTATGCGAAATAATCATTATGTGAATGAATTTTCCCCATAAGAAATAATGGAAATAAAATTAATCCGTGCAAGACACCCAAAAGTATGAAAAAAAAATTTTTTTTACCACATGAAATATTAATTTTAATACACACAAACTGAAAAAGGCATGCACACTTACATGACACTTACTTTTATTGAAGATCTGGTGATGATTGATGGGATGGGAGGAGGGGAGAGAGAGTGTTAGTGCTTAGAAGGGGAATCCCCTTCCATTAGGACTTGAGGTAGTAAGTCCTTTTCTGGGGTTACTTCCCTTCTTCTTTTAATGCCACTAGGGCCAGCTTCAGAGTCACTGGACTTCTTTCGCACAAGATATCTGTCCATAGTGGCCTGTACCTCTCGTTCCTTTATCACTTCCCTAAAGTGTTTCACAACATTGTCAGTGTACAGGTTGCCAACACGGCTTGCAATAGCTGTGTGAGGGTGATTTTCATCCATGAAGGTTTGCACTTCAAGCCACTTTGCACAGATTTCCTTTATCTTTGTAGTAGGCAACTTCTTCAATTTCTCTCTCCCCTCCTCTGAACCAGTTTCCCCAGGTCTGGCCTCTTGCTCTTGAAGTTGATCTATCAGCTCATCAGTGGTTAGTTCTTCATTGTCCTCCTCCACCAACTCTTCCACATCCTCCCCACTAACCTCCAACCCCAAGGACTTTCCCAATGCCACAATGGATTCCTCAACTGGCACAGGATTCTCAGGGTTAGCCTCAAACCCTTCAAAATCCCTTTTGTCTACACATTCTGGCCACAGTTTCTTCCAAGCAGAGTTCAAGGTCCTCTTAGTCACTTCCTCCCAAGCCTTACCTATAAGGTTTACACAATTGAGGATATTAAAGTGATCTCTCCAAAACTCTCTTAGAGTCAGTTGAGTTTCTGAGGTCATTACAAAGCACCTTTCAAACAGAGCTTTTGTGTACAGTTTCTTGAAGTTGGAAATAACCTGCTGGTCCATGGGCTGCAGGAGAGGAGTGGTATTAGGAGGCAAAAACTTCACCTTAATGAAGCTCATGTCCCCATAAAGTCGCTCTGCCACGTCTGTAGGATGACCAGGGGCATTGTCTAACACCAGGAGGCACTTAAGTTCTAATTTCTTTTCAGTTAGGTAATCTTTCACATTGGGGGCAAATGCATGGTGTAACCAGTTATAGAAAAATTCCCTAGTGACCCATGCCTTACTGTTTGCCCTCCACAGCACACACAAATTATCCTTGAGGACATTCTTTTGCCTGAACGCTCTGGGAGTTTCAGAGTGATACACTAATAAAGGCTTCACTTTGCAATCACCAGTAGCATTGGCACACATGAGAAGAGTAAGCCTGTCTTTCATAGGCTTATGTCCTGGGAGTGCCTTTTCCTCCTGAGTAATGTAGGTCCTGCTTGGCATTTTCTTCCAGAACAGGCCTGTTTCATCACAATTAAACACTTGTTCAGGTTTCAGTCCTTCAGTTTCTATATACTCCTTGAATTCCTGCACATATTTTTCAGCCGCTTTGTGGTCCGAACTGGCAGCCTCACCATGCCTTATCACACTATGGATGCCACTACGCTTCTTAAATCTCTCAAACCAACCTTTGCTGGCCTTAAATTCACTCACATCATCACTAGTTGCAGGCATTTTTTTAATTAAATCCTCATGCAACTTCCTAGCCTTTTCACATATGATCGCTTGAGAGACGCTATCTCCTGCTAGCTGTTTTTCATTTATCCACACCAATAAGAGTCTCTCAACATCTTCCATCACTTGCGATCTTTGTTTCGAAAACACAGTT
The DNA here is from genome assembly GCF_026875155.1 of Cherax quadricarinatus. Classification (NCBI taxonomy): domain Eukaryota; kingdom Metazoa; phylum Arthropoda; class Malacostraca; order Decapoda; family Parastacidae; genus Cherax; species Cherax quadricarinatus. Next base: position 5,284,209 of record NC_069413.1, read on the forward strand.
AAACCTTTGGCAAGAACAGCTTCCTTGATTGTCTTTTTGGTGCCCACAATAGTAGCGATGGTTGATTGGGGTTTCTTGTACAACTTGACTAGGTCGGCAATACGCACTCCACTTTCATACTTATCAATGATCTCTTTCTTCATTTCAATGGGTATTCTTACCCTTATTGGTGTACGGTTGGCACTAGAAGCTTTGTTGGGCCCATGGTCACTTATTTTTCCAGAAACACCACCGAAAACACTGTAATAATACGAAATATTCCGAGTGTATGCTTGGATGTTAGCGCGGAGGCTGGCTGGTAAACAATGGCACGGGCGGCACATGTGAGGCTGGGTGAGGGCGCACATTGGACGCGTCTTGGACGAAAATCGGTGAGCGGGTTTTTAATCGGTATGCGCGGCAAAAATTTTGCGATTAAAGTAAGCGGTATGCGAAATAATCGCTATGTGATGCCATCGTTATGCGGGGGTCCACTGTATGCACAAAGTATTTAACCCGTAAACGGTCCAAACGTATATACAGTGGACCCCCGGTTCACGATATTAATCGGTTCCCGAGAGCTCATCGTAAACCAAAATTATCGGAAAGCGAATCAATTTTCCCCATAAGAAATAATGGAAATCAAATTAATCCGTGCAAGACACCCAAAAGTATGAAAAAAAAATTTTTTTACCACATGAAATATTAATTTTAATACACACAAACTGAAGAAGACATGCACAGTTACATGACACTTACCTTTATTGAAGATCTGGTGATGATTGATGGGATGGGAGGAGGGGAGAGTGTTGATGGTCTTAGTGTTTAGAAGGGGAATCCCCTTCCATTAGGACTTGAGGTAGCAAGTCCTTTTCTGGGGTTACTTCCCGTCTTCTTTTAATGCCACTAGGACCAGCTTGAGTCACTGGACTTCTGTCGCACAACATATCTGTCAATAGAGGCCTGTACCTCTCGTTCCTTTATGACTTTCCTGAAGTGTTTCACAACATTGTCAGTGTAATAGTCACCAGCATGGCTTGCAATAGCTGTGTGAGGGTGATTTTCATCCCCCTTTTCACAAATGATCGCTTGAGAGATGCTATCTCCTATCTGTTTTTCATTTATCCACACCAATAACAGTCTCTCAACATTTTCTAACACTTGCGGTCGCTGTTTCGTACTCACAGTTGCACCTTTTGCAAGAACAGCTTTCTTGATTGCCGTTTTCCTGCTCACTATAATAGAGATGGTTGATTGGGGTTTACTATACAACCTGACCAGTTCCGACACACACACTCCACTTTCGTACTTTGCAATTATCTCTTTCTTCATTTCAACAGTCATTAGCACTAGTTGGCACTAGGAGCTTTCTTGGGGCCCATGGTGACTTATTTTGCAGAAACAAGCACCAAAAACAGTGATAATATGGATAATATGGAATGTATCGAATGTATCCTTAGATGCACGCACACTGGCTGGCTTGTAAACACTGGTACACACGGGGCAGTTCAGGCCACAAGTGGACACGTCTTGTACGAATCGTATCGCATACCAGGTTTTGTATCGGGAAGCGAGGCAAATTTTTTTCGATCAAATGCATCGGCAACCGAATTTATCGGATACCGGTAACATCGGGAACCGGGGGTCCACTGTATACGTTTTTACCGCTAGTGCCCCAAATGTATATATACGTTTTATTTTTCCTGCCTTCAAATTTGGCACGATTGGCCTGAGATGCCTTGTCAGCATAGAATGGTCCTAACACTCAGTGTGCACAGTATTAAAAAAATCTGGGACCACTTAGTACCTTGTGGGAGCACCAGTTCAAATGAGCGCCATCTAGAGCAAACAGCGCAGCAAACACCTGGGATTCACTGATGTCACGTAGTATTAACACTCCCATTTTAAGAGGAAAGTGATTTTGACCCTAAGTTTAGTGGCTCTGAGGTGGATGTGGCCACAAGTGGTCGAGGAAATATCAAAAAACCTTGATAATAACCCATGTGCAATATTTGTGCAACACCCTTTCAGAATGTCTTATAATCTATACCCTAAGTCAAGAGAAACAATTCTGGCTGGCTGGCAGGCTGGATGGTTGGCAGGCTAGCTGGCTGGCTGCCTGATTGGCTGGCTAGCTGGCTGGCTAGCTGACTGGCCAGCTGGCTGGTCAGCTGCATGGTGGCCAGCTGTGTGGCTAGCCGGCTGCTGGCGGCCTGGCTCTATCTCCATTTGTCTGTCTGTATCTATGTCTATCTCTGCCTCTATCTCTGTCTGTCTTTGTCTATCTTTGTCTCTATCTGTTTCTGTCTGTCTATCTCTGTCTCTATCTGTCTCTGTCTATCTCTTTCTATCTGTCTATCTCTGTCTCACAGGTACACATAAATACAAATATACATAGTATAAATTACCTAGGATAACCCAAAAATCCAGACAAAGTGCTATACTCTGCTTGAAGATGTGAGTAAATGTGATGACGCAGTCTTGTGGCTCTCTGAGACAGAGAGCTAGACGGATAGACAGATAGACAAGGAGCTTGACAGACAGACAAATAGACAGGCATGTTTGTGTACCAGCAAAAACAAAGGAGGGTGATGCTCATCAAACATCACCTCTAATCTTTTCTTATCAGCTGCACCTTCCCCCACCCTCATGTATGCTCATCAAACGTCAGCTCTTATCAGATGTTATCTTATCATGTCACTGTCAGGGGTGGACTTTCTTTATCATGTCACTGTCAGGGGTGAACTTTGTTTATCATGTCACTGTCGGGGTGAACTTTGTTTATCATGTCACTGTCGGGGTGAACTTTGTTTATCATGTCACTGCCAGGAGTGAACTTTGTTTATCATGTCACTGTCAGGGGTGAACTTTGTTTATCATGCTTCAAGGCAACTTATTATTTTATTATTATTACCTCCTCCTACTACTACTATTACTCTTCTTCTTCTTCCTCTTCTTCTTCCTCTTCCTCCTCCTCTTCCTCCTCCTCCTCATTATTATTATATACTTCCACATATCTAAGACATTGCTGGGACCTATAAATACTTTGTATATATTCCAAGACAATAGTAAATGACCAGGGCAGGTGTAAATGTCCACCTGTCAGTGTGTTTGTGACAATTTCAGTACCTAATAGTAGTGTCAGAACAAAGATTGGTTATAAAATGACAAGAACTACTATAAATTGTAATTATCAGAACATGAAAATTATATAAAATATGAAAAATAGAAAAACAGGTATATCAGCAACACTTTTGCAAGCGGCAGTGCTCCATGTTGCCATCAGGTGATCCCCAAGTGCCAACTTTGCGGCCTCATATCTCGGTAAGTACTGACTCTAAATTTTTTTTATCCTGTAACACTTAGAAAAATGTGCTGTTTTTTTCAATAAAAAAAAATATTTTTTTATTTTTCAAAATATTCAGGGCACTGGGTTAGTGAACGTATATATACATTTGGACCGTTTACAGGTTAAAGGTCTCAGCAATGTTTTAGACGTGCTGGAGTATATATGAAACTCCTTCAAGCATGGTGTTACGATGAGTGTCACTAAAGTGTTGACAGTGAAGCAGTGGAGTGACGCTTGATGAATGTGCACTGTTCCAGGAAACTCTGGACTGTCGCAACTCTGGACTGTCGCAACACCCAATCCTGAGATGTCTCCTGGTGTCGCAAATTTAAAAAAAAAAAAAAAAAAAAAAATTCTTGTGAAATGATAGAGAATCTTTTCCCGATTGTAATGACACCAAAAAACACGAAATTTGATGGAAAACTGACGGAATTATGCTCTCACGAAGTTAGCGACCTCGGCGTTATTTACAAATCGGCGATTTCGCCCACTTTCAGCCCTATTTTCGGCTAATTCTGTTGTTCCAGTCGCCCAAACTCATAGCTATTTCTTTAGAACTCCATTTTTTCTATGGATTGAGTACAGGAAACTGCCCATTTACCGATTTCAACTACCTAATAATGTGGTCAGAAATTTGCAATTTGGCCAATTTCACGAAAAATAAAAATATGACAATTTCAAAATAAGGTCCAGAATGAACAATGCAGACATTCCTGGTTCTAAAATAACATTTTCTTTGTTCATCAGTCATGTCTCCAGGCCCCTCTGATATTACTCTTGCTTTCCATTTTGAATTTTTATTCAAACAAAAAATAGAAGACTTACTATTATGCAGACTACTGCAATACTGTAATAATTGTATAAATAACATCAACCCATTCATGACTGCATATTAGAATGGCTAGTTGGACATTTATTGGACAATGACATCATTTGTTTACTTTTGAACATTGGCAAAAATCAAACATTTCCCCTACTTTGAGCTCCATTTCTAGGTTCTTTTTTTAGTAAAATCAATCAAAATCACCTCTATTTCTATAATATGTTTTCCATTCTATCAAATGAGACCAAGAAAACGAGAATACAACCATAAATACTATACGAAAATAGACCACAAGTCGGCATTTTAATTAAAAAAACGGTCAGGTTTTTTTTTCTCATTATGCACTGCGTGTTCCAGGATTTTTTTTTATATGGTGCACACTAACCACACAGACCCATTCTCTCACATGTGGGCCTACCAGCTTTCTCCTGCTTGATATGAAGCCGCTAGAATTTATGAGTATATATACGTCAAACACGGTACCTCGTAAGACGTATATATACGGCCGCGACAGTCAAAGGGTTAACACTGTTACACACAAATATTTATGTCTTTCTTCTTCTTCTTTCAACGTACCAGCCATATCCCACCGAGGTGTGGTGGCCCAAAAGGAAAAACGAAAGTTAAACATGTATGTATGTCTGTCTATTTATCTGTCTAGCTCTCCTTATCTTTCTGTCTGCCTGTGTGTGTTTGTCTTTCTGTCTGCCTGTGTGTGTCTGTCTTTCTGTCTGCCTGTGTGTGTCTCAGTCTTTCTGTCTGCCTGTGTGTGTCTCGGTCCTTCTGTCTGCCTATGTGTCTCGGTCTTTCTGTCTGCCTGTGTGTCTCGGTCTTTCTGTATGCCTGTATGTGTGTGTTTCTGTCTGCTTGTGTGTGTGTGTGTCTTCCCATCTGCTTCTCTCTCTGTCTCAGAGAGCGGCTCGTAAACCAATAGGCATTACACACGATGCAGAGTCGTCACGTCTGATTCCTGATGAGGTGAAAATGCATATTACTTGCCAGTCATGCATATTATGTCTTATATCTACAAGACAGCAACCGCCCAGGGAGGTACTACTGTCCTGCCAAGTGAGTGTAAAACGAAAGCCTGTAATTGTTTTACATGATTGCTAGTGTCTTTCTTTCTGTCTCATAAACAAACAAGATTTTACATTAAGGCCACAATACACATGCCTATACAAGCATATATATACATACCCTTCAGGGTTTTCTATTTTTTTTACTAGTTCTTGTTCTTGTTTATTTCCATTTATCTCCATGGGGAAGTGGAACAGAATTCTTCCTCCGTAAGCCATGCGTGTTGTACGAGGCAACTAAAATGCTAGAAGCAAGGGGCTAGTAACCCCTTCTCCTGTATATATTACTAAATGTAAAAGAAGAAACTTTCATTTTTTTCTTTTGGGCCACCCCGCCTCGGTGGGATACGGCTGGTGCATTGCAGAAAAGAAAGATCTACAATTTTTGGGTTATCCTAGGTAATTTACACTTTGTATAATAACTATATTTCATATTCATATAGTTTATTTGGACATGATACATAGTTGTACAAGGAATTATAGTAGTTGGGTGTACCTGCCAAAAGCCCCTTGTATGCAGAGCATTATGGGCAGGCTTAAAATTAACATCAAAATTATGTGTATATGTGTACATGTGAGAGAGAGACATACAAACAGACACAGATACAGAGATAGAGAGAGACAGAGATAGAGATAGAGAGAGATAGAGGCAGACAGAGAGACAGAGATAGAAAGAGATATAGACAGAGATAGAGATATAGACAGACAGAGCAAGCCAGCCAGCCTCAGCCAGCCAGCCACCCAACCTCAGCCACCCAGCCAGCCTCAGATACCCAGCCAACCTCAGCCAGCCAGCCAACCTCAGCCAGCCAGCCAGCCTCACCCAGCCAGCCAGCCTCAGCCAGCCGGCCAGCCTGCGGAATGTGAATTACACATGTTCCAGAATAGTTTCTCTTTACTTAGGGCATAGGTTACAGGACATTCTGGCAGGATGACACTATCAGTGGCATTAAAAATGAAAGGGTGTTGCACAAAAGTTGCACACAGGTTATTATTGAGGTTTTTTATATTTCTTCAACCAATTATAGCCACATCCATCTCAAAGCCACTAAACTCTGGGTCAACAACACTTTCCTATTAAATGGGGAGTGTTAATACAACATGACAGCAGTGGATCTCTGGTGTTTGTCACAGTATTTGCTCTAGGTGGTGCTCAATTGAACTGTCACTCCCACAAGGTACTAAGTGGTCCCGTATATTTTTAATACTATGCACACCGAGTGTTAAGACCCATTCTATACTGACCGGGCATCTCAGACCAGTTGTGCCAAATTTGGAGGCAGGAAAATAAAATGTTGATCTACATTTGGAGCGCTAGCAGTAAGAAAGAGATCTACATTTGAACAGTTAAGGGGTAAATCAAGTATAAAAATTTCACACTAGGTAGTAAGCTGGTAGACAGCAATCACCCAGGGAGGTACTACTGTCTTGTGGTAGTAGGCTGGTAGACAGCAACCACCCAGGGAGGTACTACTGGCAGTAGTACCTCCCTGGGTGGTTGCATCAACCTTCACAAGAGTGAGAAGGTTGAACACGTCGACTCAAGGCTGACAGACTGATTACCTTAAACAACTACTCCTCTTATTTCACCTTTTCTGCACTGGACTGATGATGCTACTGTGTGGCAAAGCATTTAAAAGTGTCCAAATGTTCGAAAAGTGTCTCATTTATCAGTTTTTTAAACCATTTATTCACACTGCTGAAGTAAGAGGAAACTTTCTCGAATTTTTGAAGCTCCAGCAGTCAGGATTTTTGGAGTTACCGCAGCCACTCCAGGATGCTGGGAATGTGCTCACTGGGAATGTGCTCACTAACTCTCTGCTCATAAGGCATCTGCACATGTCGACTGTTCCATGAATCTGGTCCCAATTAACATACATAAGAACTCAAAATTTGAAGCCAATTGAATAAAGCATTCTCAAGTTATCAGTGAATGACCAACAATAAGCTGGAGGAAGAAAAAAATATAAATTCTGACAACCAATTTTAGTTCCCTTTGTTGATACCTAAAAATAACCAACTGAATTTCCGGAACTATTTTCCAATAAACAAATAATAAACAAAAACAAAATTTTATTTCTTAGCGCAGTATAAAAAATACGGTTTACATGTAATAAAATATTGTTAAACACAAAGAAAGCCACTAACATGCGATGCATTTCAAGTAGACTAATCTTGACTACTTAAGACAAGACATAGGTATTTAGAGGTACAGTTTTAAGTATTCATTATTACAAAAAGAGAGGTAAAAAATAGTACAGATTTAAGTATGTATTAATATTTTAAACTGATTCAGCAATCTTGGGTTAACTGGAATTTCTTAAGTAGTTTCTAACTGGCTCTATGATTTCACAGTTATCCTACTGACTGCTCTTCTGCTAAAACTGTCTATCGTACTTCTAGCTTTCACAGTCACTGTCTTGTTAAGGCATCCATTATACACAAGTTTTCTTGTATGAATCTTAGTCATGGCTTTGTCTCTGTAAATGCCTTCCTTTATCAGTGTCAAATGCTCCTAACTTCAGAACACTTGTGACTTAACCTGATCCCTTCATCTCCTTCCCTATTGGTTTTCCTTTTCCTTCCTTTGTTTTCACTTCTTCAGCCTGTTGTGTTCTGTTAATCAGTCATCCCCCCCATGCATTTGGTCCTCCCCCCCTCCCCTCTGCAGCTCTCCTGCAGTGCTCCTTTTTCTTGTCCTTAGACTGACTCCACTTCTACTTCTACTTAGTCTACTCCACTACATTTCTCTACTATTGCTACTACCTTTACTTTTGTCTCCCTTCACCCTCCCTTTTTTTTCTCTTACCACTAAACTACTCTCCCTACTTTCTACTACCACTATTTTTTCTACTACTACTTCCACTACCTACCTACTTACCACTACCACTACTTCCTCTTCTTCCTCTCTTGTTTCTGTCCCTTTTCCCACTCGCCTATATATACTGGCTTCCTCATCTTTTCTGTCAGTGTGACTTGTAAATGGTCCAAGTCAAATCAAAATGTCGTCATAAGCTTATGTGTGGGTTACCTGTGTAATGTGTATACATGAGTTTCTTTTGTTTGTTATAGCATAGTGTTGGTTTCGTTAAGATAGTTATGTGCAGTGCACAAACCCAACCACAATGGTTATCTTTTATTTAGTAAGCTTATTACATTAAGGAAAAAGGCTAACATACCCACTGTGTCAATCTAAACAGCCATGCAAGAAATGTCAAATTTACCTTTAAATTTTGTGACACCCAGCTTTTCTCTAATCTCATTTAAAGTGGCATATATCTTCTCCGGCTGTTCGACTTCCTTCACTGGCACAATGGGCAGACCAAGACGCTCGCCAGAACTTAATTGCTGCAAGGAAATTTATGGCAACTAAGAACAAATGGCAAAAATGCAAAAATCTTCATATAACAATAAACAGATCAAAAGTCACAAGTTGCTGCATTTTCTATTGCAGTAGAGCATATTGATTCATAGTATAATACATCCAAGTAAATCATACATTATATACACTCCCAAAATGCCTAGCCATGCTAGGCGTTCTAGTGGTACACTCTGTAATTATTATTTTACTACATGTAAACCACACAATAACCAAATTCTGTAAACTCAGCATTGTAATACTTATAGAGAATAAAGTTTGAATTGAATTGAATACAGTGATGTGTAAAATATACGTACTAAGATTCTTAACAAAACACCATTGTTTGGTCAGTGACAGACTGCATATATGAAGGTATTGTCAACAAACCTACTGTGCTGCCAGTCATATACCACATATGTACAGCACATAATAATTGATAATGATAATAAACAACTATGTTATTGGCTTATGTACTTACCATACTGTACTTTTATATCGTTCTTCTAGTGTGTACTCTTGAAATTTATAAAACCAGCTGTTGCTGGCATAACACCACATACTGTAAAACAGTATGTGGTGTTATGCCAGCAACAGCCTCATACATCTCGGATTTACCACATCTCATGACAGCATCATTTTCCCTTGTGCTTGATTTAATCTCCTGTTGTTTTACTCATTATGGCCCCAGCAGGAGAAGACAAAGAAGAACCCCAGAGAAAATTCACAGTGAGGGTTTAGCAGAAGCTTTTGCAGACCTCAACAAGGTCCTTATAAAAAGTCTGAAAACATGGACCCCAACACCGAAAGGTTTTCATTAAGAGAGAAGAATGTTCACGGTGCATAATCTGCTTACAAGCAAATGAAAAAACAAACAAACCATATAGCCAAGGTGTTTACTAGGCTATACCATTTAGGTTCTTGTAAATACAGTAGGACTCCCAAATCCACAGGGGATACACTACAAGTACCTGCCATGTATACCAAAACCGTGGATAGTAGCAAACCCCATATTTAACCCTTTGACTGCGTCGTATATATACATCTTACGCGCCACTGTTTCCGACGCATTTATGAGCGTAAATACTAGCGGTTTCAAATCAAGCAGGAGAAAGCTGGTAGGCCCACATGTGAGAGTATGGGTCTGTGTGGTCAGTGTGCACCACATAAAAAAATCCTGCAGCATGCAGTGCATAATGAGGAAAAAAACTGACAATTTTTTTGGATTAAAACGCCGACTTTGAGGTGTATTTTCGTATAGTATTTATCATTATATTCTCGTTTTCATGGTTTCAGGTGATAAAATAAAAAACCTATTACAGAAATAGAGAAGAATTTCATTACTTTCATGATGAAAACAACCTTGAAACTGAGCTCAAAGTAGCGGAAATGTTCGATTTTTACCAATGTTCAGGAGTAAGCAAATCACACCACACGTCCAATACACGTCAACTGGGGAGTCTAATATTCTTTCACTAGTGCACTGATATTATTTATACCATTTTTACAATAATGCAGTAGTCTGCATAACAGTAAATTTTGCATTTTTTTGAATGAATAAAAAATCAAAATAGAAAGAAATAGTAATATAAGAGAGGCCTAGAGACGTGACTAATGCACAGAGGATATGTTATTTTAGTGCCAAGAATGTCTACATTGTTTATTCTGGACCCTATTTTGAAATTGGCATCTTTTTTAATTTGCGTGAAATTGGCCAAATTGCCAATTTCTGACCACTTTGTTGGGTAGTTCAAATCGGTAAATGGGCGGTTTCTTGTACTCAACTGATAGAAAAAATGGAGTTCTAAAGAAATAGCTATGAGTTTGGTCAATTGGAACAACGGAATTGGCCAAAAACAGGGCTCAAAGTTGGCGAAATTGCCGATGTGCATATGTCGCCGAGACCGCTAACTTCGCGGGAGCGTAATTCCGTGAGTTTTCGACCAAATTTCGTACTTTTGATGTCATTACCATTGGGAAAAGATTCTCTATCATTTCATAAGAAAAAATAATTTTTTTTGCAACAGACAAAGGGTTAAGTAGTAGGTTGGTAGACAGCAACCACCCAGGGAGGCACTACTGTCCTGTCACGTGAGTGTGAAACAGAAACCTCTAACTGTTTTACATGATGGCAGGATTGCTGAAGTTCTTTTTTGTTTCATAAACACACTGGATAGCAGGTATATCTTGCTACTTCTACTTACACTTAGGTCATACTACACAGGCATGCACATGCATATACTTGTACAGTGAACCCTCGGATAATGATGCCATCGGATAGCGATAAAATCGGATACCGATGCATTTTTGCACAAAAATATTGGCTCAGCCATCGATGAAAAACTCAATTAAGGACATTCGTCCTGAATGTGTCTGCGAGACCTGAGCCCATGTACAATGTAATGTGCCATTGTTTACAAGCCAGGAAGGACGATTCCATACATACATGTGATATATTTTGTATTATTCCATTGATTTTATTGCTTGTAACTGCTAAATAAGCCACCGTGGGTCCAAAGAAAGTTTCTAGTGCCAGCCCTGTGATAAAGAAGGAAAGAAACACAATAAAATTCAAGAAAAAACTCGTAGCAAAGTACCAAAGTGGAGGAGGTAGAGAGAGGGGTGAATGTGCCTTCTGCAGTGATTCAGTGATTCTACGATATGTATGATACTAAAGCAGCAGGTATCGATAAAGGCTATAGTGCCAGCCAGCGATAAAGTGTAGAATTAACAGTGTAGCAAGTAAGTTAAGTGAGTAAGCGGTAGAAAAATGACATGAAAGTAACTCTCCAATGTTGTTGTATGTGTATCGGGCTGCTGAACATACTCCGGCCTGGTAGGTATCTTCCACCACTCTAAATCTCTGCCAGCATCTCCTCCATCAAACTAATTAAACTAACATCTCCTCCAAGGTAAGTGTAAATATAAAAGTGTAAATGTAAGTGTAAATATAAAAGGACCCCAATGGAAATACATAAGTCACTCTGGCTTCTTTGGGTTATCCTAGGTACTTTACACACATGCTGCTATGTATGATAATCTATGTACGTAACTGTATTTGTGTATACCTGAATAAACTTACTTATTTATTTATATATTAAAATGATTTCTTACTTATAAATTAAAATGTAAATATTTATTTATAAATTAAAATGTAAATATTTCTTATTTATAAATTACGTTTGTGGATAGTGGTGGTGACAGAAGCCTCCATCACCAGTCGCCATTATAAACCCAACAACAACACTTCATCACTTATCCTCACATACATTATGACATATTTTATTCATTCTAGAGTATATATCATGTTTCTAAGTTATTAATATTGTTTATTATGTCACATTTCATGAATTGTGATACAGTGGAACCACAAAAATCGAACTTAATCCGTTCCAGGAGCTAGTTCTAAATTCAAAAAGTCTGAAATTCGAAGCAATATTTCCCATAAGAAATAATGGAAATACAATTACAGGTCTCCCTCAACATTCACGAGGGTTAGGGGATCAAGAACCTCGCTAAATGCTTGGTGTCCCAATGTATTGTAGGGAAATATAATATAATACTGCTTCCTTAACCTGTTGAACCATGAACAGTTATAAAATACATGAAAACATCGTAAAATATTGTACTACGTACATACATGTTATAGTCTGTAATAAAGTTGGTAGAATTACCGACAATATGTAAAGTAAAAGGACACAAGTGCAACTAATGTGACATTTTATTGTGGCAACGTTTCGCTCTCCAGGAGCTTTGTCAAGCCATTACAAACAATACATGGACACAGAGGGTATATAAAGGCTCAGAGTGAGGTGCAGTACTAGTGAGGTACCATTTACATGTTCACTAGTGGTAGTGGTAGTAGTAGTAGTAGTAGTAGTAGTAGTAGTGACAAAAGTAATAGTAGTAATACAATATGGTAGAGCAATTAACCCTTTGAGGGTCGACAGGCCCTCTCCGAAACTCGTTCTCAGGGTCGGCCAAATTTAAAAAAAAAAAAAATTATTTTCTCTTATGAAAAGATAGAGAATCTTTTCCCGATCATAAAGACACCAAAAGTTTGAAATTTGATAGAAAACTTACGAAATTATGCTCTCGCAAAGTTAGTGGTCTCGGCGATGTTTACGTATCGGCGATTTTGCCCAATTTGAGCCCCATTTTCGGCCAATTTCGCTGTACTAGTCGACAAAAAACATGAATATTTCGCTAGACCTCCATTTTGTCTATCGAATGGGTGCAAGAAACCACCCATTTATGAAATTCAACTATCCAGTACAGTGGTCAGAATTTAGCAATTTTGCCAATTTCACACAAATTTCAAAAGATGCCAATTTCCGAATAGGGTCCAGAATAAACAAGAAAGACATTCCTGGCACTAAAATGACATTTCCTCTAGTCATTAGTCACGTCTCAAGGCCCCTCTTATATTCTTTTGCTTTCCATTTTGAATTTTTATTCTCACAAAAAATATAAGATTTACTGTTATGCAGAGTACTGCATTAGTGTAAAAAATGGTATAAATATTATTGGTGCACTTGTGAAACAACATTAGACTCACCAGTTGACGTGTATTGCACGCTTGGCACGATTTGTTTACTTTTGAAGTTTGGTAAAAATCGAACATTTCTGCTACTTTGAGCTCAATTTCAAGGCACCTTTCATTGTAAAACTAGCCAAAATCATCTCAATTTCTGTAATATGTCTTCCATTCTATAAAATGAGACCAAGAAAACTAGAATACAACAATAAATACCATACGAAAATACACTGCAAAGTCGCTGATTTATTCCAAAAAATGGTCAAAGTTTTTTTTTTCTCATTATGCACTGTGTGCTGCAGGATTTTTTTTAGACTGTGCACACTGACCACATAGACCCATTCTTTCATATGAAGGCCTACCAGCTTTCTCCCACTAGATTTGAGGCCGCTAGAATTTATGCGTACTAGTACGTCAAAAAACCCTACGCGTAAGACGTACTAGTACGACGAAAACCCTCAAAGGGTTAATTCGTACATGAGTAAAAGGATATAAAAGCTATTACTTGGGTAACATAAAAATAGGTTGGACAAATATAGACTGGAAAGAGGCAGCCTGTTTCAGTGTTCACTCTCTGTAATGTGCAGTATAACAGGAGATACCATGATGTTGCAGTGCCTGACAAGTTGTGCAAGACAGGTATACAGGAGAGACTATGTGATGGCAGGGTTTACTGTTTTCAGGAGGATTCTTGCTAAGACTTCAGAAGGTGAAGCTGCCGTTGTTTTGTTTAATTGTATTTGAAACAGCGATCAGTGCTGATTCGAGGCACTTGCGTCTGCGGAAATTAGTTTCTTTAATCACTAATTGGGCGTCTCTGAATTTCATGAGATGATTGGTAGAATTTCGATGTTGTACACAGGCGTTGTTCAAGTTATCGTTCCTACATGCGTAAATGTGTTCATTGAGGCGGGTGTCGAGGTTTCTTGCTGTTTCACCTACGTAAATCTTGTCACAGCCTCCACAGGGTATAGTGTAAACTCCTGCGTTGACTGGTTCGTGGTGCTTGGATTTTGTTCTGGTTAGATCCTTTATTGAAGTGCTAGAAGTGATGGCGACTCTGGTGTTAGCTTGTGAAAGTACTTTTGAAACGTTCAGTGCAACCTGGCTGTTGGGAATAATTATAACTTTGTTGGGAGTGGTGTTGGTGCATGGAGAATTAATGATCTGAAGAGCTCTTTTCTTGCAGTCTTTGATGAAAAAGGAAGGAAAATGTAGCTCAGTGAATGTTTGGTGAATGTATGTACATTCCTCGTCAAGAAACTCAGGACTACAAATTCGGTATGCTCTTAGGAAAAACCCGATGATGATGCCTCTTTTGGTCTTGGTATCTTGACTGGAATAGAAGTGTGTGAGATCATTTTTATTGGTGGGTTTCCGATAAACTTGAAATCTTAGGTTGTTTTCTACTTTGTGAATGAGGACGTCGAGGAAAGGTAGCTTGTCATTGGACTCTTCTTCTAGTGTAAACTGGATCGCCGGTTGAACTGCGTTGAGCCTTGCCTGAAAATTCCGTACATCAAAACGTTTGGGAGTTATTACGAGGACGTCGTCCACGTAACGTAACCAGTGACGCTTGAAGGGATGATGTTGGCGAAGTGTTCGGACTCTAGGTGTTCCATGTATAAGTTGGCTAGGACGGCACTGATGGGGGACCCCATAACAAGCTCTACAAACAAACCTATGGCATGGGAATGGGGTCCTCATCAGTGCCGTCCTAGCCAACTTATACATGGAACACCTAGAGTCCGAACACTTCGCCAACATCATCCCTTCAAGCGTCGCTTGGTTACGTTACGTGGACGACGTCCTCGTAATAACTCCCAAACGTTTTGATGTACGGAATCTTCAGGCAAGGCTCAACGCAGTTCAACCGGCGATCCAGTTTACACTAGAAGAAGAGTCCAATGACGTCCTCATTCACAAAGTAGAAAACAACCTAAGATTTCAAGTTTATCAGAAACCCACCAATAAAAATGATCTCACACACTTCTATTCCATTCAAGATACCAAGACCAAAAGAGGCATCATCATCGGGTTTTTCCTAAGAGCATACCGAATTTGTAGTCCTGAGTTTCTTGACGAGGAATGTACATACATTCACCAAACATTCACTGAGCTACATTTTCCTTCCTTTTTCATCAAGGACTGCAAGAAAAGAGCTCTTCAGATCATTAATTCTCCATGCACCAACACCACTCCCAACAAAGTTATAATTCTTCCCAACAGCCAGGTTGCACTGAACGTTTCAAAAGTACTTTCACAAGCTAACACCAGAGTTGCCATCGCTTCTAGCACTTCAATAAAGGATCTAACCAGAACAAAATCCAAGCACCACGAACCAGTCAACGCAGGAGTTTACACTATACCCTGTGGAGGCTGTGACAAGATTTACGTGGGTGAAACAGCAAGAAACCTCGACACCCGCCTCAATGAATACATTTACGCATGTAGGAACGATAACTTGAACAACGCCTGTGTACAACATCGAAATTCTACCAATCATCTCATGAAATTCAGAGACGCCCAATTAGTGATTAAAGAAACTAATTTCCGCAGATGCAAGTGCCTCGAATCAGCATTGATCGCTGTTTCGAATACAATTAAACAAAACAACGGCAGCTTCACCATCTCTGAAGTCTTAGCAAGAATCCTCCTGAAAACAGTAAACCCTGCCATCACATAGTCTCTCCTGTATACCTGTCTTGCACAACTTGTCAGGCACTGCAACATCATGGTATCTCCTGTTATACTGCACATTACAGAGTGAACACTGAAACAGGCTGCCTCTTTCCAGTCTATATTTGTCCAACCTATTTTTATGTTACCCAAGTAATAGCTTTTATATCCTTTTACTCATGTACGAATTAATTGCTCTACCATATTGTATTACTACTATTACTTTTGTCACTACTACTACTACTACTACTACTACCACTAGTGAACATGTAAATGGTACCTCACTAGTACTGCACCTCACTCTGAGCCTTTATATACCCTCTGTGTCCATGTATTGTTTGTAATGGCTTGATAAAGCTCCTGGAGAGCGAAACGTTGCCACAATAAAATGTCACATTAGTTGCACTTGTGTCCTTTTACTTTACATGTTATAGTTTAATAACATGTATGTTATTAAATACCACTGTGGTGCACTGCCTCATATTATTGTACAATTTCTTTCTTCAATTCTATTGTGTTTCTCAATTTCTTTACCAAAGGACTGGCACTAGCAAGTTTCTTTGGGCCCATGGTTAATTATGTAGCAGTCGCACTCAAACAACAAGCACAAAACACAATGAATAATTGTGAAATGTTTGGATGAGTGCAGAGGCTAATGTTCACTCCTGCATAAACAAAGCCACACTGACTCACGATGCTTCAACCACTGCCTCCACCACTGTTTCAACCCTCGTATTTTTGTACAATTTCCTTCTTCAATTCTATCATTATTATTATTATTAGCAGTCATTAATGGGTTGACATTATTTATATTGTAGTTTAATAAATAATGAACAAACAAAACACTCGCCACTTGTAAGGCAGACAAACTCTGATAACTTGTGTTGATGATGACAATGACGATGATGATAGTCAGCCATGCAGTTACTGATTACAGTTGAATGGAAGTGATTATATGGAGTGTAACTGCATGATGTGACTAGTGTGTGGATTCTAAGTCTTCACTGCCAGCATCACTGCCGACGAGTTGACGTTCAGGTGAGGCGGTAGGGGTAGCGGCAGGGGTAGTGGCAGGCTTCCTTGTGAAGAACATTGTGATGGGCAACTGAGACCGTTTCCTCTTCATATCTACAGAGTTTGGTAGGGAATTATGCTCCTGTCAATGTTTTTCATCACCTTCAAAGCCCTCAACATCGATGGGTCTATGTTGTACATAAACTGTTTGAGCTGTGCTGTCATTCTCATCACTTGCCCTAGTTTTTCAAGGGTGAGGGCTTGAGGTTGATTGGCCTCAGCAACACTCTCCTTTTCATCCTCATTCTCTGCCTGCACAATCTCAAACAACTCTTCATCATTTAGGCTGGAGAATGATAGAGTGAGCGGTAGGTGGGCTGGCTGCCAGTTGCGGGGGTCGGAAGGAGGGTAGAAGGGACGTACAGGTGGCGGGAAGCTCAAATATGATTTGGAGGCTGGGATTTCGTGAATGTGTGAAGCCCGCGGAAGTTGAAAACACGAATGTTGAGGGAGACCTGTAATCCGTTCCAGAAACCCAAAAATATTTGCAAAAATAATACATTTTATAGAGATTTATAGAGATTAATTACAGTTTTACATACACACAACAAATGCTATAGTCTTTAATTATGTATAGTAATATAAAATAACATTTTTACTTACCTTCATCGAAGATTGGTGATGGCATCTGGAGTCATTGGACCCCAGTCTCACAAAATAACTGTCTACAGTCCTCTGTTTCTGTCTCACAAAATAACTGTCTACAGTCCTCTGTTTCTGTCTCACAAAATAACTATCCACAGTCATCTGTTTCTGTCTCACAAAATAACTGTCTACAGTCCTCTGTTTCTGTCTCACAAAATAACTATCCACAGTCGTCTGTTTCTGTCTCACAAAATAACTGTCCACAATCATCTGTTTATCTCACAAAGTAACTCCACAGTCGTCTGTTTCTGTCTCACAAAATAACTGTCTACAGTCCTCTGTTTCTGTCTCACAAAATAACTATCCACAGTCGTCTGTTTCTGTCTCACAAAATAACTATCCACAGTCATCTGTTTGTCTCACAAAATAACTGTCTACAGTCCTCTGTTTCTGTCTCACAAAATAACTATCCACAGTCGTCTGTTTCTGTCTCACAAAATAACTGTCCACAATCGTCTTTGTCTCACAAAATAACTCCACAGTCGTCTGTTTCTGTCTCACAAAATAACTGTCCACAATTGTCTGTTTGTCTCACAAAATAACTCCACAGTCGTCTGTTTCTGTCTCACAAAATAACTCCACAGTCGTCTGTTTCTGTCTCACAAAATAACTGTCCACAGTCGTCTGTTTGTCTCACAAAATAACTGTCCACAGTCCTCTGTACATCCTGGCAAGCTCAACAAGTCTCACTCCAATCTCATACTTCTGTATTATTTCCTTCTATGGTGTTTCTCACTTTCTTTACCACAGGGGTACTGCTAGCAAGTTTCTTTGGGCCCATGGCAGCTTATTTCACAGTCCAACAAGCACTAAAAACAACGAAATAATTGTAAAATGTGTGAATGAGAGCGCAGGATAGTATTCACTCAAGCATAAACAAAGCTAGACTGCTCACGGCACCTGCGCGGGGACGCAGACAGAGCGGGCCAGCGGACAGGTCCTGCACCCAGTGGTCCGAAATTTGAAACTCGTTCGATTTTTGGTACTCAGTTTGTCCGAAAAAATGGTCTTATTTTCGAAATGTTCGATATTTGGTAAGTTCGATTTTCAAGGTTCCACTGTAGATAAATAACCCGTAGAGTTAATAATAGCGTCACATTGAAGTACTACTCTATCAAGCCTCCTGACAGCAGGAACGGACTAATTGGATTTCCATTATTTCTTATGAGGAAAATTAATTTGGCTAACGAAAAAATCGGTTAAGGAGAAGCTCTCTGGAATGGATTAACCCCTTGACTGTCACAACCCCAAATCCTGAGGTGTCTCCTGGTGTCAAAAAATACCCCCCCCCCAAAAAAAAATTATTTTTTTCTTATGAAATGATAGAGAATCTTTTCCCGATTGTAATGACACCAAAAGAAAGAAATTTGATGGAAAACTGATGGAATTATGCTCTCATGAAGTTAGCAACCTCGGCGATATTTATGAATCGGCGATTTTGCCCACTTTGAGCCCTATTTTCGTCTAATTCCACTGTTCCAGTCGACCAAACTCATAGCTATTTCTTTAGAACTCCATTTTATCTATCGACTGAGTACAGAGAAACTGCCCATTTACTGATTTCAACTACCCAATAACATGGTCAGAAATTTGCAATTTGGCTAATTTCACGAAAATTAAAAAATATGACAATTTCAAAATAGGGTCCAGAATGAACAATGCAGACATTCCTGGCTCTAAAATAACATTTTCTTTGTTCATCAGTCACGTCTCCAGGCCACTCTGATATTACTCTTGCTTTCTATTTTGAATTTTTATTCAAACAAAAAATAGAAGATTTACTGTTATGCAGACTACTGCAATATTGTAATAATTGTATAAATAATATCAATCTATTCATGACTGCATATTAGAATAGATACTTGGACATTTATTGGAAAATGACATTATTTGTTTACTTTTGAACATCGGCAAAAGTCAAACATTTCCCTTACTTTGAGCTCCATTTCAAGGTTCTTTTCATAGTAAAAACCAGTCAAAATCACCGCTATTTTTATAATATGTTTCCCATTCTATCAAATGAGACCAAGAAAACGAGAATACAACCATAAATACCATACGAAAATAGACCACAAATTCGGTATTTTAATTAAAAAAAAAAACGGTCGGAGTTTTTTTTTCCTCATTAGGCACTGTATTCTGCAGGATTTTTTTTATATGGTTCACATTGACCACACAGACCCATTCTCTCACATGTGGGCCTACCAGCTTTCTCCTGCTTGATTTGAAGCCGCTAGAACTTATGAGTATATATACGTCAAACACAGTGGCTTGTAAGATGTATATATACGACCGAAACAGTCAAAGTGTTAAAATCGTTACCCGAGGGTCCACTGTATATATATATACACACACATCTAGGTTTTCCTTATTTTTTCCTAATAGTTCTTGTTCTTCTTTATTCCTCTCTTCTCCATGGGGAAGTGGAAAAAAAAATTTCCTCTGTAAGCCATGTGTGTTGTATGAGGCGATTAAAATGCCGAGAGCAATGCACTAGTGACACCTTCTCTTGCAGAAAATACAGCGGACCCCTGGATTACATAATTAATCTGTTCCAGAGAGAGTGAATTATCCCGAATCTGACTTATTCTGAATTAATTTTCCCCATAACAAATAATGGAAATCCAATTAATCCATTTTAGACACCCAAAAGTATTAAAAAATGTTTTCTACATGAAATATACATTTACCTACACAGAAAACAATGATACATGAAGAATAAAACAATAATAACATCACACTTACCTTTATTGAAGACATAGTGATGTATGGAAGACGGGAGGAGGGGAGAGGATGGAGGAGTTAACAACTGTATGGAAGGGGAATCCCCTTCCATAAAGACTTCAGGTACTAAGTCCTTATCCTGAGTTACTTCCCTCCTTTGTTTTTTAATGCCACTAGGACCATCTTGAGTCACTGGACCCCTGTCGCTCAAAAAAGTGTTCCAGAGAGGTTTGTTTCTGGCGTGTGTTAGGAACTGTGTTGGGAGACAAGACAAGATAGTCCTTCAATATGACACTAATATCAGCTCTATGGCTTATTTATCTAGCACAATTCATTTAATATGATATATTAAACAATATTAATAACACAGAAACATGATACATACTCTAGAATGAATAATATATGGCATTAAGAATGTCACGAGTGGTGGTGTGTTGTTTGTTGTTGGGTGTATAAGGGCCACTGAAAGATAAGCCTTACATAATGGTGGCTAAGGCAGCAGCAGAGGTGGCAGTGTTAGTCAATAGCCCTATATACCTCCAATAACAACGGAGGAGTCAGTTTCATGCTGTCCTTTTTCTATCGATTAATCGCTTAACTTACTTGCTACACTGTTAATGCTACACTTTATTGCTGGCTGGCACTATAGCCTTTTATGAAGTAGGTTTTGTCAATGTTTAGTGTAAGTTTGTTAGTCCTCATCCAGGTAGATATTTTCTGTAAACACCGAATTACAGAAAATATCTACCTGGATGAGGACTAACAAACTTACACTAAACATTGACAAAACCTACTTCATTCAGTTTGGTAACAGAGCTACAGATGTACCTCTTAACATAACAATAAACGGATCACCTATCACAAAGCTAACAGAGGGAAAATTCCTAGGAATCCACCTCGATAATAGACTCAAATTTCATACACACATACAACAAATTTCTAAGAAAATTTCCAAGACTGTAGGCATACTATCGAAGATACGGTACTATGTTCCACAGTCAGCCCTCCTGGCCCTTTATCACTCTCTTATTTACCCCTATCTCACCTATGGAATTTGTGCATGGGGCTCAACAACAATTAACCATCTCAGACGACTAATTACCCAACAAAAGGCTGCAGTTAGAATGATAACAAATTCTCACTACAGGCAACACACTCCACCAATATTCAAAACACTCAACCTACTCACCATACAAAACATCCATACTTATTATTGCACCTATTACATACATAGAACACTTAACTCTGATATTAACCCTCCCCTCAAACATCTCCTTGCCAACCTCAACAGAACACATGACCATAACACAAGGCACAGATCACTCTTTGATGTTCCTCGTGTCCATCTCACGCTATGCAAAAACTCAATGCACATAAAAGGCCCAAAAATCTGGAATTCATTACCTGTAAATATAAAAGAAACACTACCTGTTTATAAATTCAAGTCTCTTCTCAAAGATCACTTACTCACTCAAAACCAAATAAATACTGAATAACTGAACCTTATAAATTGTATATCCTATATGTTACTCACAATTATATCACACAAATGTTAAACCTAGGACCCAATCTAACTTTATTATTTTTTTAAATACACTACCTAACAGAATACTCCATTCTACTGAATGTACAGCAATGCAAGCAACCATATGACCTGTCTTTGTAATACTCATTTGTGCTTTATAGTTATCTGTTTTACAATAATGTTTTATCACTGATTTCATCATTGCTTAGTTAATCTTAAGTTAATTTTAAGCCAGCCCGTAATGCTATGCATATAAGTGGCTTTGGCATGCTGCTCTTACCTGTATTTTTTGTACCTCTGTATGTATGCTTAAATTACTAAATAAATAAATAAATAGACTCCTGCAGCTTTAGTATCATACATATTGCAGAATCACTGAAAAAGGCACATTCTTCCCTCTCTCTCAGCCCTTTACCAAAGGGCTGGCTGGCACTAGAAGCTTTCTTTGGGCCCATGGTGGCTTATTTAGCAGTTACAAGCACTAAAAAGAATGGAATAATGCAAAATGTATCGTATGAATGCGTGGGATCATCCTCACTGGCTAGTAAACAATGGCACACTAGTCCGCTCAGGCCCCGACACGAATAACTTATACCGAGTTCATTGACATTCACCGAGCCAGTATTTTGACGCAAAAACATTACTCATTCTGAATATTAATTATTCCGATGACGTCTTAATCCAGGGGTCCACTGTACTAAAAAAGAGAACTTTATAAAACTGGGATTCTTGAATGTGCGTGGATGTAGTGCAGATGATTAGAAAGAGATGATTGCTAGTGATATGAATGAAAAGAAGTTGGATGTCCTGGCTCTAAGCAAAATAAAGCTGAAGGGGGTATGTGAGTTTCAGTGGGGAGAAATAAATGGGATTAAGTCAGGAGCACTGTACCACCACCTGTGTACTAGTATGCTAGGACACAGTACCACCATGCATACTGGTATGCACAGCTCCTGTGCTAGACAGCACATCCCGCCACTTTTCAAATGCCTGAACTTGCTA
Organism: Cherax quadricarinatus; assembly: GCF_026875155.1. Taxonomy (NCBI): domain Eukaryota; kingdom Metazoa; phylum Arthropoda; class Malacostraca; order Decapoda; family Parastacidae; genus Cherax; species Cherax quadricarinatus. The sequence continues at coordinate 5,306,980 of NC_069413.1, forward strand.
AATATACGAGACATACATTCATATTGTGCCTACTACATATACAGAACATTAAACTCCAATATAAACTCCCCGCTTAAACTTCTCCTTGACAGTTACAACAGAATGCACAGTCACAATACAAACCATAAGGCACTCTTCAATATCCCTCGTGTCAGTCTCGCACTATGGAAAAATGCAATGAACATAAAGGGTCCAAAGATCTGGAATTCACTACTTGAACTGGTAAAGGATCCCCTGACTACTTAAAAATTTAGGATTTTGCATAAAAGTCATCCCAGCTCTCAATACTAACCAAACCAACCAAAACAACTCCTAATCAGTTATTTTTTATTATTTTTATTATCACACTGGCCGATTCCCACCAAGGCAGGGTGGCCCGAAAAAGAAAAACTTTCACCATCATTCACTCCATCACTGTCTTGCCAGAAGGGTGCTTTACACTACAGTTTTTAAACTGCAACATTAACACCCCTCCTTCAGAGTGCAGGCACTGTACTTCCCATCTCCAGGACTCAAGTCCGGCCTGCCGGTTTCCCTGAATCCCTTCATAAATGTTACTTTGCTCACACTCCAACAGCACGTCAAGTATTAAAAACCATTTGTCTCCATTCACTCCTATCAAACACGCTCATGCATGCCTGCTGGAAGTCCAAGCCCCTCGCACACAAAACCTCCTTTACCCCCTCCCTCCAACCTTTCCTAGGCCGACCCCTACCCCGCCTTCCTTCCACTACAGACTGATACACTCTTGAAGTCATTCTGTTTCGCTCCATTCTCTCTACATGTCCGAACCACCTCAACAACCCTTCCTCAGCCCTCTGGACAACAGTTTTGGTAATCCCGCACCTCCTCCTAACTTCCAAACTACGAATTCTCTGCATTATATTCACACCACACATTGCCCTCAGACATGACATCTCCACTGCCTCCAGCCTTCTCCTCGCTGCAACATTCATCACCCACGCTTCACACCCATATAAGAGCGTTGGTAAAACTATACTCTCATACATTCCCCTCTTTGCCTCCAAGGACAAAGTTCTTTGTCTCCACAGACTCCTAAGTGCACCACTCACTCTTTTTCCCTCATCAATTCTATGATTCACCTCATCTTTCATAGACCCATCCGCTGACACGTCCACTCCCAAATATCTGAATACGTTCACCTCCTCCATACTCTCTCCCTCCAATCTGATATTCAATCTTTCATCACCTAATCTTTTTGTTATCCTCATAACCTTACTCTTTCCTGTATTCACCTTTAATTTTCTTCTTTGCACACCCTACCAAATTCATCCACCAATCTCTGCAACTTCTCTTCAGAATCTCCCAAGAGCACAGTGTCATCAGCAAAGAGCAGCTGTGACAACTCCCACTTTGTGTGTGATTCTTTATCTTTTAACTCCACGCCTCTTGCCAAGACCCTCGCATTTACTTCTCTTACAACTCCATCTATAAATATATTAAACAACCACGGTGACATCACACATCCTTGTCTAAGGCCTACTTTTACTGGGAAAAAATTTCCCTCTTTCCTACATACTCTAACTTGAGCCTCACTATCCTCGTAAAAACTCTTCACTGCTTTCAGTAACCTACCTCCTACACCATACACTTGCAACATCTGCCACATTGCCCCCCTATCCACCCTGTCATACGCCTTTTCCAAATCCATAAATGCCACAAAGACCTCTTTAGCCTTATCTAAATACTGTTCACTTATATGTTTCACTGTAAAACCTGGTCCACACACCCCCTACCTTTCCTAAAGCCTCCTTGTTCATCTGCTATCCTATTCTCCGTCTTACTCTTAATTCTTTCAATTATAACTCTACCATACACTTTACCAGGTACACTCAACAGACTTATCCCCCTATAATTTTTGCACTCTCTTTATATCCCCTTTGCCTTTATACAAAGGAACTATGCATGCTCTCTGCCAATCCCTAGGTACCTTACCCTCTTCCATACATTTATTAAATAATTGCACCAACCACTCCAAAACTATATCCCCACCTGCTTTTAACATTTCTATCTTTATCCCATCAATCCCGGCTGCCTTACCCCCTTTCATTTTACCTACTGCCTCACGAACTTCCCCCACACTCACAACTGGCTCTTCCTCACTCCTACAAGATGTTATTCCTCCTTGCCCTATACACGAAATCACAGCTTCCCTATCTTCATCAACATTTAACAATTCCTCAAAATATTCCCTCCATCTTCCCAATACCTCTAACTCTCCATTTAATAACTCTCCTCTCCTATTTTTAACTGACAAATCCATTTGTTCTCTAGGCTTTCTTAACTTGTTAATCTCACTCCAAAACTTTTTCTTATTTTCAACAAAATTTGTTGATAACATCTCACCCACTCTCTCATTTGCTCTCTTTTTACATTGCTTCACCACTCTCTTAACCTCTCTCTTTTTCTCCATATACTCTTCCCTCCTTGCATCACTTCTACTTTGTAAAAACTTCTCATATGCTAACTTTTTCTCCCTTACTACTCTCTTTACATCATCATTCCACCAATCGCTCCTCTTCCCTCCTGCACCCACTTTCCTGTAACCACAAACTTCTGCTGAACACTCTAACACTACATTTTTAATCCTACCCCATACCTCTTCGACCCCATTGCCTATGCTCTCATTTGCCCATCTATCCTCCAATAGCTGTTTATATCTTACCCTAACTGCCTCCTCTTTAGTTTATAAACCTTCACCTCTCTCTTCCCTGATGCTTCTATTCTCCTTGTATCCCATCTACCTTTTACTCTCAGTGTAGCTACAACTAGAAAGTGATCTGATATATCTGTGGCCCCTCTATAAACATGTACATCCTGAAGTCTACTCAGCAGTCTTTTATCTACCAATACATAATCCAACAAACTACTGTCATTTTGCCCTACATCATATCTTGTATACTTATTTATCCTCTTTTTCTTAAAATATGTATTACCTATAACTAAACCCCTTTCTATACAAAGTTCAATCAAAGGGCTCCCATTATCATTTACACCTGGCACCCCAAACTTACCTACCACACCCTCTCTAAAAGTTTCTCCTACTTTAGCATTCAGGTCCCCTACCACAATTACTCTCTCACTTGTTTCAAACGCTCCTATACATTCACTTAACATCTCCCAAAATCTCTCTCTCTCTCCTCTGCATTCCTCTCTTCTCCAGGTGCATACACGCTTATTATGACCCACTTCTCGCATCCAACCTTTACTTTAATCCACATAATTCTTGAATTTACACATTCATATTCTCTTTTCTCCTTCCATAACTGATCATTTAACATTACTGCTACCCCTTCCTTTGCTCTAACTCTCTCAGACACTCCAGATTTAATCCCATTTATTTCCCCCCACTGAAACTCTCCTACCCCCTTCAGCTTTGTTTCGCTTAGAGCCAGGACATCCAACTTCTTTTCATTCATAACATCAGCAATCATCTGTTTCTTGTCATCCGCACTACATCCACGCACATTTAAGCATCCCAGTTTTATAAAGTTTTTCTTCTTCTCTTTTTTAGTAAATGTATACAGGAGAAGGGGTTACTAGCCCATTGCTCCCGGCAGTTATCAGTTATTATATTATATTATATCACCTCTAGTCTAATAATCATCTGCCAATCCAAGAAATATTACTGTTTGAACCATTAATTGTAATATTTTTATTTTGTGCAACATCAAGATTATTCTTCCTATAATTCTCCACCTTGACTACCTCACATTAGTATTAAGATTAAATAAAGATTTCAATAAAAGTTAACTAATCTTATCTTGTCTAGATTTAAGTAGTTATTATACAGGTCTCCCTCAACATTCATGAGGGTTAGGGGATCAAGAGCCTCGCGAATGTTGAAAAATCGCGAATGTTTGGTGCCCCAATACAGTGGACCCCCGCATAACGATGGCATCGTATAGCGATTTTTCCGCATAACGATTACTTTTATCGCAAAATTTTTGCCGCGCATACCGATTAAAAACCCGCATACCGATTTTCGTCCGAGACGCGTCCAATGTGCCCTCAGCCAGCCTCACATGTGCCGCTCCGTCCCATTGTTTACCAGCCAGCCTCCGCGGTAACATCCAAGCATACACTCGGAATATTTCGTATTATTACAGTATTTTCGGTGCTGTTTCTGGAAAATAAGTGACCATGGGCCCCAAGAAAGCTTCTAGTGCCAACCCTGTGGTAAAAAGGGTGAGAATTAGTATGGAAATTAAGAAAGATTTTGAAGGGTTTGGGGCTAACCCTGAGAAGCCTATGCCAGTTGTGGAATCCATTGTGCCTACTTCAAAGATTAAGGAAATGTGTGCAGAGTGGGTTGAACTGCAAACCTTTATAGATGAAAATCACCCTGACACAGCTGTTGCAAGCCGTGCTTGTGACTATTTCAATGACAATGTTATGGCCCATTTTAGGAAAGTCTTGAAGGAACGGGAGGTACAGAGCTCTATGGACAGATTTGTTGTGCGACAGAGGTCCAGTGACTCTCAAGCTGGTCCTAGTGGCATTAAAAGAAGAAGGGAAGTAACCCCAGAAAAGGACTTGCTACCTCAAGTCCTAATGGAAGGGGATTCCCCTTCTAAACAGTAAGAAGATAATGCTCTCCCCTCCTCCCATCCCATCAATCATCACCAGATCTTCAATAAAAGTAAGTGTCATGTAATTGTGCATGCCTTTTTCAGTTTGTGTGTATTAAAATTAACATTTCATGTGGTAAAAAAAAATTTTTTTCATACTTTTGGGCGTCTTGCACGGATTAATTTTATTTCCATTATTTCTTATGGGGAAAATTCATTCGCATAACGATTATTTCGCATAACGATGAGCCCTCTTGCACGGATTAAAATCGTTAACCGGGGGTCCACTGTATATTGTAGGGAAATATAATACAATACTTATTCCTTAACTTGTTGAAGCATGAACAATCATAAAATACAGGAAAACGTAATAAATTGTACTAAATACATACATGTTATGGTTTAATAACATGTATGTTATTAAATACCACTGCCTCCACCACTGCGAGTCCCTACTACCCTCCCTCCGACCCCCGCAACTGGCAGCCAGCCCTCCCACCACTCAGTGTGGTGAATGTTTTGTTTGTTCATTATTTGCTTTTAAACTACAGTATAAATAATGTAAACCCATTCATAACTGCATATTGGAATGGCTATTCGGACAGGTATTGGGTGGTGACATCATGTGTTTACTCTTGAACACAGCAAAGAATCAAACTTTTCTGCTACTGCTAAAAATAACAAGTGTAATAATAATAATAATAATAATAATAATAATAATAATAATAATAATAATAATAATAATAATAATAATAATAATAATAATAATAATAATAATTTTTTTTTTAACAAGTCGGCCGTCTCCCACCGAGGCAGGGTGACCCAAAAAAGAAAGAAAATCCCCAAAAAGAAAATACTTTCATCATCATTCAACACTTTCACCACACTCGCACATTATCACTGTTTTTGCAGAGGTGCTCAGAATACAACAGTTTAGAAGCATACACATATAAAGATACACAACATATCCCTCCAAACTGCCAATATCCCAAACCCCTCCTTTAAAGTGCAGGCATTGTACTTCCCATTTCCAGGACTCAAGTCCGACTATATGAAAATAACCGGTTTCCCTGAATCCCTTCACTAAATATTATAATAATAATATTATATTATAATATTATTATATTATTATTATTATTATATTATTATTATTATTATTATATTATTATTATTATTATTATTATTATTATTATATTATAATATTATAATAATAGTAATAATAATAATAAATACATGTGTGTACTACAGAACTAAAGAAGGAAATTGTACAAAAATACGATGGAGTGGTTGACACATCGTCAGTGTGGCTTTGTTTATGCTGGAGTGAGCATTAGTCTCCATGCTCTTCCAAACATTTCACAATAATTCATCGTGTTTGGTGCTTGTAGATATTGAGTGCGACTGGAGTGGTAGAGGCAGTGGTTGAGGAAGCAGTTGAGGCAGCAGTTGAGGCAGTGGGTGAGGCAGTGGTTGAGGCAATGGTAGAGGCAGCGGTTTAGGCAGCGGTTGAGGCAATGGTAGAGGCAGCAGATGAGGCAGTGGTATTTAATAACATATATGTTATAAATAATAATAGTACATATTATTAATAACATGTATTATTATTATTATTATTAATAACATGTTATTAAATACCACTGCCTCAACCACTGCCTCAACCGCTGCCTCAACCACTGCCTCACCCACTGCCTCACCCACTGCCTCACCCACTGCCTCACCCACTGCCTCACCCACTGCCTCAACCACTGCCTCAACCACTGCCTCAACCACTGCCTCAACCACTGCCTCAACCACTGCCTCAACCACTGCCTCAACCACTGCCTCAACCACTGCCTCAACCGCTGCCTCAACCGCTGCCTCAACCACTGCCTCACCTACTGCCTCAACCGCTGCCTCAACTGCTTCCTCAACCACTGCCTCTACCACTCCAGTCGCACTCAATCTACAAGCACCAAACACAGTGAATTATTGTAAAATGTTTGGAAGAGCACGGAGACTAATGCTCACTCCAGCATAAACAAAGCCACACTGACGATGTGTCAACCACTCCCTCGTATTTTTGTACAATTTCCTTCTTCAATTCTATCATATTTATTATTATTATTATTATTACTATTATTATTATTATTATTGCTATTGTTATTATTAGCAGTAGCAGAAATATTTGATTCTTTGCTGTGTTCAAGAGTAAACACATGATGTCACCATCCAATACCTGTCTGAATGGCCATTCCAATATGCAGTTATGAATGGGTTTACATTATTTATACTGTAGTTCAATATCAAATAATGAACAAACAAAACACTCACCACACTGGTGGGAGGGCTGGCTGCCAGTTGCGGGGGTCGGAGGGAGGGTAGTAGGGACTCGCAGGTGGTAGGAAACTTAAATATGATTTGGCGGCTGGGAATTTGGAGGCTGGGAATTTGGCAGTTGGGAATTCACGAATGTGTGAAGCCCGCGAAAGTTGAAAACACGAATGATGAGGGAGACCTGTACTAGGATTAGTCTCCCCGTAATGCTCCGGCATGATAGTGGCTTTCTTTGTACTTAACAAACCAAAATTGTAACTACACATTGTAATCTTTATCAACAAATAAAATGTAAATTTATTTTAGGGCACAGTACCACAACTTGTGTACTAGTACGGTAGGAAACAGTGCCACAACCTGTGTACTAGTATGCTAGGAAACAGTGCCACAACCTGTGTACTAGTACGCTAGGACACAGTATCACAACCTGAGTACTAGTACGCTAGGACAAAGTACCACAAGAACCAAGGACTGTGTGTAAGGACCATGAACTGTGTGTAAGGATCAAGGACTGCGTGCAAGGACCAAGGACTGTAAGGACCAAGGACTGTGTGTAACGAACAGGAACTGTGTGTAAGGACCAAGGACTGTGTGTAAGGACTAAAGACTGTGTGAAAGGACAAAGGACTGTGTGTAAGAACCAAGGAATATAAGGATCAAAGACTGTGTGCAAGGACCAAGGACTGTAAGGACCAAGGACTGTGAGGACCAAGGACTGTGTGTAAGGACCAAGGACTGTGTGTAAAGAACAGGAACTGTGTGTAAGGACCAAGGACTGTGTGTAAGGACTAAGGATTGTGTGAAAGGACCAAGGACTGTGTGAAAGACCAAGGACTGTGTGTAAGGACCAAGGACTGTGTGTAAGGACCAAGGACTGTAAGGACCAGGAACTGTGTGTAAGGACCAAGAACTGTGTGTAAGGACCAAGAACTGTGTGTAAGGACCAAGGACTGTGTGTAATGACTAAGGACTGTAAGGACCAAGAGGACTGTGTGTAAGGACCAAGGACTGTAAGGACCAGGGACTGTGTGTAAGGACCAGGGACAGTGTGTAAGGACCAGGGACTGTGCATAACGACCAAGGACAGTACTCACCTATTTGTACTCACCTATTTGTGGTTGCAGGGGTCGAGTCTTAGCTCCTAGCCCCACCTCTTCACCGGTTGCTATTGGGCCCTCTCTCTCCCCACTCCATGAGCTTTATCAAACCTCGTCTTAAAACTATGTATGGTTCCTGCCTCCACTACATCCCTTTTTAGGCTATTCCACCACCTGACAACTCTATGACTGAAGAAATACTTTCTAATATCTCTCCGGCTCATCTGTGTCTTCAACTTCCAATTGTGACCTCTTGTTTCTGTGTCCCCTCCCTGAAACATCCTGTCTCTGTCCACCTTGTCTATTCCGCGCAGTATTTTATATGTCGTTATCATGTCTCCCCTGACCCTCCTGTCCTCTAGTGTCGTCAGGCCGATTTCCCTTAACCTTTCTTCACAGGACATTCCCCTTAGCTCTGGAATTAACCTTGTCGCAAACCTTTGCACTTTCTCTAGTTTCTTGACGTGCTTGATCAAGTGCAGGTTCCAAACAGGTGCTGCATACTCCAGTATGGGTCTAACGTACACGGTGTACAGTGTCTTGAACGATTCCTTATTAAGGTATCGGAACGATGTTCTCAGGTTTGCCAGGCGCCCATATGCTGCAGCAGTTACCTGGTTGATGTGTGCTTCCAGAGACATGCTCGGTGTTATACTCACTCCAAGATCTTTCTCCTTGAGCGAGGTTTGCAGTCTTTGGCCACCTAGCCTATACTCTGTCTGCAGTCTTCTGTGCCCTTCCCCTATCTTCAAGACTTTGCATTTGGTGGGATTAAATTCGAAAAGCCAGTTGCTGGACCAGGTGTCCAGTCTGTCCAGGTCTCTTTGAAGTCCTGCCCGGTCCTCATCTGATTTAATTCTCCTCATTAACTTCACATCGTCTGCAAACAGGGACACTTCTGAGTAAACCTTCCATCATGTCGTTCACATATACCAAAAATAGCACTGGTCCTAGGACCCACCCCTGTGGGACCCCACTCATCACAGGTGCCCACTGTGATACATCATTACATACCATGACTCGCTGTTGCCTCCCTGTCAGGTATTCTCTGATCTATTGCAGTGCCCTTCCTGTTATATGCGCCTGATCCACTAGCTTCTGCACTAATCTCTTGTGAGGAACTGTGTCAAAGGCCTTCTTGCAGTCCAAGAAGATGCAATCAACCCACCCCTCTCTCTCGTGTCTTACTTCTGTTACTTTATCATAAAACTCCAGAATCCACCGGGATATCAGATTCTTTTCTCAGAATCTGATATCCCGGTGGGAAGATTGCGTCTGTTATTGTCTCAGCGAGTTTTGTTTCTGTGACTGCTATGATGTCTGGGAATTTCTCACTGATTCTTTCGTGCCACTCATGTTTATTCGTTATTCCGTCCGCGTTTGCGTACCAAACTTTCAGCTTCTTTTCTATCACTGTGGTCCTGCAAGAATATTGGGGTTGGGGGAGCAAGAGCCTTGGTGGGGGCCTATGGGGGGTTGTGGTGTGGATGGGGTTTGTGATGACAGGGGTGGGGTCAGAATGCCCATAAGGGACAGCTGCTGGGGTGAGGTTTGTGATGTGGGTGTTGCTGGAAGGGGGAACAGCAAGTGGGTTGTGGTTTGGGTTGCTCGGTTGCGTTGGGATTGTCACGGTTGGAGTCTTTCGGTGGAAGATTCTGCGGGGTGTGTTTGCCCTTCCTCCTGTGTCTGGGTCCTGCTCATCTTCATCATTGCCTCTCGTTCCTCCTTGCGTCTCTGTACCCTCTCTTTCAGTGTAGTCCTTTCTACTTGTGTTCTGTCGCGATCGAGGTATACTCTTTGGTACCCGTTTGTCCCTCAGTTGTGCTTTCTCTTGCAGAATCCTGGTTCGAACTGATTCTTCCTTGAAAATTACTTTGACAGGCCGTATCCTTCCACTTGCAAACCACCCAATTCTCCGAAAATTTGTCACCTGGGTTGTATCGCCCTCACCTATTGTTTTCATGATGCCTTCAATCATTTTTTCCTCCTCCTGTTTTATTTCTTCGAAGTTGTCCCCCTTGGCTTCTCTCCCTTTCCTCCTCCCACTGAGTCTCCATTTGCATCCCCCCAAGGTGTTTTATTTACTTCCATTGAAATATTCTTGCCTTCAGTCCCTGTCCTATCTGAAACTTCTATTCTCAGGAAACTGTCTTTCATGATCAGCTGTTCCTTGCTACTGCAGTTGGCTGTTAGTCTCTGCATATAACATACCTTCATTGTCTTCGGACCTGTCATTTGATCTTAGTATGCTCCTCGTCTTTTCCCTGGCCCCACGTGGGTCTGATAGGGCATTCGCATACGGCATATCTCCTTTGTTTCTTACCGTCCACTTGTCTGTGCCTGACATACAATTTCCTGTTGTTGCATCTGAATTGTCATTTGTCTCTCTAATCTGTTTTAGGTTTTTCAGTTTCTCTTCTAAGCACTGTATCCTAGTTTCTGCTGCTAAGACTTGTAGCTCCCACTTCCTGCACTCTTCAGCTATCCGCTCCTCCATTATCTTGCTCTTCCGTCTTCCTTCCCCACTCTTCCTCCCTTTTTTGGAGCTCTAACTCCCAATCTTTCCTCCCTGGTTCGTCCACCAGATCTCTGGTTTTCCGCCCTCTAGGGCCACCCATTTTTTTTTATTACCACAGAAAGAAGCTATGTATTTTACCACAGAGAGAAGTTTGTGTGTTTTCAGGATGTGTGTGTGTGTGGGGAGGACGGACAAGGCTAGAGGAGAGAGAGATAAAATAAGAGAGGGAAGGCTAGAGGAGGGAGAGACAGTAAGAGGGGGAGAGTGAAAGGGTAGAAAGAGGGAGAGAGGAGGGAGGATTGGGGTGAGGGATAAGACTAGGGGGGGAGAGAGAGAAATGAGAGGGAGAGAGAATGGGTAGAGAGAGAGAGATAGAGAGAGAGAGGGAGAGAGGAGGGTGAGGGAAAAGGCTATGAGAGAAATGCAAGGGAGGGGGAGAGAGAAAGATAGAAAGAGGGAGGGGGAAGAGAAGGCTAAACAGGAGGGTGGGAGAGGGGGAGAGGGGGGTGGGGGAATGTGGTCAAATTCCAAGGGTCAGCTGTGTGAATGAGTGGGTGTGTGTGTATACTCACCTAGTTGTGGTTTCAGAGGTCGAGTCTCAGCTCCTGGCCCTGAGTGTGTGTGTGTGTGTGTGTGTGTGTGTGTGGTGTGTGTGTGTGTGTGTGTGTGTGTGTGTGTGTGTGTGTGTGTGTGTGTGTGTGTGTGCACGTGCATGTGCGTGAGCATGCGAGTTGTTTATGTATCCCAGAAATACACCTCACCTCTATGTATCCATAATACTACTAATAAAATACCATTAATACTGAGAGTAATTCTAATAATTATAATACTAGTGTGTGTTAAAGAGTGTTTCTTTCGCCCAGTTGTGTACTACCTTATACTACAAGTGTACCTAATGCTTGCTTCTCAGATTGTACTGTCTTTGTGTCTTAAAACCTTATCTCTTAAAACTGTTGTCAGTCCTATTAACCCCAACTTACTCCTCCTGCCTATTCCTTGCAAGGACTGTGTGAAAGGACCAAGGACTGTGTGTAAGGACTCAGGATCAAAGAGGACTGAGGAAGCATGTGCAGTAGACCAGCAGGAGCAAAACAATAGGTGCCTTACCTTACAAACAGGGCTACCTAATGTATGACCCTCTAAAATTTGTTCCGTTTTGTATCTGTTGATGACGGCATCAAGGCAGGAAAACGTTCTACCGCCCATGAGGTACCTGCAACAAGAAATGTTTTACATGAATGATACACAGCACCAACAAGATGAAGAATTAGACAAGTGCAATATCTGGGTTTCTTTATTGTAGATGTTTCACCATCCAGTGGTTTTATCAATACAAAATCAAGGTCATGAAGGGAAGACTGTAGGTTTATATACAAAACATGAGGTAATCAGTCCATCAGCCTTGGTCAAGAGCACTGTAGTTGAGAAGAATCTGAGGCACAGGTTTCAAGATCATCTTCCTCTGCTACACATCCCCTCACCTGATGCCAGGATGTAAGCACCAGTCTTCAGAGTGAAGGTATGCTGTACCAGGTACCAGAGTGAATGTATGCTACACTGTACCAGGTACCAGAGTGAAAGCATGCTACACTGTACCAGGCACAAGAGTGAAAGCATGCTACACTGTACCAGATACCAGAGTGAAGGTATGCTACACTGTACCAGATGCCAGAGTAAAGGTATGCTACACTGTACTAGGTACCAGAGTGAAGGTATGCTGCACTGCACCATGTAGCAAAGTGAAGGTATGCTACACTGTACCAGATACCAGTGAGAAAGTATGGAAATAAATAAACATGTATTTCAGAACACCAATACGCAAGCAGGTCTGACGATACAAGGAATGCCTGTGTACAACACCGCAATTCACACAACCATTTAATCAACTACAGAAACTCAAGACTTATCGCCAGAGAAGATAACACTCAATACCGAAGAATCCTGGAATCATGGCTTATCTCTATAACCAACAACTTCAACCAGAACAATGGCTTCTATAACATAGCTGAACCACTTGCCAAGAAACTTCTTCATCGGTACCCCACAAAAGAACATAGGAATGGAGGAACACTGCAGAATGTCTACTCATACACTTATCCAATCTCTCTCTTCCAAGCTATCTATCGGTAGATCATAAGATGCAGCAGCAATCTCCACCTTACTCAGCATTCTCAACCTGACTATAAATACTCTTGTATCTTCCACCCCAGGTAGATCTGTTTGTGACCTGAAAAAGCCCACTGTGTGGGCGAAACGTTGTCAATAAAGGATCACATTATACTGCATATGTGTTTATATTTGCAGAGAAGGTATGCTACACTGTACCAGGTACCAGAGTGAAGGTATGCTAAACTGTATGAGATACCAGAGTGAAGGTAAACTACACTGTACCAGGCAACAGAGTGAAGGTATGCTAAACTGTACCAGATACCATAGTGAACATAAGCTACACTGTACCAGGTACCAGACTGAAGGTACATTACACTGTACCAGGTACCAGTGAAAGCATGCTACACTGTACCAGATGCCAAAGTGAAGGTATGCTGCATTGTACCATGTAAGAGTGTGAAGGTATGCTACATTGTACCAGGTAAGAGATAGAAGGTATGCTACATTGTATCAGGTAAGAGAGTGAAGGTATGCTACACTGTACAAGGTACAAGAGTGAAAGTATGCTACACTGTACCAGCTACCAGAGTGAAGGTATGTTACACTACAAGGTACCAGAGTGAAGGTATCCTATACTGTACCAGGTACCAGAGTGAAGGTATGCTACATGTACCAGGTACCAGAGTGAAGGTATGCAACATGTACCAGGGACCCAAGGGAAGATATGATATGATGTACCAGATACCAGAGTGAAGGTATGCTAAACTGTACGAGATACCAGAGTGAAGGTATACTACACTGTACCAGATACCAGAGTGAAGGTATGCTACACTGTACCAGGTACAAGAATGAAGGTATGCTACACTGTACCAGATATCAGAGTGAAGGTATACTACAATGTACCAGGTACCAGAGTGAAGGTATGCTAAACTGTACCAGATACCAGAATAAAGGTATGCTACACAGTATCAGGTACCAGTGTGAAGGTATGCTACACTGTACCAGATACCAGAATAAAGGTGTGCTACACTGTATCAGGTACCAGTGTGAAGGTGTGCTACACTGTACCAGATACCAGTGAAGGTATGCTACAATGTATAAGGTACCAAAGTGAAGGTATGTAACTCTGTACCAGATACCAGAGTGAAGGTATGCTACAATGTACCAGGTACCAGAGTGAAGGTATGCTACACTACCAGACACCAGACTGAAGGTATGCTACACTACCAGATACCAGACTGAAGGTATGCTACACTGTACCAGATACCATAAAGAAGGTATGCTACACTGTACCAGGTACCAGAGTGAAGGTAAGCTACACTGTACCAGATACCAAAGTGAAGGTATGCTACAATGTACCAGGTACCAGAGTGAAGGTATGCTACACTGTACCAGATACCACAGTGAAGGTATGCTACACTACCCAGGACCAGAGTGAAGGTATGCTACACTGTACCAGATACCAAATTCCTTCTATCTTGCACCAACTGAGCCCTCGGAAGTCACTGAGATTATAAAGTCACTTAAAACCAACTCAGGGAATCTGTCTAATGTCCCACCATTACTGTACAAGCGAGCGGCCCATATCCTTTCGCATGCTATTTCATTACTTTTTAACAAGTCACTAGAAACTAGCACCTTCCCGAAACTACTCAAGATGGCAAGGGTTACACCAATACATAAAGGTGGTGACCCTACAGACTTAAACAACTATAGGCCAATATCAAACTTACCATTGCTATCCAAAATCTTTGAGAAACTCGTGCACAGGAGACTATATTCATTTATAACAGCACAAAACATACTCAACCCCTGCCAATTTGGATTTAGGAAAAATAAAAGCACTAATGATGCAATCATAAAAATGCTAGATCTGCTTTACACAGCACTGGAAAATAAGGAATATCCACTAGGAATTTTTATTGACCTAAGAAAAGCTTTTGACACAGTAGACCACGACATCCTACTCCACAAACTTGACCATTACGGTATAAGAGGCCATGCGCTTGCTTATTTCAAATCTTACCTTACTAATAGGTATCAGTATGTTACCATTAAAGACACAGCATCAACAACACGGCCACTTGATACTGGAGTTCCGCAGGGAAGTGTCCTTGGTCCCCTGCTCTTCCTCATATACATCAATGATCTTCCAAACGTATCCCAACACCTGAAACCCATTCTCTTTGCTGACGACACGACTTATGTCATCTCTCACCCTAATCTTGCCACCCTCAACACCATTGTTAACGAGGAGCTGATCAAAATATCGACTTGGATGACAGCCAATAAACTTACGCTTAACACTGACAAAACCTACTATGTTATGTTTGGTAGCAGAGCAGGAGATGCACAAATTAACATTAAGATCGACAACACTCTAATTACCAGACATAATGAGGCCAAATTCCTAGGCCTATACCTTGACAACAACCTGAATTTCAGCACCCATATCCAACACATAACCAAAAAAGTATCCAAAACAGTTGGGATCCTCTCCAAGATACGATACTACGCGCCGCAAAATGCCCTTCTCACACTATACCACTCACTTATTTATCCATACCTCACCTATGCTATTTGTGCTTGGGGATCAACTGCAGCAACACACCTAAAGCCAATAATAACCCAACAAAAAGCTGCAGTAAGAATAATCACTAAATCCCATCCCTGGCAACACCCCCCCCCCACTCTTCATAGATCTAAACTTACTCCCTGTTCAGTACATCCACACTTACTACTGTGCAATCTACATCTACAGGACCTTAAACTCCAATATCAACCTTGACCTAAAACGCTTTCTTGATAGTTGTGACAGAACCCACAGGCATAACACCAGACACAAACATCTCTACGACATTCCCCATGTCCGACTAAACCTTTACAAAAAAATTTAATGTATGTCAAAGGCCCTAAAATCTGGAACACCCTACCTGAGAACTCTAGAACTGCAGACACATTCATCACCTTCAAAACTACCATTAGAAAACATCTTATCTCCCTGATAAACCCCATCAACTAACTACACGAATACCACCTGGTGGTTCACACTTACACTCACTCACCCATTTGACCATAAACAGAAATATTAATCCCAATCTTAAAATAATGAATCCTTTGATACTCCAATACTGTAACTATGTACTGTGCCAAAACAAAAGCATTCACATTGCTAAACTCACAAACTAGTATTTAGTCACTTAGCCATAATACCAACTTACCTCATAATTTGTAATATTTTAAAATAAAGAATTAAACTAAGTCTGCCCGAAATGCCTAGCCATGCTAGGCGTTCTAGTGGTACACTCTGTAATCATTATTTAACTACATGTAAACCACACAACAACCAAATTCTGTAAATTCAACATTGTAATCTTTATAGAGAATAAACTTTGAATTGAATAGTGAACATAAGCTACACTGTACCAGGTACCAGACTGAAGGTACATTACACTGTACCAGGTACCAGTGAAAGCATGCTACACTGTACCAGATGCCAGAGTGAAGGTATGCTGCATTGTACCATGTAAGAGTGTGAAGGTATGCTACATTGTACCAGGTAAGAGATAGAAGGTATGCTACATTGTATCAGGTAAGAGAGTGAAGGTATGCTACACTGTACCAGGTAAGAGAGTGAAGGTATGCTACACTGTATCAGGTGCAAGAGTGAAGGTATGTTACACTACCAGGTACCAGAGTGAAGGTATCCTATACTGTACCAGGTACCAGAGTGAAGGTATACTACATGTACCAGGGACCCAAGGGAAGATATGATACAATGTACCAGATACCAGAGTGGAGGTATGCTACACTGTACCAGATACCAGAGTGAAGGTATACTACACTGTACCAGATACCAGAGTGAAGGTATGCTACACTGTACCAGGTACAAGAATGAAGGTATGCTACATTGTACCAGATATCAGAGTGAAGGTATACTGCAATGTACCAGGTACCAGAGTGAAGGTATGCTAAACTGTACCAGATACCAGAATAAAGGTATGCTACACAGTATCATGTACCAGTGTGAAGGTATGCTACACTGTACCAGATACCAGTGAAGGTATGCTACAATGTATCAGGTACCAAAGTGAAGGTATGCAACTCTGTACCAGATACCAGAGTGAAGGTATGCTACAATGTACCAGGTACCAGAGTGAAGGTAAGCTACACTACCAGACACCAGACTGAAGGTATGCTACACTACCAGATACCAGACTGAAGGTATGCTACACTGTACCAGATACCATAATGAAGGTATGCTACACTGTACCAGATACCAGAGTGAAGGTAAGCTACACTGTACCAGATACCAAAATGAAGGTATGCTACAATGTACCAGGTACCAGAGTGAAGGTATGCTACACTGTACCAGATACCACAGTGAAGGTATGCTACACTACCCAGGACCAGAGTGAAGGTGTGCTACATTGTACCAGATACCAGTGAAGGTATGCAACAATGTACCAGGTACCAAAGTGAAGGTATGGTACTCTGTACCAGATACCAGAGTGAAGGTATGCTACAGTGTATCAGGTACCAAAGTGAAGGTATGCTACACTGTACCAGGTACCAGAGTGAAGGTATGCTACATTGTACCAGAGTGAAGGCATGCTAAACTGTACCAGGGACTAGAGTGAAGGTATGCTACAATGTACTAGGTACCAGAGTGAAGGTATGCTACACTGTACCAGATACCAGAGGGAAGGAATGCTACACTGTACCACATACCAGAGTGAAGGTATGCTACACTGTACCAGGTACCAGAGAGAAGGTATGCTACACTGCACAAGGCACCAGAGTGAAGGTATGCTACACAGTACAAGGTACCAGAGTGAAGGTATGCTACACTCCACCAGGTACCAGAGTGAAGGTATGCTACATTGTACCAAGTAAGAGTGAAGTTATGCAACCTTGTACAAGGTGAGTGAAGGTATGCTATATTGTACCAGGTAAGAGAGTGAAGGTATGCTACATTGTACCAGGTACAAAGTGAAGGTATGCTACATTGTAAAAGGTGAGTGAAGGTATGCTACATTGTACCAGGTACAAAGTGAAGGTATGCTACATTGTACCAGGTGAGTGAAGGTATGCTACATTGTACCAGGTAAGAGAGTGAAGATATGCTACATTGTACCAGGTACAAAGTGAAGGTATGCTACATTGTACCAGGTGAGTGAAGGTGTGCTACATTGCACCAGGTAAGAGAGTGAAGATATGCTACATTTTACCAGGTAAGAGAGTGAAGGTATGCTACATTGTACCAGGTAAGAGAGTGAAGATATGCTACAATGTATCAGATAAGAGAGTGAAAGTATGCTACATTGTACAAGGTACCAGAGTGAAGGTATGCTACACTGTACCATGTACCAGAGTGAAGGTATGCTACACTGTACCAGGTACCAAAGTGAAGGTATGCTACAATGTACCAGGTACCAGAAAGAAGGTATGCTACACTGTACCAGGTACCAGAGTGAAGGTATGCTAAACTGTACCAGGTACCAGAGTGATGGTATGCTAAACTGTACCAGGTACCAGAGTGAAGGTATGCTAAACTGTACCAGGTACCAGAGTGAAGGTATGCTACATGTACCAGGGACCAGAGAGAAGGTATGACACACTGTACCAGATACCAGAGTGAAGGTATGCTACACTGTACCAGGTACCAGAGTGAAGGTATACTACAATGTACCAGGTACAAGAGTGAAGGTATGCTACACTGTACCAGATACTAGAGTGAAAGTATGCTACACTGTATCACTGTGAACCACGATTAATTGTATTATGGTAGCGGGGTTCAATGATACGTCTTTGGAGGCTTCTTACTTTATTGTTAACTCGTGGTGGGTACACAGGCTTGTGTGTTGTGCCCATGGCCAGGGAGGGCCATCCCACTAGAGAGAGCTAGTAGCCCTTCTGTCTTGCTGCCAGGCCGCTGTGAGTGTGTGTGGGACCAGCTTCCCACAGACTTGGATAGGCCCAGAGGGCAGCACCTGAGTGGCACAAAATATGAACTAAGCTGGCAGACAGCAAGGCTGTCTGTGCACACAGTACAGGCTGTTTACACCACATACCAGAGTGAAGGTATGCTACACTGTACCAGGTACCAGAATGAAGGTACACTACACTGTACCAGGGACCAGAGTGAAGGTATGCTACAATGTACCAGATACCAGAGTGAAGGTATGCTACAATGTATCAGGTACAAAAGTAAAGGTATGCTACTCTGTACCAGGTACCAGAGTGAAGGTATGCTACACTGTACCAGATACTAGAGTGAAGGTATGCTACACTGTACCAGATACCATAGTGAAGGTATGCTACACTGTACCAGATACTAGAGTGAAGGTATGCTACACTGTACCAGATACCATAGTGAAGGTATGCTACACTGTACCAGGTACTAGAGTGAAGGTATGCTACACTGTACCAGATACCAGAGTGAGTGTGACTCTATACCAGGTACCAGAGTGAAGGTATGCTACAATGTACCAGATACCAGAGTGAAGGTATGCCACACTGTACCAGATACCATAGTGAAGCACAAATAACCCGCACATAAAAGAGAGAAGCTTACGACGACGTTTCGGTCCGACTTGGACCATTGACAAAGTCACACTAATAGAGGTGGAGCAGGACGGCTATATATAGGCAGGAAGAGGTGGAGGTGGAGTGGTGGTAGTGGTAGTGGTGGTGGTATGTAGTAGTAGTAGTAGTAGTAGTAGTAGTAGTAGTAGTAGTAGTAGTAGTAGTTAGTAGTAGTAGTAGTAGTAGTAGTAGTAGTAGTAGTAGTAGTAGTAGTAGTAGTTAGTAGTAGTAGTAGTAGTAGTAGTAGTAGTAGTAGTAGTAGTAGTAGTAGTAGTAGTAGTAGTAGTAGTAGTAGTAGTAGTAGTAGTAGTAGTAGTAGTAGTAGTAGTAGTAGTAGTAGTAGTAGTAGTAGTAGTAGTAGTAGTAGTAGTAGTAGTAGTAGTAGTACAAGAAATGTATATAATACCGACAGGATGAAATGACACATGAACAACACCCGGGCATCCCCACCATAGACGTTTCGCCATCCAGCCAGCCACTGGATGGCGGAACGTCCACAACAAAGACAACCAGACGCCGCACATGTGTCTTAATTTCATCAGTAGTTGTAGTAGAAGAAGAAGAGGTAGTAGTAGTGGTAGTGGTAGAAGTGGGAAATAAGGAAGACGAGCCAGTCAAATACAAAGGAAGGGGAGCACTGCAAGAGAGCTAGACACCCACAGAGGGAGAGCAAGCGCACTGATGTGCGTGAAAGGGGAAGTGGTGAAAGAAAATAAATGAAGAAGGAACAGAAACACGAGACAGAAATTTCCACTCTTCATAATTCGTTCTCCCGTCTTGGCTACCCTTCCCATTTCATAGACTCTGCCCTCTCACGTGCTAAACGCAATTTCTTCTCTCCCAAACTCTCTACTCATGGGAACTCTTCTATCCTCTGCCTTCCCTACATTTCCGGTGTTTCTAATCTCAACAATTCTCTCCGTCCCTTAGACATCAAGCTTACCTTCCGCCAGACTAACACTCTTCGCACTAATCTCGTTCATACCTCTCCTCCCTCTACAGATGTTCCTGGTACCAATCCAATTTCGTCTCCTGTCCAATACGGGGAAAGGTATCTCTTTCGTCAGAGTAAGGAAACAAAATGTAAGTTCCAGATAAATTGCTCCTTTTCGTACCAAAAGTAAGATGCTTATTGACAGTCCATTGTAAAAGGTCTACCCCCAACCGAACCGAGGAATTTTAATCAAACTCCGATACGCCCGGTTGCGGTATGCCTCCTTCCCAATACAAGTAAAGGCATCAACCATGTCCCAGAACCGATTAATAATCCTCATTTTTTTCCTTTTTTTCTACACTTTCCTTTTCCATTTTTCTTCACTTCCTTCCATATTCTCCCTGTTCCTTCCTTGTTTCTTCACTGTCCTCCAATATTTTAAAACTTTACCATCGATGGGCTTGCCTCCTGTGGGATACCTTGAAGTTGCACCCTTCCTTTTTAAAGGTAAATTGCTCCTTTACCAATACCAATAAATTCTACACTTCCCAACACCAGAGTGAAAAAGCACACTGTCCGTCCGGTGTTTGTACAGTCCCCAATCGAGTGGTATGGCAAATTTAAAGATCCGGGGGAATTGTCTAAAATTGTCCGATTAATAATTTTTGTACACTTACCAAAAACCAATAAATACTACCCCCCCTTCCCAGATTAAGTTCCTCCTCCCCTAGGTGATTTATGTCCATGACCAAAAACCCAAGTGAAGTTTCTCTTTACCGGGTTAGTGATATGTTCATACTTTTTCCTTGTTATCCAAAGGACAATTACCAAGTGAAGAATGAAATGACAAGACCAGGAAGATATGTTAAAATTACCAATACCAAGTAAAGGGTATGCTAATGTAGGGAAAAGTTAAGATAGAACACGTAATGTAAAATTTTGGATTGCTCATTGTCAGTAAGGTAGTTGTCACCCTGAAACCCCCATTAATTGCAACACTGTCAGTACCAGAGTGGATAACACAGAACACGGGGAAACACAAAAAATACAAATTGTCATTTTGGTTAAAATTTTTTTTTTTTTTTTTATTTAAAAACGGCCGTTTCCCCCCAGCAGGGTTTTTTAAAAACTTTCAATCTTACTCCATGAATGATTCCAAAAGGTTGCTTTCACTCTTTTTAACTGCAACTTAACACCCTTTCATTGAAACACTGTATTATTAAGGACCAATTCCCTTTTCCTTTCCCTAACCCTTATAAATTTACTGCTCCACCCAACACCCCCCCTCATTTAAAAACCTTTGCTCCTTCACTTATAAAAACTAACCACCTGTGGAACCAATCGGGGGTTCAAACCTCCTTACCCCCTCCCCCCCCCTTCCAAGCCCAACTACCCCGCATTCAACAACAACTCGGAACACTCTTAATTTCTTTACGCCATTCTATCATTTTAAATTTTCCACCCTTTCCCCCTTGGAAAATATTTTGTAATCCCGAAATTCCAATTCAAATGAATTTTGAATTTATTCACTTTCCACATTCCCTAAGAATGCAAACTGCCTGACCTTTTCTTCAATCTCCCAGCTCACACCCATAAAACGGGGAAAACAATAATACTTTCCCCTTTTTTGCCCCAAGGAAAGGTGTTGTACAAGACCTAAGTGCACCATACCATTTTGTCCCCATAATTTATGAAAATTCATTTCCAAAAATGCTGCACTCCATCCCAAATTTGAATAGGTTCCTCCTTCCCTTTCCCTAACGATATTAACTTTAAATCCCCAATGTATCCATAATTACTCTTCCGTACAACTTAATTTTCTACACTCCCAAATTTCAATAAATCTTTCAACCATCCAAGAAATTCCAAGACACAGGTACAGAAAGACACTGTAACCAACCCATTGGTGTGATCTTAATTTTAACTAAGGCCTTTGCCAGGACCCGAATTTCTTAAAACCTTAAAATATAAACAAGGTGACATACACATCCTGGTCAAGGTACTTTAACGGGAAAAAATTACCCTTAATATCTAACATTGACCCCCATACCTGTAAAATCTTTCGCTTTCCAGTAACTATCTACACTAACCGAAACCAATTCCCAAAAATTGCTTACCTGTTAGTTTTCCTAACCAAAAATCCAAAAGCCATTTTTAACCTTATTAAACGTATTAAGGAACTGTAACACTGTCCAAACCTATTCCTAAAGTCCGTCCATTGAAATATTCTCCGTCCTTACAGTAATTTTTCCTTAACTTTACCATAAAATTTAATGAAACCTACAGACTTCCCCCTGAAATTTGCACTCACTTTTACCCCTTTCCAAAAGGAACTATCATGTCCATCCAATTGGGTTACCTTCCCTCTTCCATACCATAAAAAAATTTGCACCACCAAACCAATAATATCCACCTCCCTTTTAAAATTTTAATCCCCCAAAACCCCCGGGTCCTATTTCATTTTACCTACGCCTAGAATTCCCCAACTCACCTGACCTCCAATTAAAAATGTTATTCCCTTTCCCAAATAAGGGATCACAGCTTCCTAATCAAAATTAACAATTCCTCAAAATTCCAATATTTCCCAAAACCTTAACCAACCCCTTTTAATAAGGTTCCCCATTTTAACGCAACCTTTTTGTACTAGGCTTCTTAACTGTTAACCAATAAAATTTTCTTTTTCACAAAATTTGGATAAAAAACCCCCCCCAATTACCATTTGGCTCTTTTACATTGTTCAAAAATCCTTAATTCCCCTTTTCCCAAAAACTTTTTTGCACCTTCTACGAAAATAATATGCTACATTTTTCCCTCCTATACTCTCTTACATATCAAACAAATGCTCTTTCCTCCTGCCCATTCCAAACCAATAATTGCTAACTCAACATAAAATAAAACTACCACTACCTTTTCGCCCCAGGGGTATGCACCATTACCAATTTTTCCCCAATAGTGTTTATCCCTTATTCCCAAAGGGGCCTCCTTTTTATTTTATAAATTTAACCTCCTTCCGAGGGGTATTTTTTTACCCATCTACTATACCCAAGTGGGGTAAACTGAAAATACCATATATTGCCCCTTAACAGTACCAAATAAAGGGTACTAAACGTCCTTTTTTACCAATAATAACCCAACAAACTCGTAACGCCAATATATGGTTAAACTTAATACCTTTATTAAAAACCAAAACTAAATTTCTAACAAAGCAACCAGGGCCCCAAAACAAACCGGCCCCAATACCTACCAACCCTTCAAAAGGGTTCCTACTTACATTACCACCAAATTTAAACCCTCACTTGGTTACCCATACAATTAAAATTCCAAAATTTCCCCTTCCCTAAAAATTTTTCCTTCTATCATAACCAATGACCATTTGCATAAACCCTTCCCAATCCAATAATATCTAATTACCATTCATATTATTCTCCTTCCATACGATTAAATTTAAGTGCTACCCTTCCGCCCCAATTTAAGATACTCCTGAAACCCCATTTATCCCCACTGAAACCCCTTCCCCCATCAGATTGTTCCTTACCGGGACCACCCAAATTTTTCAATTCTTAAATCACCAATACTGTTTTGCACCCATTACATAACCCAATTTAAGGGAAAGTATTTTAAATTTTCTTTATTTTTTAAATTGTTACAGAGAAGGGGTTCAACCATGTCCCGGCCAAGTGTATCACACGCATGGCTCGGGGGAAAAGATTCTCCACTTCCCCAGGGCCCAAGAGATGAAGAAATAAAACGACTATTTAAAAAAGGAGAAAACTGTATTTTAAATATAATAATGCAGTGCTTCATGTAAGTTACCAAAGTGTAAGTGGGATGAAAGATCCCCTTTAAATTTAGGTATTTAAGGGAACAGAAAAGAAAAGGAATCTCCCATCATCAAACAGTAAGGTTTTTTTTTACACGTCATCGGGGGAAAGGTTTGTTACACTTCCAGGGTGGTACCAACTCCCAGTAAAAATAAAAAGTGCAATACATAAGTAAGGGAAAATTGTACAAATATAAAATACCAAAGGAAGAAATAAAATATACCAATTAAAGTAATTTCCCTCTCGGTTCGCCGTACATATGAAAACCAGGTTTTGAGTATAGACCCCTAAACTAGCCCCAAATCAGTGAGAAAGCTGTACCTCCCTAGAAAGATGGGCTATTGCCCAGGTCCCAAGTATAAAAAAATCGCTACACACAGTCCAATGAAAAAAAAACTTTACCTTTTTTGGTTAAAACAGACTTATACTGTACTATGAGTAGGGTTTTTACTGTTATCAGATTCCGGTTAATTCAAGTATGGAGACCAATTACAGATAAGACATGTTTGCCCAATTTTACCAATGAAGGTATCTTAAATTGACTCAAAGTGAAGAAATGTCATTTTAACCAAGCCAAAGTAAAAATATGCTAACGTCCAAACACCAAGGTGAAATATCTCAAAGGGGCCGATATAATACAATTTTTACACTAACCAGACCGATAACAGTAAATCTTTCATTTTAAGATAAAATTTCAAATATGAACCAAAAAGATGAGGGTATGACATGACAACAACCAGAGGAAATAGTTTTTTTCCTGCCAGGAAGTTTTCTTTTTTTCCGGACCTAATTTTAATTATTTTTTTTTTTTTTTTTTTATTCCCCCAACAGGGTCCCAAAGGAAACTTCCCAAAAACATCACACTTTTAAAAGGGTTTTACATTTCTTTTAAAGGGCCTTTACACAACCCCTTTTAATGCAACAACTCCCTTCCCATTCAGGATCAAGCTGTCTCCATTCCGGAAACCCCCTTTTGGGTTCTTTCCCATCCAAAGACTTAGTATAAAAAACCAGTCAATTATTACCCCTTTTCTCCATGCCTCTAACCCAAACCCCCGCCCCAAAATCCCCCCCTCCCCAACCTTTCCTTACCCCCCTTTTTACCCCCCGCCCCCTTTCCCTTCCCACTACAGACTGATACACTTTTTAAGTCATTCTGTTTCCCCTCCATTTCCTACATGTCCGAACCACCTCAACAACCCTTCCTCAGCCCTCTGGACAACAGTTTTGGTAATCCCGCACCTCCTCCTAACTTCCAAACTACGAATTCTCTGCATTATATTCACACCACACATTGCCCTCAGACATGACATGTCCACTGCCTCCAGCCTTCTCCTTGCTGCAACATTCATCACCCATGCTTCACACCCATATAAGAGCGTTGGTAAAACTATACTCTCATACATTCCCCTCTTTGCCTCCAAGGACAAAGTTCTTTGTCTCCACAGACTCCTAAGTGCACCACTCACCCTTTTCCCCTCATCAATTCTATGATTCACCTCATCTGTCCTAGACCCATCCGCTGACACGTCCACTCCCAAATATCTGAATACATTCACCTCCTCCATACTCTCTCCCTCCAATCTGATATTCAATCTTTCATCACCTAATCTTTTTGTTAGCCTCATAACCTTACTCTTTCCTGTATTCACCTTTAATTTTCTTCTTTTGCACACCCTACCAAATTCATCCACCAATCTTTGCAACTTCTCTTCAGAATCTCCCAAGAGCACAGTGTCATCAGCAAAGAGCAGCTGTGACAACTCCCACTTTGTGTGTGATTCTTTATCTTTTAACTCCATGCCTCTTGCCAAGACCCTCGCATTTACTTCTCTTACAACCCCATCTATAAATATATTAAACAACCACGGTGACATCACACATCCTTGTCTAAGGCCTACTTTTACTGGGAAATAATTTCCCTCTTTCCTACATACTCTAACTTGAGCCTCACTATCTTTTGAAATTTGTGTGAAATTGGCAAAATTGCTAAATTCTGACCACTGTATTGGACAATTGGAATCGGTAAATGGGTGATTTCTTGCACTCGTTCAATAGAAAAAATGGAGTTCTAGCGAAATATTCATGATTTTTGTCTACTAGTACAGTAGAATTGGCCGAAAATAGGACTCAAATTGGACAAAATTGCTGATGCGTAAACACTGTCGAGACCGCTAACTTCACGAAAGCATAATTCCTTAAGTTTTCAATCAAATTTCATACTTTTGGTGTCATTATGATCGGGAAAAGATTCTCTATCTTTTCATAAGATTTTTTTTTTTTTTTTTTGAAATTTGGGCGACCCTGAGAACAAGTCTCCGAGAGGGCCTGTCGACCCTGAAAGGGTTAAGTAACCAGCCATATCCCACCTAGGGAGACTTAAAACAAAAGTTTTCCTGTTTAAATTTAGTAATTTATACCAGAGAAGCTGTTACTAGCCCCTGGCTGCCAGCACTTTAGTGGCTTCTTATGACATGCATGGTTTATGGAGGAAGAATTCTATTATTATGATTATTATTATGATTATTATTATGATTATGATTATGATTATGATTATTATTATTATTATACTGAAACAGAAGATGTTTACCAATGGGAGTTAATGAATTTGAGTGAAAGGGAAGGACTGGGATAGTAATTGCTTGGATGAAGAAACCTTCACCAGAATCAAGACAGTCTTCATGGGACAATCACAATTTTTACAGTAAAATCTAACATTAATGTAAGTAAGTTTATTCAGGTATACACAAATACAGTTACATAGAATTATTTAAGACCATTTTTTACCATCTTTTAACTCTATATTTTTTGTATTATTAGTACTTGTTAAATATCTGTGCCTTCTGTAGAATAGTTCTGCTACCTACACTTTGTACTCACTAGGTCAAGGCATTGGCTTAATCCGGTGGGAGAATTGGAGCTGCCTCACATAGGCCTGTAGGCCTGTTACAGTGTTCCTTCTTTCTTATGTTATTATGTTCTTATTAACAGTTATCTTTATACTATTTATACACTGTTAAACTTGCATTAGTCATATGATTACAAACATCGATCCTGACATTAACCTTTTATTAAATGACACACATGATCCTAACAACAATTGCCTGTATTATACTGCTATGTAAAGTAAAAGGACACAAATGCAACTAATGTGACATTTTTATTGTCGCAACGTTTCACTCTCCAGGAGCTTTGTCAAGCCTTTAAGGCTTGACAAAGCTCCTGGAGAGTGAAACATTGCCACAATAAAAATGTCACATTAGTTGCATTTGTGTCCTTTTACTTTACATATTGTCTGTAATTCTACCAACTAAATTACATTATATTGCTAGTCAGGCTACGACACTACTCAGTGCCAATAATAACATAACAGTCCGATCACTAAGCAAGCACTATGATGACCTCCAGCTACTAATGAATTCTCTATATGTCAGTATGTCTATCATTACTCTCAGTGAAACATGGTTATAACATGATGTTACAAACATCTATTCCATACCTGGCTACACAGCCATACACAATTGTTGGCCAGAACAATTAGGAGGTAGAACAGCTATATACTACTCTGATGAACTAGAGTGTATAAATTCTACTTGCAAAAGGGATGAACATGGTGAATATACCTTTCTTAAATTTAAATCCAAAGACCTTACAAAACCTCTCACAGTCAGAGCAATTTATAGAGTTCCTCACTCCAATATTTACTCTTTTAGTGAAAAATTCTAAAACATAATAACTAGCGCTAAAATGAATAACCACCACCTAATACTTACAGAAGACTTCAACATAAATCTCATCCATAACCATGACCCACAAGTGACTTAATTCACAAACACAATGAACAGCTGCTTACTTCTACCAACAATAACAAAACCTACAAGAATCACTGACACAAATGCCTCATTACTAGAACATATCTGGACAAACACTATATCCCCATTAAAAGCAGGCATAATCACAGATAACACCACTGACCACTGTCTCATCTTTCTCATAACCAACTTGTGTACAGTGGCCCAGGACACAACTAAGATAACATTCCAACTACATGACGAGTTATCTGTTAATAACTTTATTTCAGCATTTAGTGACATTGACTGGCAAAGTGAGCTAGCAGACAACTTCGATATTGATGAATGTGTTAATACTTTTTTACAAAAAATCTAAATCCTCTATAATATGCATTGCCCAATAAACACTAAGCAGATCACAGCAAAGAGACAAAACAGCCAATGGCTTACAAACAGCATCCTCAAATCTATTGATAACAAACATCTATATGAAAAACAGTACAGAATGGGTCTAATAACAAAGATAACAAAGAATCTAACGAAATGTTACTCATCAATACTAACCAATCTAATAAGGAGGTCAAAAAAAACTGTATAATGAAAACAGATTTCATGACATAAAAGGTGATATGAAAAAGACTTGGAAAACCTTATCTGAAATTCTAGGAACAAATAAGCTGTCACAAAACAGGTTGATTAACTTAACCCTTAAACTGTCCAAATGTAGATCTACATTTGCGCGCATAGTGCTCTGACCTTGACTTTCTCCATAAGACACAATGTAAAAAATAAACGTAGATCTATGTTCAGAGAGCTATGCGAGCAAACAAAGAACTATGTTTGGACAGTTTAAAGGTTAGCTAAACCAGATGAACCTCTCCTACAGCCAACTGATACTGCCAACAAACTTAATGTCTTTTTCTCTACCATAGGAACAAAACTAGCAAGTAAAATCCCAAGCTCAAACATTCAACTAAAAGACAACCTCACTGGCAACTACCCAAATACTCTGTTTTTAGCCCCAACAAACCCTACTGAAATCTCGCTTATCACCAAAACACTAAAGAACAAGACAGGAGACCTAAATAACTTACCACCACTCACGTATAAAAAGCTTCTCGTGTGTTGTCACCAATTATTGCAACTCTTTTTAACAAATCCATTGAATCCTCCACCTTCCCAACCATACTCAAGACAGCAAGAGTCATCCCGATCCTCAAAGGAGGTGATCCAACTGAACTGAACAATTATAGGCCTATATCAAACTTGCCCCTACTATCCAAAGTCTTCAAAAAATTAATACACAAACAAGTCTGCTCCTACTTTGTATCCCACAACATACTCAACCCTTGTCAGTTTGGGTTCACACACAAAAAAAAAGTACTAATGATGCTATTATACATATGCTTGAACTAACATACTCTGCATTTGAGAAAAATGAATTTTCCCTGGGACTTTTCATAGACTTACAAAAAGCTTTTCATACAGCTGACCATGACCTTCAGCACCAAAAACTCAAACATTACAGGGTCAGAGGACATTCTCTCGATTACCTAAAATCTTATCTTAACAACAGATTCTAGTATGTATACACAAATGGAGCCAGCTCCACTACACAACCTGTTCTTGTTGGAGTCCCACAGGGGAGCATTCTTGGCCCACTTCTCTTTCTCGTTTACATCAATTACATCAATGACCTACCAAATGCACCTAATCTCCTTAAACCCATTTTATTTGCAGATGACACAACTTATGTCTTTTCTCATCCAAACTCAACCATACTAACAGACACAGTAAATACTGAACTGCTAAAAATATCTACTTGGATGATTACTCTCAATATAGACAAAACCTACTTCATGCTTTTCAGAAACAGAGCTTCAAATGTACAGCTAAACATATTGATAACTGGTTCACCTATCTCGAGATAGGCAAAGGGCAAATTTCTAGGTCTCCACCTTGACTGCAGTCTCAAATTTCAGACACACGTACAGCAAATTTCCAAGAAAGTCTCCAAAACAGTAGGCATCCTTTCATAGATACAGTACTATGAACCCCAATCAGCTCTTCATTGCTAGAACAAACTAAAGGACCCCTGTCTGCAAATCAGTTTAAGGCCCAAATAAGAAATCACCTCAACACCCAAAATTAACCAGACAAACCGTACCTAACCACTACCAGTTTCTCAAAAGCTGCTCATATTGTGGTGATGAATGCTCAATCACTTACTACTTTAAAATTAGGATGTCTGTCCTCTTCACTGTTTTCAATAGTAGCAGATTGTAATACACTACATCATAATGTAAATTGTTCCACTGTAATACCAAATTTCATTGTTTTAAATACAGTGGACCCTCGGTTAGCGGCGGCATCGACTAACGCCAAAATCAGATAAAGCCTCGCTTTCGCATAAAAAATTGGCTCGGATAACACCTAAAAACTCAGTTAGGAGCTTTCGTCTCGAACGTGTCGGCACGGCACCCTGAGCGAGCTCGGCCACTCACTGTGTACCAGCTAGTGTCACTGTTTACAAAGACAGTGAGGACGATTCCACGCGTACATGTGATATACACCTACCATCCGACTTATGACCGAGTTCGGTTCCGAGAAACCGGTCGTAAGTCGAAATGGATGTAAGTTGAACTTTACTACTGAATATCAACATCACATTTTTGTAATGGCTTTATTTTATTGTTTTATTTTGGTATTTCATGTTTTACTTTACTTTTTATGCTGTTAGTACTGTATTTTATATTGTAAGGTTTAGGATAAACACTGTGTACAACACAAACAGTTGATTATTTCCCAGAAATTTAGTATAAAAAACATGGTCGTAAGTCGAGTGGTCGTATGTCGAGCAAGTTGTAAGTCAGATGGTAGGTGTATTTTGTATTATTCCATTGTTTTTGGTGCCTGTAACTGTTAAATAAGCCACCATGGGCCCCAAGAAAGCTTCTAGTGCCAGCCCTATGGTAAAGAATGTGAGAAACACATATAATTTAAGAAAAAGTTTGTAGAAAAATACAAAAGTGGTGGTGGTAGAGGGTGGTAGTGGTGGTGGTGGTAGAGGGTGGTAGTGGTTGTGATGGTGGGAGGGGGTGGTAGTGATGGTGGTGGAGGGTTGTAGTGGTGGTGGTAGAGGGTGGTAGTGGTGGTAGAGGGTGGTAGTGGTTGTGATGGTGGTAGAGGATGATAGTGATGGTGGTAGAGGGTTGCAGAGGGTGGTGGTAGAGGGTGGTAGTGATAGTGGTAGAGGGTGGTAGTGATGGTGGTAGAGGGTGGTAGTGGTGGTGGTGGTAGAGGGTGGTAGTGGTGGTGGTAGAGGGTGGTAGTGGTGGTGGTAGAGGGTGGTAGTGGTTGTGATGGTGGTGTGGTATGATAAGGCATGGTGAGGCTGCCAGTTCTGACAAAAAAGCGGCTGAAAAGTATGTGCAGGACTTTAAGGGGTACACAGAGGCTGAAAAATTAAAACCCCAACAAGTGTTCAATTGTGACAAAACAGGTCTGTTTAGGAAAAAAATGCCAAACAGGACCTACATTACTCAGGAGGAAAAGGCACTCCCAGGACACAAGCCAGAAAAGAACTTATTACCTGAAGTCTTTATGGAAGGGGATTCCCCTTCCAAACAATAGAACACCTTCATCCTCTTCCCTCCTCCCACCTCATCACTCATCAACAAGTCCACAATATAGGTAAGTGTGATGTTATTATTGTTTTATTCTTCATGTATCATTGTTTTCTGTGTAGGGAAATGTATATTTCATTTAAAAAAAATTATTTTGGTTAACACTTTTGGGTGTCTGGAACGGATTAATTGGATTTCCATTATTTCTTATGAGGAAAATTAATTCAGTTAAAGGCTAAATCTGTTAAAGGCTAGCTCTCTGGAACAGATTAAAGGCATTAACTGAGGGTCCACTATAGTACTAAACTGTAATACATCACATTGTAAATTGTTTTAAATTGTTACATTGTAATACTGTAATTTTTATTAACTAATTCAACAGTGTAAAAAGTCTCTACTAGACTTGCCAAAACCATGTAGCATCACCTGATATAATATTCAATTCTCCTGTACTCACTCTAACTAATGACCATATGAACTATGTATTATTACCTTACTATTCTTAAGTTAATCTTTAAGTTTGTCTAAAATGCTCAGCATACAGAGGGGCTTTTGGCATGTACACCCAACTATTATATTCCTCTGTACAACCATGTAATCTGTCAAAATAAAAAATCTAAATCTAAATCTAAATACATAGCAGCATATGTGTAGAGAACCTAGGATAACCCAAAAGTGTCAGACAGAGTGACTTATTTCCATTGGGGTCCTTTAATGAGATGCATCTTTTTTGAAAACAATTTTCTTGTATTTTTTTTTTTTCAACAAGTCGGCCATCTCCCACCGAGGCAGGGTGACCCAAAGAGAAAGAAAATCCCCCCCCCCCAAAAAAAAAAAAACTTTCATCATTCAACACTTTCACCTCACTCACACATAATCACTGTTTTTGCAGAGGTGACCAGAATACAACAGTTTAGAAGTATATATGTATAAAAACAGACAACATATCTCTCCAAACTGCCAATATCCCAAACCCCTCCTTTAGAGTGCAGACATTGTACTTCTCATTTCCAGGACTCAAGTCTGGTTATATAAAATAACCAGTTTCCCAGAATCCCTTCACTAAATATTACCTTGCTCACACTCCAACAGATCGTCAGGTATTAATATTTAATAAGTATTTGCAAACTGGGAACTGAAAATAATGTTTACGTTTTCTTGGAAATACTGTATAGTCAGAGTAATGTGAAAATATTGTTCAAAGCAAAATATTTTAAAGAGAAGAATATTATGAAGTAGTGGCTGATACTTACTTTACTCCTCTCTTCTCTATTCTGAACCTCTGAATGATGTTGTTAGTAAGGAAGAAGAGCGTGTAGTCGCCAGGTGAGTTGTCGCTTGGACGAACCAGGAAACTACCTTGGCCAGCTGCTCAAATATGAACTTAAGTTACAAAACTGCTATTTTGATCTTATTATTACTGTATAAATACTTAATATAAAGCATGTTGATAACTCAGCTGCTGCGTTATACACATTCAAGTACTGTATGTGTGTAAAGGTCTATTACGTAAAGCTATCAACTAGTGAATGTCATTCAACACTATGTAGTAGTAACTTAACCTTCCATCTACTAACTGTCAACCACACATACTACCCACATCTCATGGACGGCTCATGGATTTTAGTGTAGATTAAGTGTCATGTAACAAAAATGGGAGAGGGTGTTAAAGGGATACATGAAGAATACAAAATAAGTCCTAAATGCCTCACCTAGGAGACATTATAAACAAAAAAACAAAAATAATGTCTTCAGAAGACCTTATTAATGAATAAGAAACTTGTTTGCTAAATTAGCAAACTTCATATCAATCCTACAGTGATCATCATTCCCCCAAGACTCACAAATGGTGACCTCCAGCCATGAAATTTGGCTGATATCCTCCCTCTAGTAGATGTCTCATTATCACAGTCCAGAGGTTTTCATGTCTGGGGAATTTCTTGGCCAATCATTGAAGAATGGTGCCTCAAAATCATGACACCAATGAAGGACAGATTTTTGCATTGTGGAAAGAAGCAGTGTCTTGCATAAATATCACTGCACTACACTGCATACAAATTTTCAGGCAGATGATCACACAGCAAATCTAAGTATATTATGACAGTTAACTTAGGTGGGCAGGTTTTTCCAGGCTTCCCTAGACAAGTTTTTGGTGCAAGCACATCATCAATACTCTCTTCAAGGAACCAACACAACTACATCCTCACTGAACTCTCACAGATATTAGCAACTTTTTGGTATTTTCTTGGATGCTTTTAATGGTTTTGTTGGTTGTTTCTTGGTATTATTCAATAAAATGGAAGACATATTACTTAAATAGAGATGATTTTGATTTGTTTCAAGAACTGAAGTACATAGCTTGAAACTAAGCTCAAAGTAGTGAAAACATTAGATTTTTGCTGATATCCCAGAGGACAGGTTAGGAGACCCCTACAACCCTAAGGCTGTTTTTTTTTTTTTTTTTTTTTAACAAGTCGGCCGTCTCCCACTGAGGCAGAGTGACCCAAAAAAGAAAGAAAATTCCCAAAAAGAAAATACTTTTATCATCATTCAACACTTTCACCTCACTCACACATAATCACTGTTTTTGCAGAAGTGCTCAGAACACAACAGTTTAGAAGCATATACATACCTATAAAGATACACAAACATATCCCTCCAAACTGCTAATATCCCGAACCCCTCCTTTAGAGTGCAGGCATTGTACTTCCCATTTCCAGGACTCAAGTTGTCTAAGTCTGTTTTATGGCTTTTTAATAAGTCTCAATTACTGGGATGCTGTAAACTATGACCAATCTTTCCTGGTTATATTTTATTATTCAAGAAACAGATTGAATCTATTTTTTGTGTGGATAAAAATTCAATATGGAAAGCAAGTGTAATATAGGTAAGTCAATCATACATATATATCACTCCTGTTACCACAAAAAAAAAAATTCAAATAGAGATTTGTATTTCGTACTAGTGTGAGCTTCAAACTTACCTTTAATTAAAAGGTCTATAGCATCACTCTTGGTAATGTCAGGGTGGAACCAGGAGAAGACAATGTTGGGATCAATATCATCGTCTAAGGTCTCCACCAGGTCAGAGAATATGGTCCCTTGTTCTCCAGTACGATGTGCAGTCACCCACAACCAGCCATCACTCAGCTCATTGTGAACGAAGAAGATGTCCCCTTTCTGAAACCTACAACAAATATTTCAACAGCAGAAGAATATGAGAGTTATATAAGAACATAAAAAAGGAGGAACACTGTAGCAGGCCTACTGGTCCATACCAGGCAGGTCCTTCTGAAATCAAAACCCACTAACAAAAATATCTGCCCAACCCATTTACAGTTCTAGCCCCACATAATTTTTTTTTTTTCAACAAACTGGCCGTACCCCACCAAGGCAGGGTGACCTAAAAACAAAAATGAAAGTTTTTCTTTTTCAGTTTAGCAATTTATACAGGAGAAGGGGTCACTAGTCTTTTGCTCCTGGCATTTTAGTCGCTTATGGAGGAAAAGTTCTGTCCCACTTCCCAATGGAGATAGGAGGAAATAAACATGAACAGGAACTATGAAGAAAATAGAAGAAAACCTAGATGGGTATGTATATATAAGCATGTACATGCATTTGTAGTGTGACCTAAGTGTAAGTAGAAGTAGCAAAATGTACCTGGTATCCTGCATGTTCATGAGACAGAAGACACCAGCAATCCTATCATCATGCAAAACAATTACAAGTTTCTGTTTCACACTCATTTGGCAGGACGGTAGTACCTCCCTGGGTGGTTGCTGTCTATCAACATACTACCACAGGATGGTAGTACAGTGGTCCCTCGATTATCGACGGTAATCCGTTCCTGGAAGCCGGTCGATTATCGAAATGGTCGATTTACGAATCAATTTTCCCCATAAGAAATAATGTAAATTCAATTAATCCGTTCCTGACACCCAGAAGTATTAAAACAAAAAAATTTTTTACATGAAATATTCATGTAGTACATAAACAATACAATGGGAAATGATGAATGAAACATTAACAGCATAACACTTACCTTTATTGGAGATTCTTCTTAGTGTATGGGAGACTGGAGGAGGAGGAGAGAGTGGATTGTTTATAAGTTTGGAAGGGGAATCCCCTTCCAGCAACACCTCAGGTACCATTTGCTTTTCTGGGGTTGCTTCTTTTCTCTGTTTCTTAATGCCACTAGGACCAGCTTGAGAGTCACTGGAGTCCTGTCTCGCAAAATAACTGTGCAGAGAGCTCTGTTTCTGGCGTCTCTTTAAAACTTCCCTAAAATGGGCCAAGACTCTGTCACTGTACAAGTTGCCGATATGGCTTGCAACATCCTTCTCTGGGTGATGTTTCTCCATAAATCTTTCCATCTTACCCCACATAGTAAAAATCTCCTTAATTTCTGAAGAAGGCACCTTCTTCCATCTCTCTTCCTCCTCCTCTGCAGCAAGATTCTGAGCTGCGATCTGTTGCTCTTCCTGCTGAAGCTCTTGCAGCTCCTCAGTGGTTAGCTCTTCGTTGTGGTCCTCCACCAACTCTTCCACATCCTCCAAACTCACATCCAACCCCATGGAACTCCCCAGTGCCACAATAGAGTTCAAAACTGACATAGGCTCATCAGGGTCAGCCCCAAACCCTTCCAAATCCCTCTTGTCGACACAATCTGGCCACAATTTTCTCCAAGCAGAGTTCAAAGTCCTG
The DNA here is from genome assembly GCF_026875155.1 of Cherax quadricarinatus. Lineage (NCBI taxonomy): Eukaryota > Metazoa > Arthropoda > Malacostraca > Decapoda > Parastacidae > Cherax > Cherax quadricarinatus. The sequence goes on from NC_069413.1 coordinate 5,343,072, forward strand.
GTAGACACTCCCTCCCAAGCCTTACCTATAAGGCTTACACAATGGAAAATACTGAAATGTTCTTTCCAAAAATCTCGTAGGGTCAAGTGAGTGAGGTCACATTGAAGCACCTTTCAAACATTGCTTTGGTGTACAGTTTTTTAAAGTTTGCAATGACCTGCTGGTCCATGGGTTGGAGGAGAGGAGTGGTATTCGGGGGCAAGAACTTTACTGAGATGAACCCAAACTCCTTCAGAATTAGGTCATCCAAGTTTGGTGGATGAGCAGGTGCATTGTCCATTACTAGCAGGCACTTGAGATCCAATTTCTTCTCCAGTAGGTAATTCTTCACACTAGGGCCAAACACTTCGTTGAACCACTCTACAAAAATTTCCCTCGTGATCCATGCCTTATTATTAGATTTCCAAAACACACACAATTTACTCTTCATAACATTATTTTTCTTAAATGCTCTGGGATTTTCAGAATGGTACACTAGTAACGGCTTCACTTTGAAATCCCCCACTAGCATTAGCACAGAACATTAGCGTCAGCCTGTCTTTCATAGGCTTGTGTCCTGGCATTGACTTTTCCTCTTGTGTAATGAAGGTCCTCTTTGGCATTTTCTTCCAGAAGAGGCCTGTTTCGTCACAATTGAACACTTGTTCAGGTTTCAGTCCTTCAGCCTCTATGTACTCCTGGAATTCATGCACATATTTTTCAGCCGCCTTGTGGTCCGAACTGGCAGCCTCACCATGCCTTACCACACTGTGTATGCCAGTACGCTTCTTAAATCTCTCAAACCAGCTTTTGCTGGCCTTAAAATCACTCACTTCACCACTATTTGCAGGCAATTTATTTACCAAATCTTCATGCAACTGCCTAGCCTTTTCACAAATAATCGAGGTCATAAGACTGTCTCCTGCTAATTGTTTCTCATTTATCCACACCATAATAACTTCTCAACCTCTTCCAGTACTGGTGATCTCATTTTTGTCAGCATATTTACCCCCTTTGCAACAACAGCGTCCTTGATTTCCTTTCTCATGGCTATGATGGAAGATATGGTTGAATGATTTTTTGTTATACATCCTCGCCAGTTCGCCCACACGTACGCCACTATCATATTGTTCAATGATGTTTTTCTTAAATTCAATGGTATTTCTCACCTTCTTTACCAAAGGTTTGGCACTAGGAGCTTTCTTTGGAGCCATGGTAGCTTATTTAGCACTTATATAACTTGCAAGCACTAAAATAAATGAAATATTATGAAATATTTCACTGGAGCACGTGAGAGGACCGCCGCTAACTGGTAAACAATGGCACACTGGCTGGGAAGGAAGGCTGAGGCGGGTCGAGGCCCGCTTACCTCGTGCATACGCGTCTGGGACGACGGGTCGAGATGGGTCGATAAATGAATTTCGGTCAATTTCCGAGTCAATATTCTGTCGAAAAAAACGGTTGATTTCCGAAATGGTCGACTTTCAGGCCGGTCGATTATTGAGGGACCACTGTACCTCCCTGGGTGGTTGCTGTCTATCAACATACTGCCACAGGATGGTAGTACCTCCCTGGGTGGTTGCTGTCTACCTGTTAGTAATATTGTGTACTGTAGTACATATATTCAGTTAAAACTGTTACTGTGAGTCATTGCCTCCCTGGCTATGATGTCAAGTCCCCTCTCCTTTCAAACCACCTTGCTCAGGGCAGTGGTTAGTCGGTCAGAGAGTACAGTTGAAGGCGATAGCAGACTACAAGGTCAGGCTCTGGGTTATCCTCAAGATTCTCACATAATACGCCTCCTAAAACATCCTACGTGTGTATTCTTTCACCTACATCCCTTGGCGATCCCCATACAACAAATGTCACTAACGCGTGGCATCCCGACATACATAGAAACCTACTACCACAAGATAGTAGTACTTCCCTGGGAGGTTGCTGTCTACCAACCTACTGCCACAGGATAGTAGTACTTCCCTGGGTGGTTGCTGTCTACCAATCTACTACCACAGGACAGTAGTACATCCCTGGGTGGTGGGGCAGCCCTATGACAAGGGCACAATCAGCCTTCTTTATGTTAACCCCTTGACTGTTGAAACGCCAAATCCTGAGGTGTCATTTGGTGTCAAAAATTTTTTGAAAAAAAAAAAAAGAAAATCTAATGAAATGATAGAGAATCTTTTCCCAATGGTAATGACATCAAAAGAACAAAATTTGATGGAAAACTTACGGAATTATGCTCTAGCAAATTTAGTGACCTTAGCGATAGTATTTACAAATCGGCTATTTCGCCCACTTTAAGCCCGATTTTCGGGTATTTCCACTGTTCCAGTCAACCAAACTCATAGCTATTTCTTTAGAACAACGTTTTTTTCTATCGACTGAGTACAAGAAACTGCCCATTTACCAATTTCAACTACCCAATAACATGGTCAGAAATGTGCAATTTGGCCAGTTTCACAAAAATTAAAAAATATGTCAGTTTCAAAGTAGGGTCCAGAATGAACAATGCAGACATTCCTGACTCTAAAATAACATTTTCTTTGTTCATCAGTCATGTCTCCAGGCCCCTCTGATATTACTCTTGCTTTCTATTTTGAATTTTTATTCAAACAAATAATAGAAGATTTACTGTTATGCAGACAACTGCAATATTGTAATAATTGTATAAATAATGTCAACCCATTCATGACTGCATATTAGAATGGCTAGTTGGACATTTATTGGACAACGACATCATTTGTTTACTTTTGAACATCGGCAAAAATCAAACATTTCCCCTACTTTGAGCTCCATTTCAAGGTTCTTTTCATAGTAAAACCAAGCAAAATCAACTCTATTTCTATATGTTTTCCATTATCAAACGAGACCAAGAAAACGAGAATACAACCATAAATACTATACGAAAATAGGCCACAAAGTTGGAGTTTTTTTTCTCTCATTATGCACTGTGTGCTGTAGGATTTTTTTTATATGGTGCACACTGACCACACAGACCCATTCCCTCACATGTGGGCCTACCAGCTTTCTCCTGCTTGATTTGAAGCCGCTAGAATTTTTGAGTAGACAAGGCTGTCAGCCACAGCACCATGTCTTCCTTTGCATATGACACCCGAATCTGCATGACAGTGTCTTCCATTGCAGACACTGCAAAGCTCCAGGCAGACATCAACCAAATCTTTCAATGGGCTGCAGAAAACAATATGAAGTTCAACAATGAGAAATTTCAATTACTCCGATATGGTAAACACGAAGAAATCAAAACTTCATCAGAGTACAAAACAAATTCTGGCCACAAAATAGAGCAAAAAACCAACGTCAAAGACCTGGGAATGATCATGTCGGAGGATCTCACCTTCAAGGACCATAACATTATATCAATCGCAGCTGCTAGAAAAATGAAAGGATGGATCATGAGAACCTTCAAAACTGGGGATGCCAAGCCCATGATGACACTCTTCAGGTCGCTTGTTCTATCTAGGCTGGAATATTGCTGCACACTAACAGCACCTTTCAAGGCAGGTGAAATTGCTGACCTAGAAAATGTACAGAGAACCTTCACGGCACGCATAACGGAGATAGAACACCTCAATTACTGGGAGCGCTTAAAGTTCCTGAACCTGTATTCCCTGGAATGCAGGCGGGAGAGACACATGATTATATACACCTGGAAAATCCTAGAGGGACTAGTACCGAACTTGCACACAAAAATCACTCACAACGAAAGCAAAAGACTTGGCAGATGATGCAACATCCCCCCAATGAAAAGCAGGGGTGTAACTAGCACGTTAAGAGATAATATGTTGCAACCCCTGAATGGGTTGCAATGATTATTATGTATATATATAATGCATATTACCTTTTCATATAATTTTATATTGCTTATATTTGCGATAATAGCTAAATCGTAAATGTATTGCTTTATATTGTTATTTGACTTATGTTGTTAGGATGTAACATATTAAGTGCTCAGTTCAAGTCTTGATTGTCAAACTACTGTAATTATCGCTTGTAGCTCGTTAGACTGCCGGCTTCTGAGCTGCAGTTGTCCACGTTGCTATCACGTGATCGAGGGGGGGTGTCCTCACCTCGCCTAAAGTATTCAGTCTGCTCTAGACTCGCTTGGAGGTTAGACAGATTGTCTGTCTCATTATTCTTGTCAGTTCTGTAGAACTCTGTTCACAGAACCTTTATATTGTTATTTGACTTATGTTGTTAGGATGTAACATATTAAGTGCTCAGTTCAAGTCTTGATTGTCAAACTACTGTAATTATCGCTTGTAGCTCGTTAGACTGCCGGCTTCTGAGCTGCAGTTGTCCACGTTGCTATCACGTGATCGAGGGGGGGTGTCCTCACCTCGCCTAAAGTATTCAGTCTGCTCTAGACTCGCTTGGAGGTTAGACAGATTGTCTGTCTCATTATTCTTGTTAGTTCTGTAGAACTCTGTTCACAGAACCTTGTATAGACTTCGTGATTTTCGACGTTGTACTGAGGTTGTGTGTCATATAGACACTCTGAGTATCTCAGGTCCTGAGCTGTACTTCTCACTTAATTTGTACTGGTTTCTGTGTATTATCACAGTCGGGGATTTTCTTATGCTGAACTTAGATTCAGTAGTATGGGAGTTCTGTGACTTTTGTGGAGGATCTGCTGATGGTCCCTGCTTAGTGTTGTTATATTATCTCCTTGTTCCTGATTCTGTGTCGCAGTCGCTTGTTGTATTGCTATTGGGCTTAGCATTCTTTTTGTTCAAGCAGACTGTTCTGGTTGCCAGTCGGTCAAGAAGTTAGTTTATTTGAGGACTTTGTCAGTCACTTGTTTAAGTCTAGTCGAGTCGTGAGACATAGCGAACTACTTAGAGCACTTACACACATACACACTTACTTGTACATATTTGTAATATCTTATTAAATGTTATTGTACCAGAAGGTACTTAAGAATTATAAATGTGATATGTGCTTTCAGCACAATATCTCGAGAGATGTGACATTATTTTGATTACTGTGATTAATTTAATTTAATTTAATTTGATAATATACCTCTAGACAACTTAATGATTAATAAATTTATTAAATTTTAATTTCTCTAGTTAGTAGCCTACCAGTTGTAATCCTGAAGCACTATTAAATCATACTGAATTCTAATGGATAATTGGACAAGGATACTGACTACTTGTTACGAAAACCCAGTAACAGGCTGGATGCTAGAAGGGCAGTCCTTTCTAGTATTCACTGGAGATCTCTAAGCTTTTAGAATCACGTTTTTTGTAACAAATGGGGGCCTGTCCGGGATGCTCTTGATCCAAGGTGTTGGAGAAATTGTCCTGTTTGACATACTAGTAACTCTATGATCAAACACGTTGAGTACTTTCCTAATCTGAAGACTTTGAGTTTAGTCTTGTACAACATACCAGGTGGATGTATGTACTGACTGAGTCTCTTGATCCAAGGAGATGGAAATACTGTTTATGAGTTCTAGCTCTAAGACAACCAACACTAAAATTTCTATTAGGATTATAGTTTCCCATAATCACTCTCTCGTAGTACAATTATTTTTGTGATGTATGCCAAAGTGAAACAGTTAATTGATACTCTGACTTTGTCTGAGTTAAGTACATTAAAACTTCAGACGTGTTGGCGAGTAGCCAAATATCTCTGTGTGACGTATAACAGGAATTACACCGCAGAAACTGTCAGAGCGTTAATTAACGATATATTATTTCCTGCTCATACAGAAATGTCTGATTATGATTCAGATTCAGAAAGTCTAGTGTCACAATTAGAAAGTATAACTCTATTTGATGACGTAGAAGAAAGAGCAACTAAGGCAGAAGTGAGCCTAGTGTCTGAGCCTAGTGTAGCTCAGTTCTCGCTCACGCCTTCCCTCCTAACTGTTAGCATGACACAGCCTAATACTAGTACAGTGTATGCTACACCTGTATCTACTTATCCTAGACCAGATCTAGACTCTCTAGAGACGCCTGAACGAAGTGTCCAACCTAAGAACCGTCCAGACCATGTTAATTTCCTTACTCCTCCATTACCCACTGGTCCTATCTCTCAGGAACAGTTTGATAGGTATGAATGCCTCATTATGTTGCAGACTGCACAAATAGAGGCACAGAGGAAATTGAATGAAGAAGATTTCCAAAGAGAAAATGTTCATCTGGGAAGACAACAGACTGATAGATTGAAGATTGAGACACTTATGCAGCATGTGGGAATCTTTATTCAGGAAACGTTTCGCCACACAGTGGCTTCATCAGTCCAATACAAAGAAGGCGTAAAGAGAGGAGGAGAATGAGGTAATCAGTCCCTCAACCTGGAGTCGATGTGTTCAGTCCATCAATCTTGTAGAATGTACATTCTACAAGATTGATGGACTGAACACATCGACTCCAGGTTGAGGGACTGATTACCTCATTCTCCTCCTCTCTTTACGCCTTCTTTGTAATGGACTGATGAAGCCACTGTGTGGCGAAACGTTTCCTGAATAAAGATTCCCATATGCTGCATAAGTGTCTCAATCTTCAACTTGTCAGTTTTTCAAACCATTCATCAAGACTGATAGATCACAGGACACATTTAATGTGCAGAAAGCTGCATCCATGGTTCCTAAGTTTTTTGAAAGTGACGTAGACACCTATTTTGATGTGTTTGAGAACCAGGCACGTGCTATGAACTGGCCACGTAAGCACTGGGCAACATTGTTGCATACAGCGTTGACAGGAAGAGCTCAAACTTGTACTGCTGCTTTACCATTTGCCAAGTACATTAGTTATGACGCTGTCAAACAAACTATTCTAAAAGACATATAACTTGTTACCTGTAAGTTATAAAAGAGTATTTCGTACTTTACAAAGACGACAAGATCAAATTTGGGTGTAGAAATTTGTCGTGAGAAAAAGTTGCTTTAGAGAGATTGGTCTAGAGCTGCCAAGTGTAACAACTACAACAGCCTTGTTCAGTTGTTACCTACACGAAGAGTTTAACAACTGTATGTCTCCCGACATAAAAGAATATCTGATCGATCATACTACCTCGGATATTCGGGAAAAAACTGCAGCATTAGCAGACAATTATGAATTACTCACAAACTGTACGTACTAAAAAATAGAAAAACAAGGTAACTAAAGATTGTCCTAAAAGTTGGAAACCCTAAATCAGCTGCTCATTCCCGGCCTGATGTACCTGCTACTGTAAACTTCTCGTACCTTTACCAGGAAACTCACAATCCTGAATCTGTTCTGTGGTTAGAGAGAAATTGATATCGAGAAGAAGAAAGTTAAATGTAACTATTGTAACAGAAAAGGACATGCTAGAGAGTATTGCTATAAGTTAGAAAGAGATACGAGAAGCGTCGTGCGGCTGGGCGCCCCCACACAAGTCGTTTTCCTTTCCGAGCAACAAAGGCACAAAATCCTAGTAATACCTCAGATCCTACTGTTTATATAATTTTTACTCAGGGGATAGATGATTTAGCGTCAGAAAGTGTATCTGATGAAAAGATTCGTTCAGCGATGATCCTTACTTTTCGAGAGATAAAATAGGATTGACGAATCACATCTAACTGAGATAATTTCTTTCCGAGACACTGGCAGTTTATCTCACGTTATTAAGAGAAGATGTACTGCCCATAACTGGGCGATACCTATTGCAAGATAGTGTATTGTTGGAGCCTATGGAAGGGCTGTTATAAAAGTGCCTTCTGCACAAAGTTTATATTGAAACAAACTATTATACTGGTTATATTTCAGTGGGTATATACCCGTGGTGTATTTCCCATCAGGTCAGTGGACTTGTTGATAGGGAAAGATATCCTTCATGCTGGTATATGTAAAGAACCACTTGTGATTGATAATAACACTGATGAAAAATTTTGCCATGAAGCTTTTAGAGAGAAACCTATTTTATTTCCTCTCAGCGCAAATTTCTGAGTATGTCAAAGATTCAGCAACCATCCTTGTCCCCTGTTAGTTAGTGGATGACAATGATTTGGGGTTGAATATGTTTTTAGTGACGCTCTGCGCCCCGGATCATTAACCTGATCCCCCTGGTCATCAACCTAGTCAAGACACAACTGACGTTAAAATTTCTTTCTCAAAAGATTAATCAAGGATCAGTTTGTTGATTTAGTCACTGGAAAGACTGAGAGATATAGCAGTTACTGAAGTGAAGCAAAGGGTCTCGATAATTGTTACTATTATAGTAACGGTGTAAATGATGGAGAAAAAAACATGCAAGGTGTCAGCTGATAGTGTTTCCACCACAGTCAAGCATTTCGTAGTGTTTTCCAGTTACATTCGTGAAAAGCCATTGATTTTGCTCACAATAGTCTCATAGGAGGACATTTGGGTGTCAAGAAGACACTCGGTAAACTGGCAAAACATTTTACTTGGCCAAAGATGAAGGAAAAAGTAGCTAATCATGTGCGACGTTGCCACGTGTGTCAAGTGACAGGCAAGCCAGCAGCGCACACTCCACCTACACCTCTCACTAGTTCTTAGTAGCAAAGTTCAGTTCATCTGGACTAGACATTGTTCAGGGCTCGTTCAAAGGTGAAGCATTGCTATCCTCTGTCCAGTGTTGAAAAGTCCTAATTTTAATCTTCCCTTCTTTTTACATATAGATGCGAGTGGTTATGCAGTGGGTGCTGTGCTGCTCCAACAGTCAAAATCCACTGACATTCTCCCTCCTATATGTTACTATTCATCTAAGCTTAAATGACACCAGAAAAATTATGCCACTATTGAGAAAGAGGCTTAGCTCTTGTGGTGTCCTTGGAACATTTTGACGTGTATTGGGCACTTCCCCATTTAAAATTAAAAGTTTTTTCTGACCACAATCCACTCACTTATATAAATACTATGAAGAGTAAAATGCTAGGATCATGATGTGGCCTCGAATCCAACCTTATTCTATTTGTATAAAAACACATAAGTGGTCATTGTAATGTAATTGCCGACGCTCTGACACGTCCTTAATAATTATCGTTACATTAAAATTTAAAGTATTTTATGCCCAATACCTTTTTGTTACTTTGCTATGTCAAATTCAGTAAAGTAACTTAATCCCTCCAGCCCATATTAACCATATATACTCATGTCTAATTATTATATTTATATATTCACAGTATTGATGTGTATGAGGAGGAGACAAGCTGAGTGTTGAGTGGGTAGTGTGGTGTGGGCGATGGTACTGCGTGACGCAACACTGTCCTGCCGCAGACCCCCCCACCTCACTACACACCTTAAGCTGTTTCATACTCAGATGTTCATACTGCCTCGCATTCCACAACCACTACTTAAGAGTGGAATGCAGTCTCCTCTATGATCGAGCCTCAAAGTGCCCTGTCTCTACACTGATGTACATAACCACGAGTATGCAGAGATACGATACTGTGTACTGCCCTAGTACTAGGGGCATATCCTAGTGACGAACGCTGTGAAATTGTAGAGGTGCTTGGCACAAGAGAGACTGATTAATGTTTATATTAAATTGTATTGATATGAGTAATCAGTAATAATGTGAAAGAACTTAATGCAACTCCTAGTGCGACCGTCTGTCGTGTTGGGGGGGGGGTGTTGCAACCCCTGAATGGGTTGCAATGATTATTATGTATATATATAATGTATATTACCTTTTCATATAATTTTATATTGCTTATACAGTGGGCCCCCGGTTAACGAACTTTTTTCATTCCAGTAGTATGTTCAGGTGCCAGTACTGACCGAATTTTTTCCCATAAGGAATATTGTGAAGTAGATTAGTCCATTTCAGACCCCCAAACATACACGTACAAAAGCACTTACATAAATACACTTACATAATTGGTCGCATTTGGAGGTGATCGTTAAGCGGGGGTCCACTGTATTTGCGATAATAGCTAAATCGTAAATGTATTGCTTTATATTGTTATTTGACTTATGTTGTTAGGATGTAACATATTAAGTGCTCAGTTCAAGTCTTGATTGTCAAACTACTGTAATTATCGCTTGTAGCTCGTTAGACTGCCGGCTTCTGAGCTGCAGTTGTCCACGTTGCTATCACGTGATCGAGGGGGGGTGTCCTCACCTCGCCTAAAGTATTCAGTCTACTCTAGACTCGCTTGGAGGTTAGACAGATTGTCTGTCTCATTATTCTTGTTAGTTCTGTAGAACTCTGTTCACAGAACCTTGTATAGACTTTGTGATTTTCGAACATTGTACTGGGTTGTGGTGTTCTTATAGTACTCTGATGGCATCTCAGGTCCTGAGCTGTTATTCTCACTTAATTTTTGTACTGGTTTCTGGGATTATCACAGCTCCGGGGGATTTTCTTATGCTGAACTTAGATTCAGCGTAGTATATGGGAGTTTGGTGACTTTCGTGAGAGGATCCTTGCTGCATGGTCCCGGCTTAGTGTCGCTATTATTATCTCCATCTGTTCCTGGATTTGCTGGGTCGCAGTGATTTGTGTATGCTATTGGGCTTAGCTTCTTTTTGTTCAAGCAGAACTGTTCTGGTTGCAGTCGGTCAAGAGGTGTAGTTTCGATTTGAGGACTTTGGCAGTCTACTTGTTCTAAGTCTTAAGGGGGGGGGGGGTCGAGTAGTGAGACATAGCGAATCTACTTAGAGCACTTACACACATACACACTTATTGTACTATTTGTAATATCTTATTAAATGTTATTGTACCAGGAAGGTACTTAAGAATTATAATGTGATATGTGCTTTCAGCTACAATATATTGACTCGAGAGATGTGTTTTTATTTTGGATTACTGTGATTAATTTAAATTTAAAGTAATTTTGCATTAATATACCTTAGACAACTTAACTGATTATATAAATTTATTAAATTTAATTTCTTAGTTAGTAGACCTACCAGTTGTTAAATCCTGAAGCACTATTGAATCATATGAATTCTAATGGTTAATTGACAAGGATACTGACTACTTGTTACGAAAAACCCAGAGTAACAGGCTGGATGCTAGAAGGGCCTAGTCCTTTATAGTATCTCACTGGAGCTCTAAGCTTTTCGAATCGCGTTTTTTGTAAATGTAATACAATAGGTGTCAGGGGCCCGAGACACTCCCGTTCAACTGGCCTCCCAGCTATACAATAAGGGGTCAATACCAATAGACCCCTAGGCAGTCTTACAAGATGGCACTGGACAAGCACCTGAAAGTCAGTACCTGACCAGCCGCGGCTGTGCTCGTATGTGGATTTGCGTTGCAGCAGAGCAGTAATAGCCGGTTGTTTCAGCTTGATCCACCAGGAGGCCTGGTCACAGACCGGGCTGCGGGGGCGTTGACCCCCGGAACTCTCTCCAGGTAAACTCCAGGTAATACGTTAAACACGGTGGCTCGTAAGACGTATGTACGACCAAAACAGTTAAAGGGTTAAGTGTAATACCGGTTACAATTCCTATGGTGGGGCAGCCCTATGACAAAAGCATGGTGAGTTTACAGGTCAGTGTCAAGCTCTTCAACAAGAAATTCATGAAAAGATATTCAAGAGTCACATCCGGCCCTGATATTGTTTAATTTAATGGTAACTGTAATGGCTGATTATATAAGACAAAGATGAGGTATAGGGTAAATTTATGAATGCATTGTTAGAGTGCAGCAGAGGCTTATGGATATAGGAAGGTGGGAAGGGAAGAAGGAAAAGGAGCAATTGGCTGGAATGATGAGATAAAGAGGCAGGTAAGAGAGAAAAACTGGTATATCAGAGGTTCATACAATATAAAAAATGAGACTGAAGAATAAGAAGCTATTTTGGAAACATCAATAAAGTGAGGAAGCATGAAGAACAAATGGACTTTGCAGTTATGAATGACAGAGGAGAGATGGTAGATAGGGAGGTGAAGGGACTGCAAAGATGGAGAGAAATTTTGATGGGTTGTTGAATGCCTATGAAAGAGAGGGAGTGACTTCATGCATGGGGCAAGTAGGAATAACATGACATTATTGTGGTGTGAATATAATGCAGAGAATTCATAGTTTGGAAATTAGGAGGGGGTATGGGATTACCAAAACTATTATCCAGAGGGCTGAGGAGGGGTTGTGGAGGTGGTTCGGACATTTAGAGAAGATGAAACAAAACAGAATGACTTTGAGAGTGTATAAAGCTGTAGTGAAGGGAACAAGCGGGGTAACCAAGGCTTCACGGCCTAGGAAGGTTGGTATATAGAGGAGGTAATGGAGCGTGACCTTTGTGTGCGAGGGAGCTTGGTCTCCCAGCAATAATGTGTGAGCGTGTTAGATATGAGCGCATGGAGACAAATTGTTTATAGGACTTGACGTGCTGTTGGAGGTGAGCAGAGTAATACTTTATGAAAGGTGTCAGGAAAAAAGGGCATGGCCGGATTTGAGTTTCTGGCTAATGGGAAGTAGTGTCTGCACTCTGAAGGAGGGGTGTTAATGTTGCAGTTTTATAACTGTAGTGTAACCGCACCTCTGGCAAGATGGTGATGGAGTGAATGATGGTGAAAGTTTTTCTTTTTCGGGCCACCCTACCTTGGTAGGAAACGGCCGGTGCTAAAAAAAAAAAAAAGTGTTGTTAAAAACAGATGAGGATACCATAGGGTTGGCAGAAAGTGTACATAGCTCCCTTGTATTAAGAAAAAGGGGACAGGAGAAAATGCAAGAATTATAAGAAGATAAGCCTGTTGGGTACCAGATTAATTAATAGTAGAATTATTAATGAAAGGGTTAGTGGCAAGACAAAGTTTGATTGCAGAGGAACATGCGGATTAAATAAAGGATAGAGTGTGTGTTAGATTAAAGTGTTTAATTGAAGCATATAATAGTTAGCAGGATTCAATAAGGGTAAGGTGTGTGTGTTGCATTTATGGATTCAGAAAAGAATATGATAGAGTGGATAGGAAAGCCATGTGGCAGATGTTGTAAATGAAGTGAAAAGGTGGTAGATTACTGGAAGTAATTGAGAGTTGTTATGCAGAGAGTGAGGTCCAAGCTACAGTATGTAGGAAAGGGGGTAGCTATTTTATAGTCTAAGTAGAAACCTATGACAGGCATCATGGACATCACCATGGTTGTTTAACATCTTTTACTTATCAATTTGTTAAAGAAAATAACACTAGGGTTGTCCAGGGAAGGGTGTGGGATTAAAAAATTGATGAGCTGATTAAAATGGGAGTTATTAATTTCGGTCTTTGCTGATGACACACTTCCTTTAGACGGATGATTCTGGGAAGGGCAAATTACAAAAAGGTTAGTGAATGATTTGAAAGGTATATAATAGAAGGGAACAAAAGGAACATTAGATAAGAGTAAGGTTAGGGAGGCAAGTTGCAAAAAAAAAAACTAACAATGACAGAATGAATCTCAGAGTGGAGGGGGAGAATGGCAAGTGGATGCTACTCTGGTATTTGGGAGTGGACATAGTCAGCAGTTGGGTCTATGAATGATGAGGTGAAAGGTTGGTGTGCTATGTTGAAGTATTTGTAGAAAGAAAGTTTATACTATGGAGACAAAAAAATAAATGTTTTTTAAACCAGAGTATAGTGGTACATTAATTTTTGTAAGGGTCTGAAGGCAGGGGTTTTTGATTACTGCAGAAAAAAGGAGGGGGGGGGTTACAATGGGGATGTTTGTTTGAGACAATGTGTAGTGTGGATATGATTTCTCTCCAACTGAAACATTTCCTCCCTTTTGCAGTTTTTAGGTTACTGTACTTTGACTACCACCTTCATACTCAAATCCGTTAACTGGTTTCCCTGAATATTCTAGCAGGTTTCAATCCTCACACTCCAAACAGCAGCTTCAAGCTAGTAATAAAAATTCAACTGGCTTCCACCTCACTCCTACCTAACACATCACAGTGTGAATGCTTCTTGAGTCTATTCAAGAGTGTCAGGGAACTGCTTGAGCTGTACTTGAGGCCTGGAGGTGGGAAATTGTACAGTTGCACGGCCTGAACTCTGAAGGAGGAGAGAGAAGGTCAACGTGAGGATGTTGTAGTTAGGAATGGCATTGTAGATTACATAGTTATACAAAGCTCTGTGGACTTCATGCTAATATAAATGAACTTGAATATATGCTACACCACGACTCTGTACTACTGATATGTAAAGGTCGGATCCTATACTGTTATGCATCATGATTATACCTTACAGCCCCCAACAAATTCTTTAGGGTCATCTGAACTGGAATGCCAGCAAACCTCCTGGCAAGATGATGATGGAGTTTGCTTTGCGAGGTGAAATTATTTCTCTTTTCAGGTCACCTTACCTGGGGGGGAAGACGGCTTCTTGTGTGTTATAAACAATCGTTGCAGAGAATTTTGTTGGCCATAGCGAAATTAACATTGACTGTTTTGCGTCGTATATATTACGTCGTAGAGCCTAGTGTTTCGGACTGTATATATGACTCAATAATTTTAGCGGCTTCAAATCAAGCAGAGACAGCTGGTAGGCCCACATGTTGAGAGAATGGCGTCTGTGTGGGTCCAGTGTGCACCCATATAAAAAAATACTGCGCACAACACGTGATAATGAAAAAAACGCCGATTTTGTGGTGTATTTGTTATAGTATTTATTTTGTATTCTCATTTTAATGGTCTCATGTAATAAAAATGGAAACCAATTACAGAAATAGAGATGATTTTGGATTAGTTTCACAATGAAAACGACCTTGAAATTGTGCTCAAGGTAGTGGAATTGTTCGATTTTTTACCAAGGTTCAAGACTAGGTGCAATAAGACAGAAACACGCCCTTAATGTTTCTACCCTGGCTGGGGGAATCGAAATATTTTCCAAAAATCATTTTACATGGTCTAACCCAAGGCCAGTTAGGTTACTAAAAATAAGCTACGTTGGCTTTTTTTTGGGTTATCCTTGGTTTTCTACACTTATTGATGCTATGTGTGATTATTCTATATTAGCGAATATAACTTTTGCTTTCAGGTTTATGGTGCAGTGAGTGTATATCACAGTTAGCCTGGGGCTACACTCCGTTTTCTCTAATTATAGAAGCCTCCAAGACAGGGATAGGAGAAATGTATTTGGTATACCATTTCCTCTTCATTACGTCCGTCCGAGCTGCTCGGTGTTATGCCAAATATTATTTATTCTGGAGTATTTAACTTGTTTTTATGATTTGTTTATATGTTTATTATGTATATTAGAATCTATTGGTGATAGGCACAATACAGCTGTACGTGTTGATATTAGCATAATAATGTAAAGCATAATTACCCCTTGCATCACGAGGGGAAAATTCTGAGCTCAGGCAACTGACAGTGTCTTCAAAAGCCACCTTATCTTTTAATGGATAATGTACTGGTCAGTGCTTTACATAAATGAGAAGCATTTCTTTTATACATTGGAAACATGGGCTAGGGTAAATAGTTAGTAGGTTAAAACAATAAATGGAGAAAGAAATTGGAATGACTTATTTATGCAGCCAAGTAGAGCACCAAACAGTCCGCAGTTGGAGTGGTGATCCTGGGAAATTTGAAATCATGCTAGCCAAAATTGGTGCCGAATAACTGAAGGAACCGAATAACTGATTGCCGGATTTGTGATGGCGGACCTGTATTATTATTATTACAAATTATTATTATTACACATTATTATTACAAGTTATTATTATTGCTAGTTATTATTATTATAATCATAATAAAAAGAAGCACTAAACTCACAAGGGTCGTGAATTCTTATATATAGAGTGAAGGCATACAAAAGGAATATTAATCTACAGTTATCCCCCAGTGTTTGACTAGAGAAAACATAATTCTTCCAACACTCCTACAAAGCAGCTTTAAAACATATCTCATATTTTTTTTTTTTATCTTTTTTTTTTTTTTTTTTATCACACTGGCCGATTCCCACCAAGGCAGGGTGGCCCGAAAAAGAAAAACTTTCACCATCATTCACTCCATCACTGTCTTGCCAGAAGGGTGCTTTACACTACAGTTTTTAAACTGCAAACATTAACAACCCAGCCTTTCAGAACGTGCAGGCACTGTACTTCCAATCTCCAGGACTCTAGTCCGGCCTGCGGTTTCCATGTACCCTTCATAAATGTTCCTTGTTCACACTCCAACTAGCACGTCATGTATTAAAAACCATTTGTTCCACTTCACTCCTATAAAAACACGCTCACGCATGCTGCTGGAAGTCAAAGCCCCTCACACACAAAACCTCCTTATCCCCCGCCCTCCAATAACTTATCCTAGGCCCCGTACCCCCTACCCCGCCTTCCTTCCACTACAGACTGAATCACTCTGGGAAGTCACTCTTGTTTCGTTCATTCTCTCTACTTGTCCGAAACCACCTCACAACCCTTCTTCAGCCTCTGGACAAAACAGTTTTGGGTATTCCGCACTCCTCCTAAACTTCCAAACTAAGAATTCTCTGCATTATATTCACACCACACATTGCCCTCACACTTGGACTCTCCACTGGCTCCAGCCTTCTCCTCGCTTTGGCAAACTTCATTCACCATGCTTCACACCCATATTATAGAGCGTTGGTAAAACTACACTCTCATACATTCCCCTCTTTGCCTCCAAAGGACAAGTTCTTTGTCTTCCACAGACTCCTATTGTGCACCTGCTCACCCTTTTTCCCCTCATCAATTCCTTTATTCACCTCATCTTTCTTAGTCCAATCCTGCTGAGACATGTCTACTCCCAAATATCCTGAATACATTCACCTCATCTCATACTCTCCTCCCTCCAATCTGATATCCAATCTGTTCATCACCAAATCTTTTTGTTATCCTCATAACCTTACTCTTTCTGTATTAACTTTTTAATTTTCTTCCTTTTTGCAACACCTACCAATTCGTCCACAATCTCTGCAAACTTCTCTTCAGAATCTAACCAAGAGAACACTGGGGGTTGTCATCAGCAAAGAGCAACTGTGAAACTCCATTTATGTGTGATTCTTTCATCTTTTAACCTCCACACCTCTTGCAAGACCCTCGCATATCTCCTATTTCAATATTGATGTCAATTTTTATTCTCGTCGGTGTATCTGTATAATGTTTATATGCTTGTAACGATGTTTTCTTACATAATTCTTGAAGAAAAATATCATAGGATGGATTAATTGGAAAATGTCTATATTAACGTAAAATAAAGAATTTTAATGTGCCCAAGAGAGATTATTATTACGTATTAATACTATGGCATCATGAGTAGAGAGACTCTTAGTGATTTTAATGTGTACCTGCATGCCAGCACAGTGTGTAAGTACATTTAGGTACAGGTACACAAGCATAATTATCAGAGTTCATATAAAATACGTAATAACTTTAAAACACTTGAAATTTTGGAAAGTTTCCAGACATAATAGATGTGCTCATGGAAAATGTAAACAAACTGGGTGGGGCGCGCTGTATTTGAAAGACCGCTTGCCGTATAGCAAATTTTGGTCATAATTTGAAATCGCCGTATTAGCAGAACACCGTATTGCTATTATTATTGTTATTATTGGTGTAAATAAATATTTTAATTATTATTATGTTAGGTAGGATCTTTTATAATGCAAAGAGAACAAAATATAATGTCAAGAAACTGTCAGGTAAATTACTGTTAACTTGTTTAAGTCTAGCTTACTGCCATTTGGGTCACCTGATCCAACCTTATGAAGGGTCAACAGACTCACAGTGAAGCAGTCTGCTCCCTGATCTAGCCCTGACTACTGATCCTATTCCCTGATCTAGCCCTGACTACTACTCCTATATCTGTTCTCCTTTAGATTCCCACAGTTCGAATTTTCTTTAGAATTAGAGTTAAGAGTTGACTGATAGTTCCATCCAGTATTGTTCAGGAGACCAGGATTTATTAATATTCTCTGGCTCTCGAACAATCTTAACAGATATATGTATTTCAGACAATATTTTGGTACCTATCTTCTTTATGATAGGATACAGTGGTGCTGTTGAAACTTTCCACATTTATACAGCTGGTTTCAAGACATTGTTTGTCTTGTCGAGGCAAAGTCTTTGATGTTTGTGAAGACTCAAATTGTAAAGTGTTAAGATCAGTCTTTAAGGTAAATGTGATGCTTCTATATGAAATAACTTGATATATATACAGTGGAACCTCAAATTTCGAACGTAATCCGTTCCAGGAACTAGTTCTAAATTCGAAAGGTTCAAAAAGCGAAGCAATATTTCTCATAAGAAATAATGGAAATACAATTAATCTGTTCCAGAAACCCAAAAATAATGACAAAAAAATACATTTTATAGAGATTAATTATAGTTTTACATAAACACAACAAATAAAGTGTACAATTATGAATTAATAAATTTTTTAATTAAAAACATATAAGTAACATTTTAACTTACCTTTTATTGAAAGATTTGGTGATGGCATCTTGAAGATAGGGAGGAGGAGACAGGGAGTTGGGGTTGGTTAGGTAGTGTTTGGAAGGGGACTCCCCTCCATACGGACTTTAGGTATCAAGCCTCTCTGGGGGTTACTTCCCTTCTCTGTCTTATAGAACCCTTGAGGGTTTTGGTCGTATAGTACGTCTTACACCGTAGGGGTTTATGACGTACTAGTACTCATAAATTTAGCGGCCTCAAATTAGTGGGAGTAAGCTTGGTAGGCCTTCATATGAAAGAATTGGGTCTATGTGGTCAGTGTGCACAGTCTTAAAAAAATCCTGCAGCACACAGTGCATAATGAGAAAAAAAAAACTTTGACCATTTTTTTTTAATAAAATCAGCGACTTTGCAGTGTATTTTCGTATGGTATTTATTGTTGTATCTAGTTTTCTTGGTTCTCATTTTATAGATTGGAAGACATATTACAGAAATTGAGATGATTTTGATGGTATCTTTTACAAATGAAAGGTGCCTTGAAATTGAGCTCAAAGTAGCAGAAATGGTTGATTTTTACCAAACTTCAAAATGTAAACAATCGTGCCAAGCGTGCAATACACGTCAATGGCTGAGTCTAATATTCTTTCACAAGTGACACCTATAATATTTTATACCATTTTTTACCCTAAAGCAGTAGTCTGCCTAAACAGTAAATCTTTTATTTTTTGGGAAATAAAAATTCAAAAGTGGAAAGCAAAAGATATAAGAAGGGGCCTTGAGACGTGGATAATGGCTAGAGGAAATGTCATTTTAGTGCCTGGAATGTTTTCTTGTTTATCTGGCCTATTCGGAAATTGGCATTTTTTTGAAAACAATTTGTGTGAAATTGGCAAAATTGCTAAATTCTGGACCACTGTACTGGATAGTTCAATTTCATAAATGGGTGGTTTCTTGCACCCCATTCGATAGAAAAAAAAATGGAGTTTCTAGCGAAAATATTCATGTTTTTTGTCGACTAGTACAGTTGAATTTGCCGAAAATGGGACCTAAGTGGCGGCAAAAATCGCCGATGCGTAAACATCGCCGAGGCCGCTAACTTTGCTGAGAGCATTTAATTCCGGTAGGTTTTCTTTCAAATTTCTAACTTTTGGTATCTTATGATCTGGAAAAGATTCATCTATTCTTTTCATAGAGAAATATTTTTTTTTTTTTTTAATTTGGCCTACCCTGAGAACGAGTTTCGGAAGCGGGCATGCGACCCCTAAAGGGTTAATGCCACTAGGACCAGCCTGAGAGTCACT
>NC_069413.1:5367639-5373688 GCF_026875155.1 Cherax quadricarinatus
AATAAATGTATGAAAGAGGGGAAGGTACCTAGGGATTGGTGGAGAGCATGTATAGTCCCTTTATATAAAGGGAAGGGGGACAAAAGAGAATGTAAAAATTATAGAGTAATAAGATTACTGAGTAAACCAGGAAAAGTGCATGGTAGGGTTATAATTGAAAGAATTAGAGTTAAGAGAGAATGTAGGATTGTGGATGAGCAAGGAGGTTTTAGAGTGGGTAGGGGATGTGTAGATTAAGTGTTTACATTGAAGCATATATGTGAACAGTATTTAGACAAAGGTAGGGAAGTTTTTATTGCATTTATGGATTTAGGAAAGGCATATGATAAGAGTGGATAGGGGAGCAATGTGGCAGATGTTGCAAGTGTATGGAATAGGTGGTAAGTTACTAAATGCTGTAAAGAGTTTTTATGAGGATATTGAGGCTCAGGTTAGGGTGTGTAGAAGAGAGGAAGACTACTTCCTGGTAAAAGTAGGTCTTAGACAGGGATGTGTAATGTCACCATGGTTGTTTAACCCCTTCAGGGTCCAAGGCCCAAATCTGAAGTGGTGCCCCAGTGTCCAAGAATTTTCAAAAAAAAAATTTGTTATTTTTTCTTATGAAATGGTAGAGAATCTTTTTGTGAAGGTAATAAAACAAAAAGTACGAAATTTGATGGAAAATTGATTAAATTATGCTCTTGCGAATTTTGATGTGTCAGCGATATTTACGAATCGGCGATTTTGCCGACTTTGACTCCCATTTTAGGCCAATTACATTATTCCAGTCAACCAAATTCTTAGCTATTTCACTAGTATTACTTCTATTCTATCAATTGAGCACAAGAAATCGCCAAGTCAACTGTTTCAACTACAAAATAAAGTGATCGGAAATTGTTAATTTGGCCAATTTAACACAAAGTTCAAAATATTCCAATTTCAAAATGGGGTCCAGAATAAACAATGTAGGTATTCCTGGAACTAAACTAACATTTCCTCTGTTCATTAGTTACGTTTTGAGGCTTTACAAATAAATTCCATTTTGATTTTTTATTCACATAATGAATTTTTATTCACACCAAAAAAATAGAAATTTTACTGTTATGCAATACTGTAATAAATGTATAAATATCATCACCATATTTGTGAATGTATATTAGACCCACCAGCTGGTGTGTATTAGATGTGTGAGGTCGTTTGTTTACTCTTGAATATCGGCAAAAATTTAACATTTCTGCTACTTTGAGCTCAGTTTCAAGCCATTTCCAGTGCTAAAACCAATCAAAATCATCTCTATTTCTGTAATATGTCTTCCATTCTATCAAATGAGATCAAGAAATCGCAAATACAACTATGAAAAACATACGAAAAAACACTGCAAAGTCGCTGTTTTAAACGAAAAATCACGAGTTCAGTTTTTTTTCTCATTATACACAGTGTGCTGCAGGATCTGTTTTATGTGGTGCGCACATACCACATAGATGTATCCTCTCATATCTAGGCCCAAATGTACCACTCAGAGTTTATCAGAGTGAGCTGAGCTCATGACGTAGATCTACGGTTTGGACCCTGAACGTAAAAACCGTAGATCAACGGGGCGGGACCCTGAAAAGGTTAATATATTTATAGATGGGTTGTAAAAGTAAATGCTAGGGTGTTCGGGAGAGGGGTGGGATTAAATTATGGGGAATCAAATGCAAAATGGGAATTGACACAGTTGCTTTTTGCTGATGATACTGTGCTTATGGGAGATTCTAAAGAAAAATTGCAAAGGTTAGTGGACGAGTTTGGGAGTGTATGTAAAGGTAGAAAGTTGAAAGTGAACATAGAAAAAGAGTAAGGTAATGAGGTATGAAATTATTTAGATAAAGAAAATTAGATATCAAATTGGGGAGGAGTATGGAAGAAGTGAATGTTTTCCCGATACTGTATTTGGGAGTTGAAGTTGTCGGCAGATGGATTTTACAAGGATGAGGTTAATCATAGAATTGATGAGGGAAAAAAGGAGAGAGGTGCGTTGAGGTATGTGTGGAGACAAAAAAAAACGTTATCCATGGAGGCAAAAAGGGAATGTATGAAAGTACATTTGGACCCTCGACCAGCGAGATGGCATCGATAACGATAAATTCTGACTAGCAATACATTTTATCGCAAAAATTTTGCCTCGATTAGCGCTAAAAAAAACTCGCCCAAAACACTATTCGTTCCGTCTGAGACGTGTCCACTTCTGGCCAGTGTTTACAACCCAAAGCCAGCCACCGCGGTCGCTTTCCAAGCATACAATCGGAACATTTCATATTATCACAGCACTTTTTAGTGTTGCACCTCAAAATAAGTCACCATGGGCCCCAAGAAAGCTTCTAGTGCCAACCCTACAGCAAAAAGGGTGAGAATTACTATGGATATGAGGAAAGAGATCATTGCTAAGTATGAAAGTGGAGGGGATGTCTCCGAGTTTGGCCAGGCTGTACACAAACCCCCAATCAACCATTGCTACTATTGTGGCCCAAGAAAACGGCAATCAAGGAAGCTGTTCTTGCCAAAGGTGCAACTATGTTTTCGAAACTGAGATCACAAGTGATTAGAAGATGTGAGGGGACTGTTATTGGTAATGGATAAAAGAAAAACAGATAGCATCTCTCAAGCGATCATATGTGAAAAGGCTAGGAAGTTGCATGACGATTTAATTACAAAAATGCCGCAACAGTGGTGATGTGAGTGAATTTAAGGCCAGCAAAAAGGGTTTGGTTTTTAGAGATTTAAGAATCATAGTGGCATACATAGTGTGATAAGGCATGGTGAGGCTGCCAGTTTGGACCAAAAAGCAGCTGAAAAATATGTGCAGGAATTCAAAGGGGTAAAATAGCAGTGAAGGACTGAAACCTGAAAAAAGTGTTTAAAAGGTGACACTGACAAAAGTTGTGAAACACTTTAGGAATGTCATAAAGGAACGGGAGGTACAGGCCTCTAAAGGGCAGATATGTGTTTCGACAGAGGTCCCTTGAACTCTCAAGTGGTCCTAGTGGGATTAAAAGAAAAGGGAAGTAACCCCGAAAAAAAGGGCTTGCCACCTCAAGTCCCAATGGAAGGGGATTCCCCTTCTAAACACTAAAGACCATCAACACACCTCCCCTCTTCCCATCCCATCAATCATCACCAATCTTCAATAAAGTTAAGTGTCATGTAACTGTGCAAGTCTTCTTCAGTTTTGTGTGTATTAAAATTAATATTTCATGTGTTAAAAATTTTTTTTTTCAATACTTTTGGGTGTCTTGCACGGATTAATTTGATTTCCATTTTTTATGGGGAAAAATTAACTTGACTAACGATTATTTTGACTAACGATGAGCTCTCAGGAACGGATTAATAGCGTTAGTCGAGGGTCCACGTATAGAAAGTCCCCAAACTCTTATATGTGTAAAGCTTGGGTTTTGGAATGCAGCGGGCGAGGGGGCCCGGGTTTGGAGGCATTGGAAAATGTCCTGTCTAAGGGCAAATGTGGGGGGTAAAATTATGCAGAAAATTCAGTGTAAAAAATTGGGGAGGTGTGGATTTTAATTTTAAAAAGTATTTAAAAGGGGCCTGAAGGGGGTTGTTATTTGGTTTGGTCATTTAGAGAGAAGGATTAAAGTAAAATGACTTTGGAGAGTTTTTAAAATTCGGGTGGGGAAAGGGAAAGGGCCCAGGGAAAGGGGTCACCCTTTTAAAAAAGGGGTTGGGAAAGGAAGGGGAAAAAAAGGGGGGGTTTTCTGTGGGCGAGGGGCTTGGATTTTCCAGCAGGCGTGGTAAAGTGGGGGTTCGACAGGGGTAAAAGGAGAAAAAATGGTTTTTGGAACTTGACAATTGTTGGTTTGAGCAGGGAAAATATTTAGTGAAAGGTTTTTCCAAGGGGGAAACCCCGGTTATGTTTATATATTCAACTTGAGTCCGGGAAAAAATTGAGAAGTACAATGTCTGACTCAAAAGGAGGGGTTTGGGGGTATTTGGGGGGTTTGGGGGATATTTTGTATCTTTATACGCATATGCTTTTTAAGCTGTTGTGTTTTTTTCAGCACCTCTGCAAAAAAAAATGATTATGTTTGAAATGAGGGGAAAGTTTGAATGTGATGAAAGTATTTTCTTTTTGGGGTTTTCTTTTTTTTTTTGGGTCACCCTGCCTCGGTGGGAGACGACCGACTTTTTAAAAAAAAAAAAAAGTTTACTGAGTATACCAGGAAAAGTGTACAGTAGGGTTATTAGTGAAAGAATTAGAGGTAAGACAGAATGTAGAATTGTGGATGAGCAAGGAGGTTTTAGAGTGGGTAGGGGATGTGTAGATCAAGTGTTTACATTGAAGCATATATGTGAGCAGTATTTAGATAAACGTAGGGAAGTTTTTATTGCATTTATGGATTTAGAAAAGGCATATGATAGAGTGGATAGAGAAGCAATGTGGCAGATGTTGCAAGTATATGGAACAGGTGGAAAGTTACTAAACGCTGCAAAGAGTTTTTAAAGGATAGCGAGGCTCAGGTTAGGTTGTGTAGAAGAGAGGGAGATTACTTCCCAGTAAAAGCAGGTTTTAGAAAATCCCCAAAAAGAAAATGCTTTCATCATTCAACACTTTCACCTCACTCACACATAATCACTATTTTTGCAGAGGTGCTCAGAATACAACAGTTTAGAAGCATATACGTATAAAGATACACAACATATCCCTCCAAACTGCCAATATCCCAAACCCCTCCTTTAAAGTGCAGGCATTGTACTTCCCATTTCCAGGACTCAAGTCTGGCTATATAAAAATAACCGGTTTCCCAGAATCCTTTCACTAAATATTACCCTGCTCACACTCCAGCAGCTCGTTAGACCCCAAATACCATTCGTCTCCATTCGCTCCTATCTAACATGCTCACGCACGCTTGCTGGAAGTCTAAGCCCCTTACCCACAAAACCTTCTTTACCCCCTCCCTCCAACCTTTTCGAGGACGACCACTACCCCACCTTCCTTCCCTACAGATTTATATGCTCTCCATGTCATTCTACTTTAATCCATTCTCTCTAAATGACCAAACCACCTCAACAACCCTTCTTCAGCCCTCTGACTAATACTTTTATTAACTCCACACCTTCTCCTAATTTCCACACTCCGAATTTTCTGCATAATATTTACACCACACATTGCCCATAGACAGGACATCTCCACTGCCTCCAACCGTCTCCTCGCTGCTGCATTCACAACCCAAGCTTCACACCCATATAAGAGTGTTGGTACGACTATACTTTCATACATTCCCTTCTTTGCCTCCATAGATAATGTTTTTTGACTCCACATATACCTCAACGCACCACTCACCTTTTTTCCCTCATCAATTCTATGATTAACCTTTTTATTTATTATCCTTCATAAATCCATCCGCCGACACATCAACTCCCAATTATCTGAAAACATTCACTTCTTCCATACTCCTCCTTCCCAATTTGATATCCAATTTTTCTTTATCTAAATCATTTGATACCCTCATCACCTTACTCTTTTCTAAGTTCACTTTCAACTTTCTACCTTTACACACACTCCCAAACTCATCCACTAACCTTTGCAATTTTTCTTCAGAATCTCCCATAAGCACAGTATCATCAGCAAAAAGTAACTGAGTCATTTCCCATTTTGTATTTGATTTCCCATAATTTAATCCCACCCCTCTCCCGAACACCCTAGCATTTACCTCTTTTACAACCCCATCTATAAATATATTAAACAACCATGGTGACATTACACATCCCTGTCTAAGACCTACTTTTACCAGGAAGTAGTCTCCCTCTCTTCTACACACCCTAACCTGAGCCTCAATATCCTCATAAACACTCTTTACAGCATTTAATAACTTACCACCTATTCCATATACTTGCAACATCTGCCACATTGCTCCCCTATCCACTCTATCATATGCCTTTTCTAAATCCATAAATGCAATAAAAACTTCCCTACCTTTATCTAAATGCTGTTCACATATATGCTTCAATGTAAACACTTGATCTACACATCCCCTACCCACTCTGAAATCTCCCTGCTCATCCGCAATCCTACATT